>JAPFBL010000017.1:0-600000 GCA_026182355.1 Hermatobates lingyangjiaoensis | reverse complement strand
ACTCTCGAGCATCACCCTCGAACCTCCTTTATCGAATCTAATAGGTTCATCAGGTACCCTGCTTTTGCTACTCTCGCTTGTTCTATTTTCACTGCGAGCCTAACATCGGCTCCTGTTGTCTGTTTACTCGTCATGTTGGTTTCTACACTGGACACAACACTACACTATTAAACAGTTGGCGAATGATCCCGGGTTTCGGCACCAGTTACGCGTGTCCGGTAATGAATAGGTTTTTAAAAAAAAGGAATTTAAATAAACTAGCTCGCACGTGATTGAAGACAAGAATCGAGTTTTATTAGTCAGCTCCTTCTGTTTATAGGAGAGGCAATGTTGATACGGACTTCAACCCTCTAGTCTCTCGCGGGCCGGCGTCTCTCGCGGGCCGGCATTACTTATATTATATATCAATGATCAAACCACAATAAGAAATGGGAAAACAAGACTAAGATCTTTCAACCGTAACAAGCGGTCTTCGTCAGAGTCAAAAACCCAACATTTCTGACGACGTCTGACGAAGACCGCTTGTTACGGTTGAAATATCTTAGTCTTGTTTTCCCATTTCTTATTGTGGTTTGACCATTGATTGTTATTTCACGTGTTTATGTGAAATCTTTTTCAAATTAAAATATTCTATAGCTGTAATTGCAAATATATATTGTTATACATATTACGATTGTAATAAGCATAAAGATAGATTATAAAATTAAATAATAGTAAAAACCAATATGTAAAGCCATATACTTTGTATAAGAGCGACTGGGTGAGAGGTATGGTGGCGGGTGTACAGGGGAGGCGGTGACAAACGTTCGCTAACCTCAAAACGATCACATTTCTCTGTACGAACATACGCGCACAACCTGCTTTAAAAATCAATTAAAATCATGAAGTGAATAGAACATTATTTTTAACATTTTATAACTTTTGTAATTTTTTTAACTTTTTAGAACTTTTTTCATAATTTTTTTTAACTACCTGTCACTATCGCTACATATCCCTATCGCTCACAAGACTTCTTGTACCTTTAGTAACTGCGTTTATCATTTAGATTGCACCCAGTGTGATTCCTTTTATGTGGGTTTGGCTTCCACTAAGCTAAGCCTGAATATGAATAATCACAGGTCGTCCGTTGGCAAACGCAGTGACCTTCCAGTTGCTATTCATGCCAGTTCTAATGGGCTCAGTTTCAATGACTGTTTCCGTCGAAAGGTCCTGAGGCAGATTGATCAGACTAATTCGAAAGTCACCCTGAGAGCTTCAGAAGAAGCACTTATTAGTCTTCTGGGTGGTAGATCGGCTACTGGGCTTAACCTCAACCGTTAATTGTTCCTTTATTTTTTTAGTCCTTTTTCCTTACCTCAGTTTCATTTTTTTTTTCAAGTTGTTATTATTTTGTAATTTTATTTTTAGTTAAATATTTTCATTCATTTAATCTTCATTTCGCTTTTATTTCTTTATCTTCCTTGTCTTCCCTCCCTCTGAAAGTTGGCTACACCGTTTGAGTGCTTCCGTTTGAACGCCAAGCCAGTCATTATCAGCCTTTGGAGGAATTCACAACTATTCCAGACGGCGAGGACATCGAAATATAATAGTGAGTTTCAGTGATTTTTTTTCTGTGTGCTATTTTGAAAATTCAAGTATATTCAGTTCGAATATCGTTTTATCTAATTGTATATATATATATATGATCAAACCACAATAAGAAATGGGAAAACAAGACTAAGATCTTTCAACCGTAACAAGCGGTCTTCCTCAGAGTCAAAAACCCAACTGGGTTTTTGACTCTGACGAAGACCGCTTGTTACGGTTGAAAGATCTTAGTCTTGTTTTCCCATTTCTTATTGTGGTTTGATCATTGATTGTTGTTTCACGTGTTTATGTGAAATCTTTATATATATATTATATATATATATATATAGATTTCACATAAACACGTGAAATAACAATCAGTGATCAAAACACAATAAGAAATAGGAAAACAAGACTAATATTGGGTTTTTGACTCTGACGAAGACCGCTTGTTACGGTTGAAAGATCTTAGTCTTGTTTTCCCATTTCTTATTGTGGTTTGATCATTGATTCTTGTTTCACGTGTTTATGTGAAATCTTTTTATATATATATATATATATATATATATATATATATATAGATTTCACATAAACACGTGAAATAACAATCAGTGATCAAAACACAATAAGAAATAGGAAAACATGACTAATATTGGGTTTTTGACTCTGACGAAGACCGCTTGTTACGGTTGAAAGATCTTAGTCTTGTTTTCCCATTTCTTAATGTGGTTTGATCATTGATATACAACATGAATATATATATATATATATATATATATATATATATATATAGAGAAGAGAGAGAGAGAGAGAGAGAGAGAGAGAGAGAAAGTAAGAAGTCCGAAAAATGACTACCAACTGTTACTTCTGTGTGAGTTGGACTCTGACAAAGACCACTTTTCTGGATGAAATATTTTAATAATTTTTTTTGATATCTTAGTGTGGTTTAGACCTTGACTTTTATTTCATGTGTTTATTAAGTAATCTAATATGATATATACATATATCAAATATAATGTAACCTAGACCCCATATATGTTATTTCACAGTATTGTTTGTATTTCTATTTTTTATGTTGGATAGGTATTGAATAATTTACAAATTGCTTTAGTCAACGTTTCGTGTATGTTTGAAGACATCCTCACAACTACATCAATTATAGAAATTATGATTATACCAGCAAAATATTAAAAGGATAAATGTTGAATTAGTTATGCTAATAAATTTTTTAATGGATGTAGCACTGAAGATGTCTACAAATATAGACGAATCTTCAGCTAAAATTGCTTGAGAACTATTTAATACTCGACTAAATCTCAAAAATAGAAATCCAAAGATAATACTACATTTACATAGAGTTTAAATTTATTAAAGAATATAGGAGTGAAAGGCGAAAAATACAATATAAAATCTCTGTTTTTGTAGATGGAAGCCAAAATGATTAATGATTGATGTCTGAACGATCAATGTTGTTAAGGTATATTATCGAGTCCTCTTTAATTGAATTTAATAGCTGGAATACTGTGAACGTTTTTAATAGTTTACTCAAGTTAGACTCAGTGTTAAACAGAACAAGGGTTGACAGCCAGCAGATCACTTTTACTAATTCCCTTCTGAGCTCGTTCGTTTACTCTGACCTGTCATGCTCAGCTCTTTGTTCCCTTTCTTTGCTCTTTACGCCCTTTAAAATTCCTCTCTTTCCTTCTCCCTTCCCAATACCACACCAGATATCCTATTTTACTTGTTTATGTATGAGTGGGCCTCAAATGATGACCAATTTTTCAGCTGTATTATCTAATCACATTTCTAAATTTTGTATTGTGATTCCACGTTTCTATTTCCTACTGTAAACCAGCCAATCTTAGATCTATCTTTTCTCATATCTCTTCTCCCAAGCCTCTCAATACTCCTGGTGGTTGGTTCAGTGTGGACGATGTGGGTGTCTTACGACCCCGTTCCTTCCTTTACTTCTTTCCTCAGCAAAAGCACCTACCCTATCTCCTACAAGACCTCTTGTGCCTCTGGTAACAGCATCTACCGTTTGGATTCACCCAGTGTGATGCTTTTTATGTAGCTTTGGCTTCCACCAACCTAACCCTGCGTATTAATAATCACAGGTCGTCCGTTGGTAAACGTAGTGACCTTTCGTTGCTACTCATGTCAGTTCTCACGGACTCAGTTTTAATGACAGTTTCCGTGTACGGCTTCTAAGACAGATAACTCATAAAAATTCTAAAGTCACCTTGAGAGCTTCAGAAGCTGTTATTAGTCTTTTGAGGGGTAGATCTGCTCCTGGGCTTAACCTCAATCGTTGAATATTCCTCTTATTTATTTTAGTGTCTTATATATCTTTGTTTACTTACTTAATTTTATTTATGTTTGGGTTAAACACCTGTGCTAATAATTTGTGTTTTAATTCGTTATAATGTATTTTGCTTTTATTCTTTATCTATCCTTGCCACCCCTCCCTCCGTAAGTTGCCTACACTGTTCTGTGCTTTTTGAAGACCACCGGTCAGTCATTGTTTGCCTGCGTTTCTATCTTCCTGATGACGAGGATATCGAAATTTAGTATTGAGTTTCTGTTTCATTTCTGTGTGTTCTTTTGGTCAGTATAGTTTATATATATATATATAAGATTTCACCTAAAGACGTAAAATAACAATCAATGACCAAACTACCGTATGAATTGGGAAACAAAGGCTGAGATATTTCAACCGTAACAAGCTGTCAGTGGCATCAGTGTTGTCAGTGTTTTAGTTGGGTTTTTGAAACCCAAGTTTTCACGAAGACGGCTTGTTACAGTTGAAAGATCTTAGCCATTTTTTCCATTTTATATTGTGGTATGGTCATATATATATAAGTGATAATAGCAAAATTGGGATACGATCCTGCAAAATCTAACTACTATATTTTGACTGCTCGTCATCAGATTGAAGGATGTGTGTAGCCTCCAAGATCAGCGAGTCTTTGTTTCAATTATGTGGATATCATCTATTGTGAAACATGAAAAGATAGTATATTGTAAAAAAGTAGTTGAAAAACTGGTATAATTTGTTCAAATCTAATAGCAGATTGATATTTATTTTTTATTTTGTAACACTGAGTGATTTGTAACTTTTTCCATTGTTTTAACAAAATGCGGTTCTAGATGTAAGATACTTTAGTTGGGTTTACTTTTCTATTTTTATTTTATTATTTAGACATATAGAATTCCTCATGATGACAAATCATTTGCAATAATATTTATATATAGAATCTAAAGGAAAGATTGTTTTGTCGACGAAGTATAATTGTGTTGGTAAGTATAATACAGAATCATTAGTTTACAAATACAGCTATTTTACTCAATACTAAACCGATTGAAATTATTCTAAATGAAATTTCACTAAAATATATAGTTACCTAATGTTACGAATGTTACCTAAAAATATATAGTTTAATGAAACTAATATTAAACATATGATTAGCTCCATACTTCTAGATGTCAGAATCACAACATTGTGATAGCTTATACAGAATTACAAATATGTATCTATGTATAGATACTTGATCAACTCAACAATTTTGGTAAATTATCAGTTTTATTCTTCTCTATCATGAAATTCTCACTAGATGTGTTTAAATAAGTCTCAGTCATTCATTTCAGCAGTCAATGTTGACATACATGTTGTCATCATACATATCATACATAGAACAGGTAGGAATATACTTATAATAATCATATAAAAAGAACACATCTCTCCTTACATACACAGTACAAACTACAACAGTGATGTAGGAACTATTTTTGCTACCTGGGGCAGTCATAAGATAATTATTATTGAAATGAATGTTAATATGTTAGGTAAAATGAATATATTTTTTTTATTTATATTAAGTCCGTGCTAAAATATATTCACTCTTAGAATGTGTAGTATTTCCATTGTATATTTACAAAATTGGTGTTTGAATTGTACATTATCGAAATTATATTACATAGATGATCCATTACATTTCATATGTTATATGTAGTTGTATGCACGTTACACCTAGTGTGGTGGGTGATGTTATAAACTCCCTCAAAACAGGGTTATGTTGTAAGAATAAAACACACACACACACACACACACACACACATATACGTGCAATGATAAAACCACAATAAGAAAATGGGAAAACAAGACTAAGATCTTTCAGCTGTAACAAGTGGTCTTCGTCAGAGTCAAAAACCCAACTGTTGGGTTTTTGACTCTGACGAAGACCGCTTGTTACGGTTGAAAGATCTTAGTCTTGTTTTCCCATTTTCTTATTGTGGTTTGATCATTGATTGTTATTTCACGTGTTTATGTGAAATCTTTTTATACATACGTACAAATAGAATTTTCATGTTTTTCCATAATACTTCAAAAATATCAAAATTCATTTTTTTTTATATTTAATATATTTTGCTTACTCTAAAATAATTAGAAAACTAACAATAATAACTTGATGTTAATATCACAATTTGGATCTATCATATCTATGTAGGCTATGTAATGTGACGTGATATTCAAGGAAGTCGCTGTTTGTAAGAAGGAAATAGCGTGGGAAATGGAGGGAATTTGAGGAAACTGTTAGACAGCTAATGGAATCGAGCTAAATAGGTGGTAGAGGCTACTTTACTCTGGGGGGGTTGATACTGTGTCTTAGGGCCCACCCCTGTTCAGAGGGTTGGGATGAGTAGGGGTGACAGGTTCAATAGGGTGGAAATTGTAAGGAAGGCGTGACCAGTTGAAGGAACATACGCCTGGGGGAAGTCTTATCCTGACAATTATCTCCGGACTTTTCATCTTAAACTCTACTGCTCCTTTAAACCTTGTCATATCTAGGTATGCACCATCTTTTCACCCATTATGCTGGATTTGCCTAAACAAAACTTTACAATCACTTCATAAAATGAAAATCAACATCCAGATATCAATATAAAATTCTTAAATGGGACTTGATTTTTTCAACCAAAATGACTGGTTTCTATCAGTTCAATTGTGACTTTGATAGGAACCAGCCATTCGATTGAAAGATTTTAGGCTATTTATGAATTCATTGCTCTGTTTTAGATGTTGATATATATATAAATGATCAAACCACAATAAGAAAATGGGAAAACAAGACTAAGATCTTTCAACCGTAACAAGCGGTCTTCGTCAGAGTCAAAAACCCAACTCAATCAAAAACCCAAACTTGAGTTGGGTTTTTGACTCTGACGAAGACCGCCTGTTACGGTTGAAAGATCTTAGTCTTGTTTTCCCATTTTCTTATTGTGGTTTGATCATTGATTGTTATTTCACGTGTTTATGTGAAATCTTTATATATATATATATATATATATATATATATATATATAGGTATGTTCTCTAATCGGGATTCGGTCAATTTTCTTGTAATGTCACTTTGATATATAAAGGTAAATATAAACGAGTAGATACAAATTGTATTAATGCAATTTAATATAATAAACAATAATAAATGAATAACGAAACAAGAATACAATGACAACGAAAATAAATTAAATAAAAAATTATGCTACATTATTAGATCCACAATCTGGTCAGAGTTCATGTTCAAAGTTACAAGTACATTTGGAAGGTAACTATAAATACCTAACTATACATTCAATTAAAATTTCATCCAATCTAAAAAGCCCATGGCTTATATTTATTAGTTTATCAAAATTATACTTAATTAGGGCACTTTCTACTAAGTTTCTTTCAACATCAGACGAGAGAAATATCAATTCCATAGAATCTTTCCATTTTATTGAATGATTCTTTAAATTAATATGTTGGAACAAGGCACTTGATTCTTCTTGTCTCCTAATAGTATATTTATGTTGCTTCACTCTAGTAAGTAAACTTCTTCCCGTTTGTCCAACATATGAAAAATCACAATCTCTACAAGGAATCCTATAAAAACAACCTTCCTTTTCTTTTCTTTCACAATTATTTACAGGTTTGTTTAATAATTTGCCACCACTACTAAAAACAACTGAGATATCCATTTTTTTTCAAAAATACTGGAATGTCTTTTAGAGGTTGACTAAAGGGAACAACCAAAATATTTCTATTTGTGAAAGGTTCTTTCTCAATTCTGGTTCTCAAGGATTCTTTGGTTTCTTTCAATACTTTATTTATAAAGTATCGTTCAATACGTAATGATAAAGCAATTTGATTAATGTTGTCAATTTCTTCATTAAGGACTTCATCACTACAGCTCGTTAGAACGTATTTCTGAACACTGCTTTTTTAACATTTGAAGTATGAGCGGAGAAAAAATGCACATAAGAAGAAACATGGGAAGGTTTTCTAAAAATACTATATTTGAGATTGTGCCCATAACGATGTAAATATAAATCGAGAAAAGGTAACTTATTATTACTTTAAACTCCTAAAGTGAAATCAATGGATGGAACACACTTTTATTAAGGGTGTTCAAAAAAGTGTGTTGGGTTGGTTAGGCTTAAAAAAGACAAAATATTAAGGTGAATATCAGAGAAGCCGGCTCCTGTTGATTGATTCTATATCGTGAAACAGTACCAACTTACGTACATACCAAACGCTTTAAAAACCGGTTCTACGTGTCAACATTATATGTACTACTAAATTACAATACTACAACTGCATCATACTTAGTGCTAATGACGTCGAGGTACTATAATGTCATCTCAAATTATTTGTACATAGACAATGATTTGAGAATATTAAAATAAAAACTTGTACAATTTAAAGGTATTACTGTATATGTGGTCTTTGAGTTAGTGGACTTCTGGTTTGATGACATCAGGTTTAGGAGAGAATAGGGGGAACATTGAGTGACTGGCACGCAATGCGATGACACGATTGCAGATATCTCAGGTGTAATTCAGTAAATGAGGGGTGAGCTTTGTAACTGATGGCAGAAACAATGACAAGCTTACGAGACTGCTGTAGTGGAGCAAGTGAAATAAGACGATTGGTTAAGAAGAGAACAAAAGACGCGACCGATGGGTATCAAGCTGATTGCTTTCCACCGGCCACCTGATAGACATCGCCCATTCAAGCCCTCTGCCTCTCACAGTCACTGCCGGCCAACCGTCTTTCTCCTCCAATTTGTAGAAGGAAGTGGGAACTGAATCGCCAACGGCAGCCAGAGATGTTCTTATGTAATGCTCAAACGAAAATCTATCCTTTTCTTCTACAACTCCTAAAACATTACTCACGTAAACACCAACCTCAGATATAATTTATAGGACTCCAGGTATAACAGAGGTCAATAGGTATATTAGCAGAATAAATAGCTATGACATCTCATTTATCTTCATCGCTTTTCCCACTTGTGTAACTCTTCTGTTATCTAGATCATATTGTTGTTTTCATCAAATCAACTGGCCTTCATTGGTAACATTAAAAACCAAAAAGACTGAATAGATTTGATTGTGACAATTAGTACTAATTAGTGACACAAAAAAATAGAAAGACTGAGGAGTTTAATTCTATCAGTTAGACTTCATTAGGATCACTGACAGACAGATCAAATAGTCTTGACGAATCAGTCAATCCCTATAGTAACACTGACAGACAAACCAAATAGTCTTGATGAATCAGTCAGCCCCTATAGTAACACTGACAGACAAACCAAATAGTCTTGATGAATCAGTCAGCCCCTATAGTAACACTGACAGACAGAGAGACTGAATAGTTTTGATGAATCAGTCAGCCCCTATAGTAACACTGACAGACAAACCAAATAGTCTTGATGAATCAGTCAGCCCCTATAGTAACACTGACAGACAAACCAAATAGTCTTGATGAATCAGTCAGTCCCTATAGTAACACTGACAGACAAACCAAATAGTCTTGATGAATCAGTCAGTCCCTTTAGTAACACTGACAGACAAACCAAATAGTCTTGATGAATCAGTCAGCCCCTATAGTAACACTGACAGACAAACCAAATAGTCTTGATGAATCAGTCAGTCCCTTTAGTATCACTGACAGACAAACCAAATAGTCTTGATGAATCAGTCAGTCCCTTTAGTAACACTGACAGACAAACCAAATAGTCTTGATGAATCAGTCAGTCCCTTTAGTAACACTGACAGACAAACCAAATAGTCTTGATGAATCAGTCAGCCCCTATAGTAACACTGACAGACATACCAAATAGTCTTGATGAATCAGTCAGTCCCTTTAGTAACACTGACAGACAAACCAAATAGTCTTGATGAATCAGTCAGTCCCTTTAGTAACACTGACAGACGGAAACCAAATAGTCTTGATGAATCAGTCAGCCCCTATAGTAACACTGACAGATAGATAGACTGAATAGTTTTGATGAATCAGTCAGTCCCTATAGTAACACTGACAGACAGAGAGACTGAATAGTTACGACCACATAAGTCAGTCCTAATTAGAACAGTGACAGATAGACTCTAGCTTTGGTAGTAACAACCTCTCTTCGTTTCAGTGTTTATATGTATGAGTCAATCACTCAGTCTGATTGATAATACTGACTGACAGACGGACTGAATAGATTTTACTGAATCAGCCAGTCCTCATTGTTATCAGTGTTTAACATATTTTTATTGTACTGTCAGTCCGATTTGAACCGGCTTAATATAGACTTATTTATACTGGGGGAACTCAAAAATTACGTCTCCAAACAAAAAAGGTATAATATGAAAACTCTTGCAAGAGAACACATATAGAAATACAAATCCTGTATTAATGTAGCCCTCAAGACGTCAAAAAATATAGACGAAATGTTACCGTGAGGTGTTTTTTGAGAATTGTTTCACGCTGGACCAAACCTAAATAAAAATAGTTCAGAATATAGATATACAGTCATCCATATGCAACGTACCTATCACGCAGTTAATAATATTTATTATTAACAAATCCCAATTACATTTGACAATAATTGGCTAAACATATTAGCCTTAGATAATTAATCAAATTGTTTGCTGATTATTTTTTCACATTATTGAATTAACTTATGATATGCCGAGCTTAGGCCAACCCAGTTTTATTATCCTGATAATAACAGAAACAAAATTAACAGCGTATATTATGTTTTTATGTTCATTCAGAGTGTATTCCTTAACACTTGTTAATTTAATAACCTAACGGTTGTTAATTGGGTAAACATTTCACATGGTAATCTCTCGTCGAAATCCAGTGAATATGATACCAGTACCTGATTTTCAAGTATTTACTTTCCTTATTATTGTTTCCTTATATCTGTAAGAACCCATTTAAGTATTTGCCGATTTGCATATATAAATAAACTTATATTTAATTTGTATTGATTTAAATAATAATTATTAATAAAATGATGAAAACATTTGATTTAGAAAAAAGAGAATAAATATCTCCATTGAATGCATTTCTCTGGGTCATCCACCCCTTTAGTAAAAGGATTATTTTAATAACTAAAACATGAAATATACATCTTATATTTTTTATAAAAGAAATTAGTTTCTTTAGATATATAAATAACAAATTAAATTACTAACAATGTATATAAATCAAACAATGAGTATATATTTATTATATATATTATTATATATATATATATATATATTATGCATATCGACTATATACAAACAGTAATGCTCTACTTATAATATATATGTTTATATATAATATTGTTTAGTAATATATTACTAAACAGTAATATATATATATGTATATATATATATACTATTTATGTATATAGTATATATAGTATACTTATAGGACGGAGACTTGCGCTCCGTCCTTCGACGTGGGGAGATCTCTCTCATTTCGTCCTCTCTTCTAGTCTACTCCTGATGACGAACAACAGTTCGAAATGTTGAGAATTTAGTAATTACTTTTTTCGTGGCGTTTTGTATAATTTAAAGTATATATATATGATCGAATTATCCACCATCTTATAGAAAATGGGGAAAACAAGACTAAGATCTTTTCACCATAACAAGCGTCTTCGTCAGAGTCAAAAACCCAACTGAACACTAGATGCAGAAAACATCTGGTGAGAGTTGAGAAGAGTGGAGGGAAAGTGTGTATTTTAAGGGTTAAAGTGCAGAAAGGACTAATGTCCAAAGGGATGTATTGGAAACAAAGGGTACAGTAAGAAAAGTAAAAACTATCCGCTAGCTGCAACTCTAGAAGAGGCTATTGCCCTCGTAACGAAAGTATCAAGTTTGAAGAGACCGTTACTATTTATAATATTTTATCTATTAAATTTAATTAGAGACATTCAATAATATTTCTTAACAACATTGATTTTACATTGTAATAAATTTAGCTCCTGTCCAATCAATGATGTTTTCGATTTTTTATATGCAGGAATAAGGCACTACTTTTTTCCTGGCTACTTACGTTGTATTGGTGTTGTTTTACACGTGGCTTTAATGATTTACCAGTTTGACCAATATAAATTTTATGGTAATTTTTGCACGGATTTTTATAAATACCATCGGACTCTAATTCGCTGGGAGAGTTTTTTATGAATATATTACCCACATTATTACGATTAGAAAACACTGTATTAAAATCAAGTTGTTTGGCTAATCTTGGAAGGGGGTCCAATGACTCATGATATGGCAAAACTATAGAATTTGACAATGTATGGGGCTCTGTTGAAGTATTAGAGAAAGTTTTTTTGATACCCTTCAAAGCTAAATCGATATAAGAAGAGGGGTATTTTAATGAAAGGGCAATTGACCTAATGTTGTTAATCTCTTCATTAAGGAATTCAGGAGAGCACACTCTTAACGCCCTCAAAAACATATTTCTAAAAAAAGAAATTTTAACCTTTTTTGGATGGGAAGAATAAAAGTGAACATATGCAACTACAATCGTAGGTTTTCTATATACGCTAAAGAGTAACTCATTAGGTAAGCCTATGGATCAGGACATCTTAGCAGGGCAAATTACCACTTACTTCTTCTTCCATTGTGAATTTGATTGTCGGCACTAATGAATTCAATTTTATTAGGAAATCATCTTTATTTAAGGAATTAGGACAAATTCAAAGTACATCGTCAACATATCTATAGCATTTAACATTTTTGGGCAATATTGAGCTTAACATATTACTCTCAAAGAGTTAATTAAGTTATGTGTGGTAGATTGTCATTTTCAATTTGAAAATAATTATTATATAAAAAATTTGGTCTTGCTATAGGTAACTGTTTATCCCCCCTCCTAATGTTCTTTGAAGGTAAAATGTTATGCTCAATATTGCCCAAAAATGTTAAATGGTATAGATATGTTGACGATGTACTTTGCATTTGTCCTAATTCTTTAAATAAAGATGATTTCCTTGATAAATAAAGGAATGGCCAATTCCTTGATAATGGTCAATGTAGACCGAAACGTCGGCCGTGTGTAAATATGGAAAATAGAAATTTAACCAATATCGGTGAGTTGATTTATATGGTACCGGAGAGATGGAGGAATAATATAAGAAAACTCGAGAAGGTATGTAAGAAACATACTAAACTTAAAGTTGGCAAGTTATTTAATGATTTATAAATAAGTATAATTATGTATATATATCATGGTTCAAACCACAATAAGAAATGAAAAAAAAAGACTAAAATCGTTCAATCATAACAAGCGGTCTTCGTCAGAATCAAAACCTAACTGACTCACTCACTCGTGAGTGAGTTATGGAGAAATTAATGTTGTGGTACTAAAGAATGTAAAAGTCCGATATTTGAAGAGAAAAGCAAACAGGGTAGATGAGGAAGGGTGGGTGAGCGGTAGTGTTAGGGGGTGTGGATTAGACCATGTGTCCCAACTGCTTCACCCCCTCGTTTAACCTTTGCACTTAATAACACGCCTAATAGAAATTAAAACCATAAAACCACATAATATGTAACTAACGGTTATCTTATATTTTTTTCCATATTCTTTAATGTTCACATTTTTGAACAGTATTACTGTTTATATGATTTAATAAAAATATAATATAAATATTGATCTGTATATGTGGAGAGATCAGATAAATATAAAAAAAGTATATTTTTTTTATCGTCCATTTTTCATTGCTAATTTACTCTAATTAATTAGTTTAATTTTAATTGTTTAGTGTTTATTACTTATCTTTTATGTTTTAAATTAATATTATCTTTTTCATTACTTTTACTTTCTTTTACCTTCACATTACCTTACTTTGTCTTCCTTTTTCCTTTTTTTCTTCTTCCTCGCTTGGTGCAGAAATGCTTATTGTCCAACGGCACCCTAGCCACACATTAGACCACTTATCGTAATGATACGAAATCGAAATACTAAAGTGCATCATCACTGCGAACGTTTAAACTATATTGAGAAATCCAGAAATATGACAACAATCTTTCACTTATAGCAATTGGTCTTCGTCAGAGTCTCACTCATAGTGGTGACGTACAGTAGGAGTGAAAATATTCTGACACACACCAGTTGTTTTGTTTGAAAGATATTAGTTGTTTTCTAAATGCCTTACTTTCGCATATTTACTATGAATTCTTGTTTATATATATATATATATATATATATATATATATATATATATATACCTCATTAAAGATCTTGCCAACATTAAGTTTAGTATGTTTCCAACATACCTTTTCAAGGTTTCGAATGCTACCTTTCCATCTCTGTGGTATCATATAAATTAACTCACCGATTTTTTTATCTTTAATTGTATTTTTCATATTACATGTCCGACGTTTCGGTCTACGTTGACCATTCTCAAGGATTCTATATACAAGGTTTTTTTAACAATTCTAATAAATACTTATTTACAATGACAATTACATCACTTCTATCAAACATAACTAATAATAAAATATACTTTTAAAAAACACTACCTTAATAAACATGAGTAACAGGTTTGCTACAAAATTCCCTACATGAACATTTACACAACATTATTTAAATCACTATATAGTTATTTTTCACGAATGTAACTTTAAAATTCTGGAAAAACAACAGGACTGATCATTAATGTTCGGCTTCTTTTCCTTTATGCATAATGATTCAATTATATGCAGCCTCGTGTGATTATTTTCTGCATATAATACTTCAATGTTGTCTTCCAGCATTTTTCTACTTAGCCTGCTTTTATGTATGTTCATTGTGTGTTCTTTCGGTCCTCCGGCTGCAAGATGCATCGTAAGTCTGCGTGAAAGTGTCGTCGTCGTAGAACCAATGTAGCTCGATTTTAGGAGCTCACAGTCTCCTATAGTGCAATTATATCTGTACACTACATTGGATTTGTGTAGTTGTGTTTTTTGTTGTAGGTTGTTCTACGACGACGACACTTTCACGCAGACTTACGATGCATCTCGCAGCCGGAGGACCGAAAGAACACACAATGAACATCATCAAACAAGCAGACTAAGTAGAAAAATGCTGGAAGACAACATTGAAGTATTATATGCAGAAAATAATCACACGAGGCTGCATATAATTGAATCATTATGCATAAAGGAAAAGAAGCCGAACATTAATGATCAGTCCTGTTGTTTTTCCAGAATTTTAAAGTTACATTCGTGAAAAATAACTATATAGTGATTTAAATAATGTTGTGTAAATGTTCATGTAGGGAATTTTGTAGCAAACCTGTTACTCATGTTTATTAAGGTAGTGTTTTTTAAAAGTATATTTTATTATTAGTTATGTTTGATAGAAGTGATGTAATTGTCATTGTAAATAAGTATTTATTAGAATTGTTAAAAAAACCTTGTATATAGAATCCTTGAGAATGGTCAACGTAGACCGAAACGTCGGACATGTAATATGAAAAATACAATTAAAGATAAAAAAATCGGTGAGTTAATTTATATGATACCACAGAGATGGAAAGGTAGCATTCGAAACCTTGAAAAGGTATGTTGGAAACATACTAAACTTAATGTTGGCAAGATCTTTAATGAGGTATGTTTAAAAGAAGGTCTGCTCCCAAAGTATACCAATATATATATATATATATATATATATATACGAGTTCGAGATTAACAAAGAGCAACACACAAAATAGGGAAACACACTTACAGACTCAAATTTTCGGGTAATCCGTCTTCAGGAGAAAAGAGAATGACCATTCTCTTTTCTCCTGAAGACGGATTACCCGAAAATTTGAGTCTGTAAGTGTGTTTCCCTATTTTGTGTGTTGCTCTTTGTTAATCTCGAACTCGTATTGTGTCCAGTTTGGATCGTATTTCGTTTTATCAGTGAAATATATATATATATATATATATATATTGGGTTTTTGACTCTGACGAAGACCGCTTGTTACGGTTGAAAGATCTTAGTCTTGTTTTCCCATTTCCTTATTGTGGTTTGATCATTGACTGTTATTTCACGTGTTTATGTGAAATCTTTATATATATATCATCAGCTCAAAAACGAAGAAAAGCAACACACTGAGAAAGAGACACACTTACAAACTCAAATTTTCGGATGATCCATCTTCAGGAGAAAATAGAAAGGGCGACCAAGCACGCCGGAAACACAACGGCAGGAAAACCCTGCATGGGTTTTCGAAAATTTGAGTTATGTTTCGGTTATCATCGACCATTTTCAAGGTTATTAGATATATAAAGTTTCATAACAAACCTAAAATTATAAAAGTAAATAAAAATTAAAGTAAAATAAACTATACAAGTAAACACAGCACATATTCACAAATATATATATGCATATGTATATGTGGGTGTATTATGCAATCGGGATTACGTCAATTTTCTAAGTTCAAAATCAAACTCTAGATGCTTTTCGCTATTATATCAAAACCATTTTCATAGGCAGAAGTAAGAATTTTTTTAATTAGAAATGAAATTTACATTATATAAACATCAATATTTAGCTAAAATTCTTGACAATATAGTTCGAAAACGGACAGAAACACAAATGGAAACGAGAGACTAGGACGCTGTTTCAATATTTCGACTCTTTTAACTAACGTTGTCAAAGAGGTGAGGTGTTATGGACAGAAGACGAAAGCCAATTGAACAGCTTCACAGATCATGTGCATGTTGGCCACAGAAAAAACGAAAAATAAACTAAAAATATTACTGGATATTCTACATTACTAGACATACTTTCTAAAAATAAAAAATTCTAAAAAGTACTAAAAATTTCTTCTTGAGATACTTCTAGCACTTTTTTTCATTTTCTTCGTGGCCAAGTTGCACATTTTTGTGATTTTTATAGCTGGCTTTCATCTTACTTTCCTGGCCATAGCACTTGCTTTCCTGGGGACGATCGTTAAAAGTGTCGAAATATTGAAAGCGAGTCCTAGTGTATAGTTTTTATTTGTGTTTCTGTCTGTTATCAAACTCAATATATAAAAAGTTTTCTTATCTCTATCACATATATTATATTTTCTTGGTCCAGCATCAAACACTTCCACAAATAACACCTTCAAACCGTTGTGTCGTTCACATTTGAAGATACCTTCAGGACTACATCAATACGAAATTCATTACAATAGCATAAAATAATTATTAAAATGATTATTTTTTCAGTTTAGTATGTTTTTTTTAAAGTTTAAAGTTTTTTAAAGTTTAATATGTTTAAATTTTAGATAAAAGTTACATTATTTTTTCATATTATTGTAATTTTGATGTAGCCCTGAAGATGTCTATAGAGGCGAAACATTACCTTGAAGGTGTTCTCTTGATAATTGTTTGGTGTTGTACCAGACTTCTATAAAGAAAAATAGTATTTATGAATAAATATCTGAAAACTGTTAGTGATTTCTTAATTAGAATTGTTTTTTAAATAAACTCAGAATTATTTGGACAGATTTTGGTTGAGTGAAGTCCTTTCTAGTGTACCAAGAGTTATGAACAAAAAAAACATGAAATGAAAAGCAATATTTAGAAAATAAATTTAGAATTGTGCAATCAGTTATATTATATATGTAGACATTTTGAAAAACAAAATCTACAAAAAAAAAATTTTTGAAAAAAAAACAAAGTATTTGGAACATGTGGTGTTTTTCTTCAGGTTGGATCTATGATTCTACGTTTAACTGTCAACCCTTACAACTTCCAAAGCTGTTAAGCTTAAAAGAATTAATATAACGTGAAGGAAAACATATGCTTTTTATAACAATAGCCTATTAGTGGGGACAATTAATGGTATTTTGTTGTAAATTAGTAAAAAGAAAAGTTATGTATTTATATACTTGTATATAAAGTTCATTGTAGATAAAGAAACATCGAGGAATTAAAAACACACACTTACAGTCTCTAATTTTCTGTACCACTGTAGTTGTACGCTTGAAGACGGTTCAAACAGAAAATTAGAGACTGAAAGTGTGTGCTTTTAATTTCTCTATGTTTCTTTTTCTACAATGAACTATATTTATCCATTTCGGATTGTAGATTCATCAAAAAGTGTATATATATTTATATATATTAGTAAAAGTTGGAAGCAGTCCTTGAATACATGCATTTAAAAACTTTATATCTGATTCCACTTGATTTAACTTCGACGAATTCAAACAAATATGATGATTTAATTTTTAAGTTGAACCCTGAAATAAAGACAAGAATTCGAAATTTAGAAAAATATTCCACGAAGTTAAATCCAGTGGAATCAGACAAACTTTTTAAATGTTTTAAAAGGTATATATATATATATATATATATATATATATATATATATATATATGTATATATAAACTAGAATTTTCAAAAGAACACAGTTAGATACATATATTCCACAATATATATATAATGTTATATATATACTGAGTCATCGGGAGAGGTAAGGAGCGAAACGGAGCACACTAGTGGAGAAACGGTTGGAAACCTCGACCGTATAGACAAATACGGTCGGGGTCTTTAACCGACCTAATGACAATCGAGATTGTTATTAGAAAAGAGAATGCTAATTGAGAAAGTAATTTGTATAGGTATGATAAATTAATTAATAAATTTAATGAATACATGTTTGTTTTGGTTTTAATCATTAAGACAATGATGATATGCGAGGAACTCATCTCAGTCACATTTTTGAACACTCTCAGATTTGGTTTATAGGATTGGAAGGGTAGTAGTTAAGAATTCCTTCAAACAATGGTAGGCCCTTGCGGTAGTCAGGTGAATATTGTTATTTTCATCCCCGGGTGTATTGAATAAATGGAATGACTGGTTGTTGGAGTGGAGTGTGAAGGGATGGATTAGACGAAGGGGTGAAGCATAGGGGTTGCGAGACAGGCCGAGTGACCGGAGAGATGGTGACGGACACGAAGGACGTTGTGTTGGGGAAGGTGTTGAGATCACCAGGCTTATCTGGGGGCGTGTATGGGCTGATCCGGGATAAGCCAAAGACTCCGCCCTCTGGATGATCAGGGTGCGCGCGCACCCAGGCACCGCCCCTCCCCCCGCCGGCTAGTCACTCCCACGCAGCCCGCGCCGTCGTTCGTCCGCTGCCGCCGCCAGCCCATGACGTGCTGATCGTTCACACCCACCATGGACTTCCAGAGCGCCATGGAGACCTTTGCCGAGGCCTGGGTAGCTGCTAACACCAAACCGCCGCATGACGTCAATGGACCTCAGGTATTGCACTCTCTCAAACAGTTGAGACGTACATACCTCTTATCATCGTAGACTAATAATCATCATCAATGTGCCACAGTAGCTTTATATGGAACACTTCTCTTTCAGCAGCTGGACTGTCCTTCGCAATATCACAGCCCAGTTTCGGCCTTACAGGCTCAATAACCGTACCATACTCTTACCCACTTTTATTCTATCATCTCGTTTCCTAATGACTTTCCCAAAATATATTTATTTTCAAAAATTACGAAAAAAGCACTAAGTACCTCCGTATACAAATTAAAAGAAAAAAAGGAAGTTTCTTCATCAGGTTATATCAATAGATGTAACCACCAATAACCCTCATCCTCTATATCCTATTAAGGATATCCAACCAATTTAAAGATATTTTCTCAAATATCAATCAAATTTAACTATTATCACTATGAAATATCACATCTTTTAGTTCTTTTGAATAACATAGATCATAGAGAGCATACAATAAAGACAAGGAAACTAGCATTGAATTAACAAACAAGTACTAAAGAAAATATTTTTGAAAAGCCTGAAATTATATGAACGTGAAATATTGGGGTTAAAAGTATGTCAAAATAAAAGATAAATTGGAAAACAATTTTTACTTTTACGCATGTTCCAATAATACTTTACGCTTTTTTATAAATGATAAAGTTTTGACAAATGATAAAAGAGACATCAGTTACCTAAAACCTTAATTTTCTGTATCATTATTTTCGACTATTATAATACACATTGTCATTGAACAAATATTTTGTTTATTTTTTCAATAACAATTCTACATTAGATTATCAAACTTTTTCAACTATGAAAAATGGATTGGGAACAAGAGTTAAACATTTATCCGTTTGTATTTATTTTATTAAAATTATTACTGTAAATGAGGAGTTTTTGAAAATTTGCAGAATGCGCAGAAATTGTTTCTCCATTTAAAGTTGTTTTGTTTCCATAGTATATTTTGCAAGTAGAAGTCGAGAGGTTTGCAGTCACTCATCCCCCTGAATGCGCTTTGCTTTTCCACTACTGTTATTTCATTTTCATTGTGTTTTTATAAATGATGAACTCTATTCATATATTCTTGATTATTTTCTATTTTATATTCATTTCAGAAAATTGACGTTGACAATTGAAGAAAAAATCTTGCGTGACACTTCATATGACTTTCCGTTTATTTACCGAAATATAAAAACAGTTGCGCAGGGATTGAGTAACATTTTTGGGTGTTACAGCAATAGAATTTGTTGTAAAAAGATTTACCCTCACACTTGGAAGAACTCTGGTGGGCAAACCAATTTACTTATGAAATTCATGGTTGGCAAATAAATAAAAAAAATCATATTGCAAAAATGCTGAAATGTTAATTTTATCTATCATAGATAGAATTAAAAGTTCATCTTTTTGGAATGGAAATTAGCACACAAGAAAAAACGTAGAAATCACATTTATAAACAGACATAAAACACTCTTTTTAGGATTACATGGCAAAAGCAAAACTATTGACTATCACAAATTTCAAATTCATGCAATAACAAAAGAACATTTTATTGAATCCACTATTATGGGGGAAAATGTTTATCCTTTTTTGGCAATAAGACAAAGAAAAATAATATTATTTCTTCCTGGCATAGGAATGGCCGCAATGGAAAATTATGTTATCTTTCTGGAATAAGAATATAGAAAACTTTAATATTTTATCATCAGGTTGGAATCTTTAATATTTTTATACCAGATGCCTTAGGCTTTTCATCCTGGATTATTTACAATACTGCTAAGACTCTACGATTTCATAGTTTTGTAGACCATGGGATTCTTTTCTCCTATATTCCTTCTAGTAGCACATGCATTACCCGCAAACATTTCTAACTTACCCCTGTTCTCCGGCGACTGCAGTAGCAGGATTAGTTAAGAGTAGTGCTGGTTGATCACGATAGCTAGTGCTATTGGACTTTTCTATTATTCTCTAAATTCATGTTCTTTCTCAGTCTGATAATTTAGATTTAATTTAACATTAATATTTATATTTGACTGCCTTTATTTTTTTAAATATCCCTATCAATGAGAACATGATGATAAAAGTACGTTTATTATCATTAAAGAACATTTATTTAAAAGTTCTTCCTTGAATCTCACTCTTTTTGCCCATTGTATCTTATAAATGAGCCGTTTTTTTTTGACAGTGGCATAAGGCGCTTTCTTAATCAAGACATTTAATTGTTTGCGTTTTAACATGTATTCAATATTGATGCGGCCTTTCCAGAAAATTTAGTTGTATAGTCTATATCAGGATACTTATATATTTCTCGATATGAATAATTTATTTAAAAAAAGTATTGATTATTAAAAAATCTCCTACTTTTTATTATGATAAAGTGACTTATGTCACTATCAAAATAAATGGCGCATATATTAAAAATCAACTAAAAAGCTCATCAAAATCATCTGAACACATTTTTAGAAAAACTAAAAAACCCTATTCTTTCTCCCATGTAGTGTATTTTTTTTTAAAAAAAAAGTGAAATTTATGAAAAACAGGAACTTAAATATGAAATTTTGTTGTTATAGCTTTTTCGTTTTTTAGATATTCTGCTCTGATACACATTTTCCAAAAGAATGGGAACTAGCTAGTTAAAATCATTTACATTTTTACGTTATCTTTACGATTATTGCAGTAAAACAGAAATTCGGAAAAATTACAGAATTCATGAATCTGTTTGTCCATTTAAACAGATACAGTAAGAATGTTTATAACAAAAATTTAGTTGGAGTTACAAGGTCTTCAAAACGTTGATCTCCTTAAAACTCATATTTTAAAGTTTTGATAAAACGAAACCCTAATACATTTATTTATTTGCTTTCATATATATATAAAAGTAAATAACAATGTGAGGTTTATCATTTATATTATTAATTTAAAATTGCGGCTCAAATATGAAATTGTGTTGTTAATAGACTACATTAAAGGATACTTTTTATCATATTCTGTACATTTCTGGAAATACATCTCAGAATAAGAATGGGAACAAGAGTTAAAATCCTTTAATATTTCTTTCCTTTAGATTATTCCAGTAAAACAGAAATTTGGAAAAATTTACAGAATTCACTGAATCTGTTTGTCCATTTAAACAGAGATACAGGAAAATGTTTATAACTTATTTTATTGGAGGTACAAGGTCTTCAAAAACGTTTATCTCCATTAAAAACTCAATTTTAAAGTTTTGATAAAAAAAATAATACATTTATTTATTTGCATTTCATATAAATATATAAAAGTAAATAACAATGTGAAGGTTTATCATTTAATATTTTATTAATTTAAAATTGTGGGAAAAAAACAAATTGATGTTTTAATAGACTACATTAAAGGATACCTTTTTATCATTATTCTGTACATTTCTGGAAATATATCTCAATAATGATATGGGAATTGATATTTCTACAAGAATAGATGTTGTTTGGTTGTTGTTTATTGTTGTTTTCTATAATACCGGTCTTCAAATACTTCCATTAAACCATAATCAATTCCATATTACAATTACTAAATAACATGGGCTTTAGTTCTTTTAACAGTGAACTAAGTTTATTCATGAACTACAGTCATGAATAAGACTTTAGTCCTTATAATAAGCAACCATTCAAAATATAAGTAAGAATTAATATTTTATTATGTTCCTATTATTTTTCTTAATCTTTTGTCATATAATAAACAGTTATTAATTTTATATATTATACAATCAAAATAAATACTAGAACTTTAGTTTTTTATTAACTACAGTTTTGTTTCCTTTATTTATTTCATAAAAACAATTGTAAAATGCTAAACGAAACAAAAATTGTATTTCAGACAATAAATATCCTATTGAAGAACTAAAGCATTATCACTTAATATTTATAAAATTTATTATTTCATATAAGAGTTCAATTGGGAACTCAAATACTTAAAACAAAATAGTATTTCAGTTCGGCAAACACCTATAGTTTGTAGGTTCTTATTATTAAGGAACTAAAGTTCTATTATCTCTGATAATATAAAGAGAATAAATGTATCGGGATGCACTCAGTTTCTCCAAATTCAAATTTCAAAATTAAATGTAAACCTTTTTGATCTTTATTCCAAATCTTTTTTACAGGCCCATAAAATAGAGGAAAAATAAGACATTATCATAAATAAAATCAACATACAAATAGAATAAAAAAAAATACATAGAGTGTAATTTTGTAAAGTCAATGTGTAATCCAGTATTTTAAAAAATATTGATATTAAAAAGGCGAATTTTTAGAAAAAAAAAACTAAACTTACAAAAATTGCATTCATATATGAAACTGAAAAAACTATTGGAAATTACATAACTGAAATAAAATGAACATTAAAATATATTAAAATGGATTGATTATTCAAATTAAACATTATAGGTGATTTTTCAGCGTGAACTATAGAATAAAATTTCACTAAATTAGACTAAAACACTGTAGGCTCTCAGTAAAGCTGGATAAACACTTTTTATAGCTATATTCACTTTGCGGTTGAGATTATTAAACGTTTGATTTTTTTTGTTGTTCATTTTTTCCCACATAACATGACTTTGAAGTAATTTGTTTTTTTTGTCTTTGTTGCAATCTTTTTGGCCCCCAGCCATATTTATCCATTGCAACCATTTCCAATCAAAAATGTAATTTGTCTTCATTCAATTCATGATAGCATGTACCATGTGAGGGTACCCCCACATGTTTAACTCATTATCGATAATTACAAAACCAAATTTCCTAATCAAACAATGCAATTTGTTTGAAAATAAATAAAACATGTACCAATGTTCAATGTTACAATGTTTTAACTCATTCATGGGGATAATTCTGAGAAAAAAAAAGAAAAATTCAAAAATTCGTCAACAGATTTTATTTGAAATATCAATAATAATCAATTATTTTTAAAACTTTTTATTTATATTTAAACTATAGTCATATATATTATATATATATATATATACATATATATTCTTTGTTTTTTCCCCCATTTTATATTGTGGTTTGATCACTGATTGTTATTTCACGTGTTTATGTTCGTATTCGGATCATAATTATCACGTACATAACAATCACGTATTCGTGATTGTGTTCATATTCACGTTTCGGATCGTATTTTCAACGAAAAAGTGAATGTATATATTATTTCAAACGGTCGAAAATTTCTTAGTATTTATATGGATATATACATATATATATTTTACTAAAGAGTATGTCGATATTCATTTTGGTTCGTTTTCTATTTAATTTCTTAAGTTTTCTAAATAGAAAACGAACAAAAATGAATATCGACATACTCTTTAATAAAACGTGTCTAAATGAAGGTCTGCTCCCAAAATATACTAATATATATATGATCAAACAACAATATGAAATGGGAAAACAAGACTAAGATCTTTCAACCGTAACAAGCGGTCTTCGTCAGAGTCAAAAACGCTTGTTACGTCAGACCGCTTGTTACGGTTGAAAGATCTTAGTCTCGTTTTCCTATTTTATATTTTGGTTTGATCATTGATTGTTATTTCACGTGTTTATGTGAAATCTTTTTATATACATATATGATAATATATTTTGTTCAAAACAATAGTGAAACCATAATAGGCCGTTAATATCTCCTCAGAGATGCAAAATATACCAGAAATATTGAAATTTTAAAATATCTGAAACTTTACAATATTTTAAAATTCTTAGTATTTTATCTATATTAAAATCTAATTTCCTAATCAATCACACGCAATTTGTTTTAAAATAAATATAATATGTCCTCATGTTTCAAGTTTTGACTCATTCATGAAGATAAATTCTGAGATAAAAAGGAAAATTCAAAAATTGGTCAACAGCTTTAATTTGAAATATGATTAATCTATCATTACATATGTTAGAAGATTTCACAATAAACACGTGAAATAAAGATCAACGTCCAAACCACAATAAAAAATCGAAAAATGACCGACCTGTCTAGTTTTCCTTTTTCTTTGTTAATATCTGGTTTGGATTCTAAATCTTTTATCTAGCCTCTAAATTTTCCTTAATGAATTATCTTTCACCTTTATTGCGTATAGCTATTGTTTGCCAAACATCTTTTCTTCTTTAGGGCGGTTGCTTCTTTTTCAGATTGAATGCCATGAAAGGTTTCCTCATCTTTCCAATCAGAGCCTCCATTATTTCAATGATGTGAATTACATGTTGCTTTAGCAGTGGCCAAGAAAACTAATTGCAGTTTGATATTCCACATATATTTTTTTTCCTTGAAAGTAGTAACCCTGCTTGGAGAGAGTTAATTGTATTATTTTCACATCTCCATTTTTTATATAGAATTTGTAAAAATTATGAAATAAATTTGTTATCAGTTCAATTTTGCTTGGTGGCCAGTTTAACCCTTGTAACATTGTAGTTTTCTGAAGATGGTGTCTGTTGTTATTAAGGAGAGCACAATGGAAGAGAAGGTGATCTGGGGTTTGGACATTAAGATTATCACAGTTTGTATAAAGCTGAGTTATCATTTTAAAACGATTGAAGTAACTTTAAAATTTACTATGTTCGGTTGGAACATAGTTAATCGGTAGTTGCTCAAATCAGCAGATTTATTTGATAATCTGCTGAGTACTGTATGAAAATATTGCTTGGGTGAGATCCTTTTAGAGTTGCTATCCATTCCTCTTCCCACACCTGTAACGATCCTATTTCTGCTAACTTCTCTGCATATGACTTTGAAAGCTGATAGTAGGAAATCTGCAAAAGATTCCTCTTTGCAGCCATTTTCTCCAGCACATCTGCTCTTTTGTTCCCCTCAATGCTAGCATGTGCTTTGATCCATCGGATTGACAAGATTCACTCACCTATATCTAACATGCCAATTAATAATTAATAACTTTACATATATTATAAATCCTATCTATGAAAATGTGGTATTTTCTTACTAATGTAGACTCAGTAGGAATGAGTTTCATATACTAAGTTAGACATTGTCGTTGTAACCACCTTTTATCTACTTTCTTCCTCATCCATTTTTCAATTTTTCAAATCTTTTTCAAACAGTTTACTGCTTATCCACTGTAGTCCCTTACTTCCAAGTTATATTGAAATAACTTATTTTTACGGGTTTCATTGTTAATTTCTGTCGCATGAGTATACCAGACTAGAGTCCTTTTCATGAAATGAAGAAGCTTTCTATCCAGGTGAACATTGCTAATCACTTTAAGCCTAAACAAATATTTTTTCCTTAGCATTGTATTAATCCATTCTCAAGTTTTCAGATCTAGAAATCTATATATTCCTGATGATTCAATAGATAGCTAGGCTGTACTATCAAAAGTAACATTGCTAAAGTCACTTAAGTCCTTTAAACCCTAAATTTTATTTTTTACCTTAAGCACTTGTATTATATCCATTCTCAAGTTTGTCAGATCTAGAAATGTATATATTGCTGATGATTCAATATGAATAGCTATGAAGACTAGTACTGATCAAATTGGTACCGAATTTTTAAAAAAGTCCATAGTACCTCCTTTAAACCCATGTTCAAGATTTACTAAAATTAATGTAATTCTGAAACACACAAATAATATCAGAATATATGCATGATAAGTAGATGCATGGAAGGGTACGGCCTGCAGACTTATTGAAACATTCTCGCTTTCCAACACACCCTTCTCCCTAGATAGCTTCATAGAATTTGAACTCGTTTGAGTTTGCTTATATTTCTTAAGTATTTTATTGTTCTTACACAACATATCAAATCATTAAAACATATTTTATTTAGATTTTCTATTAACCCTTAAAACAAAAATTTTGTTTGATTAAATTCTGAGAAACATTTTCTAAGTCAATGTAAAGAAATTGGCAAGTAGAGGTAGTCCATTAGTCCAAGTTAAGTTTTCAGTTTATAGCTTCATTTCCTTTTCAGGGGATCGAAATTAATACAGTTTTTATTGTATGTAGCACATTTTAAATTCCATTTTTTAACAACAATTTTATTTTTTTAAAGCTAGCCGTTTAGTTTGAAAAAATAAATCCTAAAACCATAAAATGTGCCTATAACACCATTTTTGTGTTATAGGCACACTTTTTAATTTCAATTAAAAAGTATTCAGGCTATCCCCTCAAAATATGCTATTTTTGGGTACAATTTCATTACGATCGGTCAAACGGTATGATCTCTATCGCTCCCACAAACTTTCAGAATGAATCGTAGGTCAAAATGTTTACATTTTGTAGCAAAACAGTTTATCGGTTATTGAAAACTTTTGAATTTTTTTTCGGGTAATGCTATTCATAATAATCAGAAAGTTTCAATGCTTTAGAGTTAGAAGTTTAGGAGGAACAAAATGTTTAAAAACAAATTTTGAAAAAAAAAGTGACTTTCCAATCATACAATATTACCTCAAAACAATAGGCCACATCTACACTATACTTTCCGATTCCCATGGGGAAATTTTGGAGTAAGATCATATGTTGTAGCAAAGAATATTATTTGTCGTCTTACAGCGACATGATGAACTGTTAAAAATATTGTTCTGTCCACTGGGCGGAGGCTCCTGAGTGTATGTCTTTTATGAGGTCCCATGTTCGTCATTTGTCAGATGTGGTGGCTGTGGTAATCTACCAATACTTCTCCTGGTAACGTCTTTGCCATACGTTTCATATATATAGTCAAGACAAACTCAGTAGGACATTAGGGTCTTGAGCTCGACCTGAGAACTCTTAAAAAAATATTGTCGATCCACCTGGGCGGAGGGGCTCCTGAGGTTTCTTTTATGAGGTTCCCCATGTTCCGTCATTGGTGTCAGACTGGTGGTGGCTGTGGTTCCTCCCCCAGGAAGAACTTCCCTTGGGGTTGAGAAGTGTCGCTGTGTGAGAAGCAGTATCTTCTTGGGAGGGTGCCTTTGTGAAATTATTTCACAAAATTTCATTGTTTTTTGTTTTTAGTAGCTGTTTAGCATGAAAAAACATTTCTGATTTAATAAAATTATAATTCTCGTTTTCATCTATGTAATTTCAACAAAAAAAAAATTATTGAACATCTTCTCATACTAGGCATAATTTGGGTGTAATTTCATTCTGATCAGTCAAACAGTATGTCGTGTATGTACCACAGAATTTCAAAATCAACAAGGAAGTAGACCCTTGGCCCTTAGCATTGGGAAAGTCCATGAACTTGGGTGGTGGAGTTTGCCAGTGGTACGCACTCTGGAAGTGAGCCCGGGTCTCAGGGATATGGGAATAAATGGGAAGACCTATTAGGTGATTATTAGGTTAATAGTATATTATAACTATTAGTAAATAATAACCTATTATTAGGTTCCCCATTTAGGGAGGACCGTATTCTATTGAGTGCCATGGTAGTCCTTCAACTGTTTAACTTTAGTAGAGTCTGACATCTATAGTCAGTTTTTAGAACTATCTCCGTTGACTTGCCCTTTAGATAGGTATGCAAAAACCATGTTACTGCAAATGAAATATAATAGTAGAAGTGAAAAAAACTTCTATAAATAAATAAATAAATGAAAGCTAAGTGAAAAAATAAATAACATTTATAGAGTAATCAAATAAATTATTCTTTTCTAACACTTCAGATCAAAAATACTGTACTGAGCCAATACCTAATGTAAAATATTAAGTTTAACAAAATGAACGGAAAAGTGAATTTTCGCCATTTTTTTCTAAAATCATTAGATGTTTTGCCATAATAAACGAAAAAGTACTTTTTCCATTACTCAGTAATAGTAATAGTTACTCAGTAAGACTGCAGTTCTTAAACACACCTGTGACTATATACTTGTCATAATCTATACTATTACAAAAGAAGCCATGCCAGTCTCTCCGTCCCTCTTAACTATAACAAATTCGAGAAGTATAGCAAGAGATCTATTAAACCAAGATTAATTTTCAGTTTTTATAGGTATTGCCCTTTGCCATAATCGGAATTTTATGAAATTTTTTTTATTATTATTATTTTCATTAACAAATTGAAAAAAAATCATTTATCTGTAGTAAGTGAATTAGCGTTAAAAATGTATTTTCTGAAAACACAAAATATGCTATAACGCCCCTTTACCTTACTTTACTCTAAGAAAGGTATATTTGAAAAAATATGATCTCGAGGTTTTGACAATTTTACATGTTTTGAGGTCCCCTAAGTAGTTTTATGACGTGTTTTTGATTATACCTATGTCTGTGTATGTGTTTGTGTGGAAGGGGGAGGTGTGTGTGTGTGTGTGTGTGTGTATGTGTATGTGTGTGTGTTTATCGAAAAAGTTATAATAACAATAATAGCCATTTGTTTCACAAAGAAATTTCCAACTAGTTAACAAAAGGACATATTAACCTAACTTTATTATTTGTTTATTAAATGAACATGTAGATTGATTACATACAAACTTTTCTGAAAGTCATCCATCACACGCTGAAAAAAAATTAAAATATATGGTTGATTTGGATTTGTTTTTATAGTTTTAAGAATTAACTATCTCGTATAACACATTAAAATATTGAAGTATACTTAAATTTATTCTATTAAGATTGAAATAGCAATTCTTTTTGACTTGATTATGTTTAAAAAAAAAGAATATTCTAAAATCAATATAAACAAATCCAACAAGTCTAGTAGGTTATCGTTTATTTCAGGTTGATTTTTCAGATTTTAGAACTATTTTGCTTTTTCTTGTAAATCAAAATTTTTCCTTTTTTTTAAACTAATGATCTAGTGTTGATTTTTTCCATAAAATTTCATTGTTTTTTAGTTAACTGTTTCGATTGAAAAAACATTTCTCGATGTAAAATCATCATACAGCTCGTTTTCATCTATATAATTGGAACAAGGAAAAAAACTATTGAACACCCTCTCATAGAAGGCTTATTTTGGGTATAATTTCATTCTGATCAGTCAAACAGTATGTCGTGTTAAATTCATGCATTTCTTGTATTACCACTGATGTTAATATTATGAATATTAGAACCATAATTCAAAGTTTTACCTCGTACACTGCTGCTGTAGTTCTCTGACCAGTTTCGGGTGTCACCCATCTTCAAAAATTGTTTTTTCTTTGAAGATGGGTGACTCCCAAAATCGTTCAGAGAGCAGCAGTAACAAGGTAAGATGGTGTCTTATAGTTATAATATTAAGTATGACGTCTACTGTATCCACAGTTTTCAAAATCAATCAAGTAACCATCATCAGGTGGATGAAAAGAGGAAAAAAGCTCCGCCAGAACGACAGTTGCCAAGGCCCCTTATCTTTCCTCTTCTCTTTCTCCTGATGACGATTAAACCAAAAATAAAAAAATTTTTAGAAATAATTTCCTTGATTGTAGAGGCTATACCTGTTTATTGTGATAATTATATATTATTTTCATTTTAACTGTATTTTTATTTAGTTAACGCAATATAAATTTTCTAATATACAACTGCTGTAGTAAAAATGAAATTTATTATGAAGATTCTGGTATAGGTAACTTGTATTAGTATAAACAAGGTACTATGCATTACGAAAACTGATATTAATTAATTCATTAGTTGTACAATCTGTTACAGTGTGATATTTACTCATGAGCGGGAATTAAAAACATGATTAAGACTCTACAGCAAAAGAGTTTTTTGTGAAAACTAACAACGCTTTTCGAACACTTAGTATTCTTCTTCAGGTTTACATCTAAAAGTATATACATATTGATGAGCTTTAATAACATAAGAGTGAATAACTTGAAAAGTGAATACAATACTGAAGTTTTTAACTTATTATATTTTCTCTTGTTACAAACTTCAATAGTGCTATTCACCATTCAATTAATTGTATTCAATTTTCAAGTAATTCATTCTTGTGTTATTAAAGATCATAGATAGATATGTTAAAAACTAAAACATATATCTTTGTATGTTTTCATATCTTTGATATTAAAGCATTAATATCTATGAGTTAAAAGCTCATAGATATTAACCGTGAAGAAGAACACTAAATGATCGAAATGTGTTATTAATATTAACATAAACCTCTTTTGTGTGGAGGCGTAATTTTTTTTTAAATTCTGCATTATTAAATCTAATATATTTTAGCTTTGTACAAGTAGACTACTTCACAACATATTTCATTGCTTTGATTACATTTAATCTTCTGTATCACCCAATTATGTGTTTTTATTACAAAAATCATTCATTTTAATTGTATAATTTTAACTTTTTTATTATAATATAAAGAGGGAAATGAGAAGTAATCAAATGTTTGATTCTTACAGTAGCAAGTAAAACGGTTAGTTTTTTCTCTTAATACCCACTGCATTAAGACGTTCTAATCTCGGAATAACCACTGTGTTGCCGATAAGGCAATCGATCCACCAAAAGAGAGATAACTGTTTCGTTGTGTAACTACCTAGAGGTTTTTTTTTGTTTGTTTCACATTCTCATTTCAGTAGTGATAATTAAATGAAATAATTGATTCAATGGAGCTGACAAAGTGATTGTCTGTCTGTAGTCTTTATGAGATAGCAGGTCAACTAAATGTATCTCTCTAATGAGTCGCAGTTACTTTGTTATTTATATGGATAAATCTTATATCAATAGTGTATATCCACATATAACGACGGCTTCCTTTCTCTCATTCTCTCTTATTATCTACCTTTATCTTTATCATACACTTTATATCCTACTTCATCTCTCTCTCTCTCTCCTTAATCTCAATCACTATCTTATCTTTATATCTCCTTCTCATTTCAATCACTGCCAACATTGTATTTATGTATTTATTGTATCTCTCAATCTATTCTCTTTTTTTTCTTTCACTCCTCATAATTCTTATATGTATAACATTATTGATTAAAATACCATTCAAAAAGACAAATAAAGTTCAATGTATATAGAGAAACATGAAAATTAAAAACACACACTTACAGTCTCTAATTTTCTGTTTGAACCGTCTCCAGGAGAGATAAGAGAGGGAAATCAAATGCACTGGTACGGTGGTACAGAAAATAGGTGGAGACTGTAGGTGTGTGTGTTTTTATTTCCTCGATGTTTTTTTTTGTACATTGTATTATATATATGTATGTATTTTAGAGAAATAGGAAAATAAACAATTAGTTTATTTTTATTAACTATCAATGATAATAGAAACAATAAACACTAACTAGGATACATGAAATAGGTGAGAGAACTGATGATCAAGGTACCCCATCCTTGTTAATTTACATTTATTATATAATATATATATATATATATATATATATCAATGATGAAACCCCAATATGAATTGGGAAAACAAGACCGCTTGTTACGGTTGATCATTTGATATATTTGATCATTGATTGTTATTTTACGTGTTTATGTGAAATCTCTCTCTCTCTCTCTCTCTCTCTCTTCTATATATATATATATATATATATATATATATATATGTGTGTGTGTGTGTGTGATGTGTGTGTGTGAGATTGAATTTACGGCCTATTGTTTTTTTAGTTAATTTCTTGGATAACTTAGCCAAATCCCTTAAGAGTCTTTTAAATTCACCAGGAACTAGGTACATCAACTCACCATAGGTTTTGTTTTCAATGCTTTTATTTCTTCCAACGTTTCAGTCGTCTTCGACCATCTTCAGGGTGTAAAACGTATATATAATATCTTAAAAACTATTGAACATTTTTGAAACACTTAAATATAACACTCAAAGTTCCCTTGCACGTGTCTTCTTTCCGTGAATTTAGGTTATTTAGTTCTTCAAGCTGTTTCATATAATTGCTTATAAATCCATATGAATATTTTTTATATATCAGAATTAAGAAGTTAAATTTTCTTCAATTTATAATTTGATAATTTTAAGTCATAGTATTATTGTTACTATAATGTTTTCTTTGTTTTTTTTTTAAATATTTTATTATGACCTAAAAGTTTGATAAACATGGAATTTTTCAACATCTGCAAAGTAATTGTTATAATAAAATGTAAAAAAATTGACTTTAGATTGATTTTGAAAGCTTGTTTACACTATATAAATCACACCATTTCGACGGATCACAATGAACTCATCCAAAAACAAAACAAAATCACCTTTTAGAGAAGAAACTGAATAATTTTTTGTTGCAATTGTATTGACATAAAGTAATATTATGGTATATTTTATAATTTCAAAAAAATGGTTACTGCTAAACTTTATATAGCTAGCAGTACAAATGATCTAGTTTATTATAGAAAAAATACTTGTATATGTGCTGTTCTTTTTATATAAAATAATTTAATGAATAAGTAATTAATTCCAAATAAATTTATAATATTTCATCTTTTTATTATAAAAGATTTATTTGTTATTGTACTAACAAATTTCCATGTAATCTTTCTGTAAATAAGATATATATTGCAGTAGAATCTGGTAGTACGAGTGCCTCCTTGCACGAGTAATTCGTTTTACGAGCAGCCATTCGTATGAATTTTTGTCTCGTACAACGACTAAAAATTCATAGTACTCGCGACCGTAGTAAATCGTCTCCGTTTAAGTTTAGTGGATTAATACTAAACATGATTATTTCTAGCATATAATTATTGATCAATTAATTTATTCATATTACATGTACAGTATTTTTTATTTTTCGAATTGTCCTTTTTTCTATACAACTTGTTATCATATTAATTTCAATGCGAAAAACAGCTTTGTAATACGAGTAAATCGCAATGCCAGCTCGATCTGGGAACGAATTAAACTCATACTGCGAGGTTCTACTGAATTTTGAAATAGGTATTCGATTTTAGAAATTTCCAAACGGGTGAATTTTATGTTCACGACCTCCGTATGACTTGGAAATATGTTGAAGAGTCACTATGACCCAGGTGTAGATTAGTTCCGTTATTTCTTGTTCTACTTTGCTCTGTGATCATTGGCAGTTTTTACCTTGAGAATTTTACCTATTTGTCATTAACGAAACACCGTCGCAGTTGTTACGAGTTAGGGCCAAATGTCGGTCTAGACCATACTGTGGCATAAGATAACATACTATACAAGAACTGCTATGCAAGAGTATAGAGAAAACAGGAGGAACTACTGGGATTCTCTACAAAGACACAGGCACTCAAAATAATTTCTCGACAAATTTGAGAATAACTGAATTTTGTATTGTGAGGAAAGGAGTAGGAGTTATCTAAAGATTCTAACCGGGTCACATAATAAACCTAATGTTTATTTACGAAGAATGGGCACTATCCAATGATTTGTTCAGATTCTGCAAACAAAGAGGAAGGAACATCGTTGCACCTGCTGACTGACTGTCAGGCCACGTTGCTCTGTAGGGGTAGGTAGGTGTTTCGGAATACTGAACTAAACCATAGAAGAACTTATACTGTTAGACCCAGCAAAAGTGCTGAGCTTCTTGGAGGCACTGAAGCGAACTGGGGTCTTGAGTATAGAAGGGAGAAATACAATAGTTCCTAGGAGATGTAATGCTATAGTCAACACCAAATGATAGTAATAGGGTAAAATAATGTAAATGAACAATACTATTTAGTCGGTCAATGAATAATATATTAAGTCGGTCTTCTAACCCAGATGGCATTTTTTAATGAGCTTCCATTTTGTTATTTCAATCCTATGCAATATAGATTATAAAAAAACAAGAAAAATCAATTTGGAATAATGGATCTTTCAGATTTGCTAATTTTAAAAGTAATGTAATTTGTAAAGCAAATGGTAATATCTGAGAATACAAAAGATGACTATGTTGAGGATTGAGGTCACTCAAGGTTTAGGGAGTTTTAGGTAGTTTGGTAATGACCATGCTGCCATAAATTAGCCCACCGATGCCATGACCGGGTCCATGCTCTGTGTTCTTGTCAACAGGGTGACCCCATGTCTTCGCAATCCCTCCCTGTAAACTCTCATACCGTCACCTTGTTTGAAGCTGTCAACAAACTTATTTCTACAATACGTGTTTGACTATTATTTAAAATATTTATTGACTTTTAATCCAAATGAGGAATATTGTTAAAAGTTCAAGCCGTTGTTAATACCATAGAACATAATACATATATCATTACAATAGAAATATATGTGCTTAGTACATTAAGTCAAGAACATGCTAGATGTGCTAGTTACAGGAAATAAACTATAAAGGGAGTCGTAGTTTAAAACTGAAAACTTTTTTCAATTTTATTAGAGTCAGAGCCGTTTATTTTTTTTTATAGTTATTGGAGCCGGAGTCGTTAATTTTTTTGTAGTTATTGGAATCGGAGTCGATTGTTTTTGTTAGTAGTCCTAAATTTTTGTTGGTCGTTATTGGAGTCTCTTGACTTTTCTCTGTAGTAATTGGAGATGTTACTGTTAGAGTCGATGATAATTTTCGGTTTGATTGGAGTCGGAGTCGTTAATTTTTTTTTAGTTATTGGAGTCGGAGTCAGAGTCGTAAACTTTTTTTATGGATATTGGAGTCTGAGTCGTTAATTTTTTTTTAGTTATTGGAGTCGGAGTCGTTAATTTCTTCTGTAGTTATTGGAGTCAGAATCGTTGATTTGTTTTTCAGTTCTATTAAAGTGGAGTTTTGACTTTTTTCTATTTTGTCGGAAAAAGAGACGATTACAAAAAAAATTTACAAACATTTCAAAAAAATAAAATAAAAATTAAAATTTAAAAACTATTTGGAAATACTCAATAATAAAATGAAATACCCAATGAACAATGACACACTCTTAATAATGAAGACGCTCCGAGACTCTTTGAGAAGAGGCGACAATTTATAACAAATAAAGATTTGATCCTAACGATGAAATATATATATATATATGATCAAACCACAATAAAAAAATGGGAAAACAAGACTAAGATCTTTCAACCGTAACAAGCGGTCTTCGTCAGAGTCAAAAACCCAACTGAACTAATAAAAAATTGTATGATTTTCTGCATCTAGTGTTCAATTGGGTTTGACTCACGAAACCGCTTGTTACGGTTGAAAGATCTTAGTCTTGATCTTTATGTTAATGGTTTGATCATGATTTATGTTCACGTGTTTATGTGAAATTATAATAATATATATATAAAATATATGATATTTAAACAAAGAAACATAGAGAAATCAAAAGAACTACTCAGTCTCTAATTTTCGGTTGAACGTCTTCAGGAGAAGAGAGGAAACCAAGCGCACTTGTTCATCGGTTGAGACAGTTGTGAGTCTCCAACCGTCTTGAACAGTGCGCTTGTTTCCCTCTCTTATCTTCCTGAAGACGGTTCAAACCGAAAATTAAGACTGTAATGTGTTCTTATTTCTCTAATTTCATGTTTAATGAACATATTTGTTTTTGGATCGTATTTAACGTTAAAAAGTTATAATATAGTCTTATATAAGTCATTTAAGAAGATGGAGTAGAAAATTTGAAATTTTGAAGTCGAGATTGGTGATTTTGGGACAAAGTTCATTGTATGGTTTTCATAGGCTTATTCATGGGAAATATTAGAATTTTTGATGAAAAGTAAAATTATGGTATATTTTATGATATAAAAAATTCTTTTCTTTTAAACTCTAAACTGCCAGCTATTTGAGAATGAAATAATATTCAATATAATGTTATTCGGTTTTTGGTTACTACATTACTTCGGTCGGCTCTACATTTGAACACATTTCAAAAGATATTTTCAATTTATTTCTTCGTTGTTATGAAAATTGTATTCTTTATAATGAATTTCTTATACTAATAAATTATTATATTATTTAATTTAACGAAAAATTATTATTAAAGACCGGAATAGTTTCTGCATTCACTAACAGATAACTTAGGGATATAATAGTTACAAGGATTGGGTACTCTTATATAAAGAAGCTTTCGACCTCGCAGAACGTCTTCAAGTTATACAATAATTATTTAAAGACAAAGAACAAAAAACAATTTAAAATAATAAGAACAGTAAATGTGATAATGTTGGGAATGCTGAGTGATGATCTGTCTGCAGTTATGTTATCAGTTTTTTTATAATTCTTATTATATTTTCAAGTTGTTGTATGCTTTTAGTGCTTAGATTAGTAAATAGGTTCTTTTTCAAACTGATTTTGACCTACCAAAAAAAAAAAAAATATTGTTTCTTTTGTGAATATTGTAGTTAATTTTTATATTAATAAAAAATGGACAGATTTTAAAGAAAATAGTGAATGCAGAAGTTGCAGGGGCAGTCCTACGAGAGAACGCACATAGGCTGAAGACTGGCATTGTATACTACACAATGAACATTCTACTTTGGTAGTCTTAAATTTTGCCCAACTCAGGTTTATTTACAGTAGGATCTTTACTGACAAGTTGTAGGGATGTCAGTACCTGACTTCGTACAGACTTGGGGCCGACGGCTTAACGTTTTTTGGATGTTTTTCAACTCCTGCGTGAATAAATCGAGAGTCAGAGTAGTTATTGAACCTCAGATCTAAGAGTAACCAATGGGTTACTCTAGGCTCCTGAATGCAGAAATTACTTTACTGTTTAGTAGTGATTGCTTGGGTGAACATTTACTGCCGACTTACATATGGGTTAAGTAATCAGTTGTTTTGCTAAAGTGTAGGTGAAGGGGTGATGTGTTTAGTTAGTGAGCTGTAATGCTATGCCAAGACTATTCCTAAAGGTTTTTGAAGTTTGTGAAATATTTCAAGGATTTTGTGTAGGCTTGCGTGCTATTGGAAGCTAAGAGACCTGCGATGGGTAATGTTTGGGAAGGTTTTATGGCTAGAGCCTCTTATGGCCTCCGGGCTAATGGAGTTATCCGGACCCGGTGTATTGCAATAAGAAAGGCCTAGGTACACGACTAATGCCACCCTCGCTTCACACCCCCTCCCACCCCAATAAACATGTCACTGCTGTCCCACCCTCTTCACTCTGCTACCCTTCAAAACAACCACTTTCTTCTCAAAACCTCTCTAGATCAATTTATTACCAACTTCTAAAACGAACATCTTTTTAGTCAATCTTTACTTCGCAATAAGTGATCATCCTAATACCATCGACAACTTTCATATCATTATGATATACTATTTTTCATTATAGAGGTTTGATCCAGCGTCAAACAGTGAAACACATTTAAACCAACATTTCACCTATATTTGTAGACATCATCAGGGCTACATCAATACAGAAATATGTTTCTGATTGATTTAAGCCTAAAGATGTTAACAAATGTAGACGAACCGTTCACTTAAAGGTGTTTTTCTTTTTGATGCAAGCCTAAACCTTTATGAGAAAAATAGTGTCAAATTTATGTGGTCGAGATAAGAAAACATTAATTCTTTCGATATATATATCAACGTCTAAACATCACTTAGAAAACAAAAAATTACTAAGATCATTCAACCAAATCAAGTGCTTTTTGTGAGAGTCTGACTGATGCAGTATTAGTTGGCCTCTGACGATTACAACTTGTTTTGGTTCAAGATCTTTGTCATTTTTCTGATTTGTTACTCTGGTTTAATCGTCAATTTTTATTCACGTACTAATTGTGAAATCTCGTTAGATATATGAACATGTATATATATATGATCAAACCACAAATTTAAATTAATTAATTAAATTAACTCTATTTAAAATACCACTCTTCCCCCCCACTCTTCTCAACTCCTCACCAGATATTTTCTGCATCTAGTGTTCAGTTGGGTTTTTGACTCTCACAAAGACCGCTTGTTACGGTTGAAAGATCTTAGTCTTGTTTTCCCATTTCTTATTGTGGTTTGATCATTGATTGTTGTTTCACGTGTTTATGTGAAATCTTTTTATATATATATATATATATATATTATATTCAAACCACAAAAAGAATGAAAAAAGAAGACTAAAGATCTTTCAACCATAACAAGTGGTCTTCGTCAAAAAATGTTAGGTTCTTGACTTTGACGAAGACTGCTTGTTACAGTTGAAAGATCTTAAACTTTTTTCCCATTTCTTTTTGTGATTTGATCATCCATTGTTATTTCACATGTTTATTGTGAAATCATGTTTTATTTGTGTATATACAAGTTCAAAATCGAAGAAGTATAACACAGAGAGTAAAGAAACACATTTACAAACTAAAATTTTCAGGCAATTTGTCTTCAGAAGAAAAGAGATAGGAAGAACAAGCACGTTGTAGACGCATTGGCAATTAAACCATTTATATTTATATAAAAAACGGTTACTGGCCGTTGCGTCTACAACGTGCTTGGTCTCCCTTTCTCTTTTCTCCTGAAGACGGATTGCCCAAAAATTTGAGTTTATAAGTGTGTTTCTTTATTTGTGTTCTACTTATCTTCAATTTTGAACTGTTATTGTATCCAATTTGGATCGCCTTTTCGTTTATCAAGTGAATATATATTTATAAACTCACTTTGAATTCGGAAAAACAATCGAAACTGAACAAAGTTAGTTCAAATGCGATAAAAGTAACACATAAATTAAAAAAACACACATACTAACTCAAATTTTTTTCAATTTACAAATTTGGTAAATTTACTTTTATTCTTTAACTTAGTCTTTAGTATGCGTTAACATTGTTAACCGTTGTTGCCAACCATTAGTTAATTTCCATGTTAAATTGAAGTAACCAACCCGATTTCAAGATATTTATGATTATCTTAAATACTGTTTATATTCTGTATTATTTTGAGGTATGTATTATAGCCTTGAAAATATTTACAAATATCGGTCAAGAACTGATTGGTATTTGCTTCTTGACTAACTCTCCTCAATACTGTAGAATAATTGACAAATTTTAAGGTTGGAGAAGGATTATGAGCATGAATAACCTACGAAGGGGTTAAGCAAAGGTAAAAAAGGAAAGCAGTAGTCAATATCAAAGCTGGATTGGCAGTGACATTTAAAATAAAGTATGAAATTGGTATTACATCCAAAAATAGCACTTATAGTGTAGAATATCTCTATAGTTACCGTGCGATATTGCCTTATAAGATGTCCACTTTACTAATATTAAAACAGTTATGTTCATTTACCTTTTGTAAGTGATAATGTTATTAGGTGTTGCAATCAGTAATGCAGTGGAGTGAGTGCTTTTATCATTACTTTATTAATTATCACAACATTTATTAGACACAAACTGAAGTTAACCAAACACTACAATGGACGCATGTGTAACCTCCTACACTGTTATATAGGCAGCGCTATCTAAGCCCCATTCTGCTTTACCGCCGTTAACAGTATGAAATATAAAGAAGGTATAACGTTCAAGTTAAAATTTTTAACAAAGTCAGTTATTCTTTTATTTTTTTCATAATCTCTATACTAATTTTAATTTGAATCTTGTATACCGTATCTTTGTGACCGGGCGCGCATGCGCCGACATGCTCTTTGAACTACAATTTTTTCGGGTTAATTTCAAATAATTCATAGCAAGTACGGTTAATCTACGTTACTCAAGATTAATAATAGACCATATATAATATAAAAAATATAATTAAATAAAAAAATTTATATTACTTTATAAAATTTTAATTACTTTCTTCACTATTAAAATAACACTATTTTACATACTTCGACTTCCATATTTTCATTTTTTTACTTTACTATAAGTAAAGTATAATGATTGTGAAAAAATTTGATCTCACAATTTTGAAGGGACATGGAGTTTTTTTCGATGATCTCTGTGTATGTAAGTCGGTGAGTATGTATCCAAAGTTTGTGGCCTCGCTTTTTGATGGATCAAATTAATATTTTACACAAAAATGGGCAGTGCATTTTCTGTGTTTTCATTCTAAACGGCTCATTAAAAAACAATGAAATTTTTTAAAAAAAAATATAGAAAATTAATAATTTATAAAAAAAATTAATGAAATTTCAATTCCGCCAAAGAGAAGTAAAGCTGTAAAAACTGAATATTGATCCTGGACTAATGGTTTACTGACTATACTTGTACTTTTTTACATTTATTTACACTGTTTACATTGTAACATTTACACTGTTTATTACATTACACTGTTTACACTGTTACATTGACTTGGTAATTTTTGAATGAATCTACTGAAATAAAATTGATGTTTGGAGGTTTAATGAAAATTTTTGAAATAATTTAAAATTTAATATTAGATGGAATAGAATAAAATTCTTGCTTGTAAAAAACCGCGCTAATCAAACATATAATTTCTGATGTTTTCCATGGTATGATAGATTTGTCCCACAAGAATGCTGTAAATCAATCTAAATGTTGGACCCTTGAACAAAATATAATATCAGATGTCAATTTGTTTGTGTTTATGAATCATATTAACTTTGGGTAATATTGAAGTGCGAGGAATCGACTCCTTCTTTAAGAAAGAGGAGTTATGTTTATTGATAAATATCTAGTTTTATACTATTCTAGTCTAATAGTTTAAATCTATTATTTTCAAAATTTTCAAGTTTCTAGCTATAAAAGTTTTAAATTGTACTGAAAAACCGGCTTTGAATTTGATTTGAGCATGCAAAACTGGCTAATTACAAATATATTTTCTCCCAATATACATTTACAGCAACCTTATAAAAGAGTTTAGCACGGAAGAAAAAGATAACACTCGCTCAGAATAAATTGGATTTTCGACAAATGGAAAGAAAAGCGATTTTTTTAAAAAAAAACTAGCATGACATAAAATTCCCTATAATAATTTCATAATAAATTTCATAATATTTCCCTATCATAATAAAAAATCAAGAATGTAAAACATAATTTAAATTGAAAACATTCTTTGAAAAATAATAAATTAAATTTTCTCATATCTTAAATTGAAAATTATCTTAAAACGGCAGTCTTTGATACATGTTTCTGATATTTTTCGGACAAAATAAGATTATTTTCAAGATTAATATGGAAAATTTTGTCCATTTAAATGTTCAGTGTCGATGGAGGCCGGATAAACTATGTAAGACAGCCACTAGCTATTGGAACAAATGCACTGTTCTCCTATAAGAGGTAAGTTCCTAACTCAAAATCTACACTCTCGATTTTCAAAAATGTTATTACTACTATAGTTATACTAATGATATTATATGCATCAGTGGTGTGGTATACAAAAATAAGCGTATACATTGATAACTGGTTCAATCACTATCTTCTTTCCGTTGGAGACTGTTGGGTCTCCAACTGTCTCTGTACCAGTGCGCTTGGTTTCCCTCTCTTATCTCTCCTGAAGACGGTTCAACCGAAAATTAGAGACTGTAAGTTTGTGTTTTTAATATCTCTATGTTTCTTTATGTACATTGAACTATATACATGTATATATATATACACAGCATATTGGAAAGGGAGTCCTAGAAAAAGTCTTGCACCGGCACATTTTTTCCTCTCAAGGGCTCTGATGGGGAATGAGAGCTCATGTTGCTGTAATTTACTGGTAATTTTCTTCATTTTTGGGATATTGGCAACTATTATTACAATAAATAATATTATGTATTACGAATATTATAGGTGGAATTAAATCATTATTTTAATTGTTTAATTATTTCAAAATATATATAATTATACTAAAACAGATAAAAGTGGCATGGTGTTTCAGACAAGATATTTTTTTTTATTTTCAACACAACATTGGTTTTAATAAAGTTCTAATTATGAGAGATTACTGAAATGCTATCTCCCGGTTATCGGTAAAACTCAAATCCCATAAGTGGTATACAATTAAGATACTCAGAATATCTCGAGCAAACATATTAATCCGAAATCTTGTTTGACCAAATCAAATCACATTATTGGAACAGATAACAATTAATCATTTAAATTAAGACTTATTTTTAAGAAATAAAAAAGATGGGTTTTTTTCTTAAATATTATTTAGTTTATATTAATGATTTAAGAAAATTAAAATTTATTGTATGTGCTAATTTGAATTAATTAGCAATTATAAGTAATAATTCATATATGAAATTAATTCGTGGTATATCTGAGCTTGAAAGTCAATTTATTTGAATATTAAAGGAATCTTCTCATGTTGTTATGAAAACTGGATACAGTAGAACCTCGTAGTACAGGTACCTCATTGTACGCGTAATTCGCTTTACGAGGAGTCATTCTTAAGAATTTTTGTCTCGAGGAGTAAAAATTCGTAAAAATTGTAATTCGTATCACAAGGGATTGTCTTTCGACAATCAGCGACTTCCAGTTAGCTTAGTCCTGTTTTCCCATTTCATATTGTGGTTTGAAAAAAAAAAATTGGTAGTGAGATAAATGAGCCACCTTTATACCGGGGGTATAAATGTCGTGTTATTGTTTTTGTTTTGTATTGTATTGTTTTGACAAATGTCAGGTTAAATACGAATGCTCTAAAGTAGTATTACAAATACATATTCCTTTCATTAATGTAATTTATGTTGGTGATATAAATAGAATATTTTAATATACAGGTTTTGTTTGTTTCAAATATGCTTGATTGTGTAAATACCTTAAATTGCTAAATATATTTATTGTGTATATATCTTGTTTCATTTTATGAATACAATATCAAATGCTTGGATCTTATCAAAATTTTGGTTTTTATGGTAATTTTTGCACGGTATTTATAAAATACCGTGCAAAAATTGCCATAAAATTTATATTGGTCAAACTGGTAAATCATTAAAGACACGTGTAAAACAACACCAATATAACGTAAGTAGACAGGAAAAAAGTAGTGCCTTATTCTTGCATATAAAAAATGAAAATCATCATATTGATTGGACAGGAGCTAAATTTATTACCTATGAAAAATCAATGTAGTTAAGAAATATTATTGAATCGTCTCTAATTAAATTTAATAGATCAAATATTATAAACATTAGTAACGGTCTCTTCAAACTTGATACTTTCGTCACGAGGGCAATAGCCTCTTCAAAGAGGGTTGACAGCTAGCGGATAGTTTTTTACTTTTTCTTACTGTACTCCTTTGTTTCCCCAAACATCCCTTTCTGGACATTAGTCCTTTCCTGCACTTTCACCTTTTTAAAATACCACTCTTCCCTTCCACTCTTCTCAACTCCTCACCAGATGTTTTCTGCATCTAGTGTTCAGTTGGGTTTTTGACACTGACGAAGACCGCTTGTTACGGTTGAAAGATCTTAGTCTTGTTTTCTTATTTCTTATTGTGGTTTGATCATTTATAGTAATATATATATATATATATATATATATATATATAAAGATTTCACATATACAGGTGAAATAACAATCAATTATCAAACCACAATATGAAATGGGGAAAAAAGACTTCAGATGTTTATCTAACTCTGAAGACTTCAGAGTCAAAAACCTAACTCTGACTCTGATGGAGACCGCTTGTTACGGTTGAAAGATTTTAAGTCATTTTTGTCATTGTGATCTTATCATATATATATATATATAAATCCGTTTTAATCATTGCTTCCGGGTATAAATCTTTAAGGAGATCCCCAAGTCTAACTCTTATGACACCTTAGAGCTTCTGAAGATGCATTTATATGTCTCCCTGGGGCTGGCTCTCCTCCTGGTCTTAACCTCTACGGTTAATTCTGTTATTTAATAATAATAATTATTATATATATTGTTTTTACAATTTTTATATATATATATATATATAATTATTATTATTATCAACATCATTATTATTATTTTATTGATTCTCATTGTTTTTACTTTTTCTTATTTTTATCTTAATACTTATCGTTGTTTTCATTATTATTTCATATTATATTTTTTATTTTGTTTTATATATAAATATTGGAGGGATTTCTATGTTTCCTCTCCTCCGTTGGGGGGCAGTACTGCGGGGGTTCTACGAGTTTCTCTGGAGGTGAATTGCGGTTTGCTTCTCAACGACACTACTTCAAACTAACACATAGGAAAGAACACAGAAAGTCACTACAGAACCCACGTCGATATTTCGACATCCGTCGTCATCGGGAAGAAGTGCGAAGTACTCGCGTTGGGAAGCAAACTGCTAATCAACGCGAGTTGAGTACTTTGCACTTCTCCCCGATGATGACGGATGTCGAAATATCGAAGTGAGTTCTGTAGTGACTTTCTGTGTTTTTTCCTATGTGTTAAGGTTTTTATTGTCCGCACGGACCTTTCTTTTTATTTCATTTATTTTATTTCATTTCATTTTTTCTGGGACATATCCCAGAAAACATCAAATCACTAAATAGAAAATTAGAAAAGTTAACAAGAAAAGAAACTAAAACAAAGGTGCAAAAAGTGTTTAACGAAATATATATATATATATATATATATTGTAGTTAAAAAGATTTCACATAAACACGTGAAACAACAATCAATGATCAAACCACAATAAGAAATGGGAAAACAAGACTAAGATCTTTGTTACTTTTCGTTGTTCTACGGGGGATCTCGTTGTTCTACTTAGCGTTGTTCTAAGACCGCTTGTTACGGTTGAAAGATCTTAGTCTTGTTTTCCCGTTTCTTATTGTGGTTTGATCATATATTGTAGTGTATGATGATAACAAACCTTCTTTAAGCATATCGGATTGTAACTCACAGCTGTTTCAGCGTTTGATGACCTCACTGAAGTGTTTCGAGTTTAGTTTCATTGTCCCTGTTTCATCAAAAACCCTTTGTATGTCTATGGCCTTGGCAAGTTTATTATGGAAATTACCATCAACCCAGCGCAGAATTGAGCAGAGGTAATCTGTAAGAAGACCGTCAACGCTGAAACAGCTGTGATTTACAATAGGTTATATATATAGATATATATACGCAATATTTATGAATACCTCTAACCTGAGTGTCTAATAAAATGTTATTTGACTTAAAGCTGTCTGTGAAACGTAAAGTTTACTTAGCGTTTCGGCTGAGCTCCAGATGGCTCCCGCTCGAGTGTTTGTTTCTTTATCGCTAATGAGATCCCAGTTTAATTTAGATAGGTGGCTTGTAGAACCTCTCAACTGCCTTAGCGCCACTTCTGATTATCTTTAATCTGTCATTTATCGCTTTAAATAATGCTAAAAATATTCTTCAACCTGTAGCCAATATTTTTGCTTCTGTTTCCATTCATTTCTACTTTTCACATTAGGTCATTAGTTTCTACTAATATTTTTTCCTGATAGATTTTATAAATTTTAAAATTCATCGCTTGTTACGTTTGAAAGATATCAGTCTTTTTTTCTCATTTCATATTGTGGTTTGATCATTGATTGTTATTTCACGTGTTTATGTGAAATTTTTTATATTTTTCTGTATATATATATATATATATATATATATATATATATATATATATATATATATATATGTATGTATGTATATTTAGGGAGCAAACTTTCCTTGGCACATATTTCATTAAACTCTTTCAAAATCCTTGTTCTTGTCACTTTTCTGGGTAATTTTTTTAGCTTTATCTGGTGGTTCAAATTTCTTCTGGTATTCGAAGAAACATTCCCCAAAATGCTTGTCATTATTCACAACTATTAACTAAATTAACTTTTTCACAATTGACTAATGTTTCTGCCACAATTGACCATTTTCAGGGAATTATAATATATATACCAATACTAGGAAAGTTTATCAATGTAATAGTAAAGATAAATAAGTTTAAAAAAAACGGTAATACTGTCGCAATGTATATTACAGAGTTAAGAGATAGTTACAGTTGGCATTTAGAAATTTGATGAGACACAGGTTTACACCCGTCTTCAAATATTTGGTCGGAGAGACTGTATATTAGTTCCAGTTTATTCCTGATTCCTGTTTGGTTTTAAATTGATTCTTGCCTACCTTATTCTCTGTGACCGGTCGCGTGTGCGGTAACGTTGTTGGTTTCCAGCCGACTCTGTATCAGTGTGCTTGGTTTCCCTCCCTTATCTCTCCTGAAGACTGTTGAAATCGAAAATTAGAGACTGTAGAAACCTAGATGTAATTTATCTAGGTTTCATGAACTGGATTAAACTTATATCTCCGTTTTGGATCATATTTTCATCGAAAAAGTATATGTATATTATGAACGACAAACCATAATAATAAATGAGAAAAAGACAAGATTTTTCAACCGTAACATGCGGTCTTTGTCACCGAACTTTAGTGAAATCTCAAAAGTTTGGATTTAACTCTGACGAAGACTGCTTGTTACGGATGAAAGATCTTCGTATTTTTGTTATGGTTTGGACGATGATTGTTGTTTCACGAGTTAATTGTGAAATCTTGTTTTATATATACATAAATGAAATCTGTTTCATATATATATATATATATATATCTATATATATCAGTGGCGATTTCTCAGGGAATGCAACACATGCATTGCATGCATAGAATTCATCTTTAAAGAAACCAAAATGTTCGAGACTCGAAATATTTAAAGGAACCCCTTTTTTTTTATTCCACTACACGCTAAGGAACCATTTTCTATGATTGCACTAAGCTTCCCAATGCAGGGGTTTACTCTTATCTTTTCTGGTTAATGAAAATGGTCTTAATTGCCAAGAGAAACAAGAACGAAGTTTGCATACACTGTAACTCAGGCTTGCTGAGCTCCTCAAATACATACTGGAAAGTGATTTGCACACAGGTCTTCTGGAAATTTATAAACTCATTAATTTGTTTATGACTATTCCCATAACAACAGCAAGTGTTGAGAGATCGTTTTCTGCCCTCAAAAGAATTAAATGTTATTTACGAAGCTCCCAAAGTGAAGAGCGATTGTCTAATTTACCCCTAATTTCAATTGAAAGACATTTACTTAAAGATCTCATGGCAGATAGAGAGAAGTTTTATGGTTTTGTTATCGAAGAATTTTGCAAGAAGTTTTTATTCAAATGATGTATTGTGTATCTCTTTCTTTAATAAAAACATTTTTTGCCTATTTTTATTGTATTGGTTAATAAAAGTTAATGTTAAAAGTATTTCCAAATAAAACCTGATTCAAATCCCCATAAAATGTTTTTAATACATCATTATCCTTTTGTGCAACATGCAAAGACTGAACATGAGAATTAGAAGGGTATTTCTCTGTATTTCTTTTATTCTTTGAAAATTGCATGCCTAAAGAAAAAGGTCAGGAGTCGCCACTGATATATATATATATATAAAGTAAAAAGCCACTTACTCTATTAAAAAGTATGGAAACGATTCTTAAGGTATTATGGAGTTAACTTGAGTTTTATAATGATGTGAGGGGTGACACACATTAAAAATGATAGGGAGTGGACGACGTGAGGTGCTACAGAGTGAGCCTAGGTTATACGGGGGAGATTTATTTTGAATCCTAGCCTGTAAGTCAGGTCGGGGGACAATGAGTCGACGGTTGTGATGGGCCCAGATAGAGATAATTGCCGAGGACGGATGTATGACTGGGTGGACAGTGGTTCCGCTAGGCTTAGCGACAGGAAGGACCGAGGAGAGCTTATAAAAATCATTGAGTTCATCCGGCGTGGTGGCAGCCCCTGGCAGGTACGGCGTCAGACCGTGACTCTCCCCCGCCGTCATTACCCACCCTCCTCCTGCTGCCTGACACTCCAGCACCCTATGCAAATTTATAACCTGCATCCCCATCCTAGGGCTTCCTTCCATCTTCTAGGTCAGCCATGGACAACTGTTCTTCTTTTGTAGACCACATGCTACTACTCTCACATGGATGAGGCCAACATAATAAACATGTCCAAGAAATATTACATACCCATTGTATATATTCCATTTATTACAGAAGTCAAAACCAGAAAATAATTTACGTTACTCTTAAAAGTCTGTTTGTGAGTAGCATTCCCTCAAAGTTTACTCAAGTGATGAACTCGCTCAGACACTTTCGAGCGATCATTTCAGAAGATTCTCCAGGTTTTAATATCCTTACTACAATTTTACAAAAGGCCTGTGCCCACAAATTGACTCTATCTATCTACTTTCTAAGACAAATGTTGAAGGGAGGGAACAAGGGAGAGAAAAAATATTGAAAAACACTAAGTTCAGTTCTTTTGAAAACGTTGTTACACTTATTGCACTTAAGAACTTTTTCCATTTCTTTTACTACCTTTATTGGTGAATACCTTGATTATACAGTCACGTGTGTTTATTGTTGTTATTTTTATTATTATATATATTATTTATATATATATACATATATTATATATATTATTTATTATTATTATATATATAATATTATATTATATATATAATAAGACTTCACATAAACACGTGAAATAGCAATCATGATCAAACCACAATATGAAATAGCAAAAAAGACTAAGATCTTTCAACCGTAACAAGCGGTTTTCGTCAGTGTCAAAAACGCAACTGACCCAATCCAACGTTAGTTGGGTTTTCACTCTGACGGAGACCACTTGTTACGGTTGAAACATCTTAGTCTTTTTTTCCCTTTTCGTATTGTGGTTTGATCATTGATTGTTGTTTCACGTGTTTATGTTAAGTCTTGTATATATATATATAACGCTATCTTATCTAGATAGGTATTATATCTTTATTGCTATTTCTAGAGTTCCTAGTTCTGCAGACGAGAGTGGTTAAACAGATTTATGTCTCTGGCCTCTTAGCGTCGTCTGTTAGAGTGGTAATTAAGTCATCTGATGACAGAGATACGTTGGTCCTTGTTTGTCTCCCTACCACAGTCCAGACAGTCATTGTCTCTACCACTCAGCTTCAGTAGCTAATTTTTCTCTCTTACTAATGCAGCATTAAGATGGAACAAATTTTGAGTCGTAGTTAATTAAATTTTTTATTATTTTAGTGTTTTCATACAAGAAAGAAAAAAATCTATGTGGCTTTTAATTAATTAATAGAAATATTAGATTATATACATTTCGTAACCTGAGCAGCAAAAGAGGATATACCACAAAAAATTAAATAATTTGTATATTATGTATATATAGTGTATTATTTAATCAGTATTCAATCAATTAAAAAATCAAACTCTCGTTGCCGACGTTTCGGATTTCTTTTGACACTTTCCACTGAACGTACCTCTTCTTCTTCCCTTCTAGTCTCTTTGTGAAGACGAACTTCGTTTCGAAATATTGATCCAACCAAAAAGAAATTGTGTAAGAAACAGATACAAGCCAAGTATGGGGCGTTATTTAACAATATATTTATAAATGAAGGACTGCTTCCAACTTTTACAAATATATATATTTATACACTTTAACAAATAGGAAAAGAAACAGAGAAAGTCACAACAGAAACTCACTTTGACGTTTCGACATCCGTCGTCATTAGAAAGAAGAGTGCGAAGTACTGGTGTTGAGAAGCAAACCGCAACTTCTGACCCTGACTCCTGAGTTGTGTGTTTGCTTCTCAACGCCAGTAATTCGTACCCTTCCTCCTGATGACGATGGATGTCGAAATATGGAAGTGAGTTTTTGTAGGGACTTTCTCTATTTCTTTCTTATTTATTAAAGTGTTTATTGTCCACACGGATCTTTCAATGTATTCGTGAAGTATATATATATATATATATATATATATATATATGCGATGAATAGAGTAATTGAGAAATGATCCCGGAACACTAATTATGACTGAATATATATCATAAATGTTATATTATATATATGATGGATTATATATAATTATTAAATATATATTACATATATAAAAATGTTCTTAGCTCTGATGAAGATGGAAATTACGAGGAACGTTGGAAAGAAGGTGCATTGGAGAAGACACTCTAATGACATCGATGGGAGAGGGATAGGCGTGTGCTATCAGCTTGTCCATCAAAGCCACCTATGGCGGGTCCTGAGTCATAAATTAAAAGCTGTCAAAGCAGGAAGTCGCGTTGGACGCGAGCCATCCACCTCGGCCTTACGCTGACATTCAAGTCATCTCTGCACTGTTATGACCATCATTGCCACATTCCATAGTGCATCTGTATGTCATACGTATTATGGTGTGTCACACAGACATATGTACGTATTATTGTATACCATACAGGCGTTATCAATGCGACTCATCAGCGCTACTTACTGCTAGTCATCTACGATCTACGATACCTCTGTGACATATGATATATCATATTGAAGTAATCACTATGACTATTACCCACCATCACCATTATGACTATTACGCCACATACCATGGAACGCATACGTATCATCGTATATCATATATCATACAAACGTTCATCCGTATGACATAACAAAGAGTGATCATTTAAATAATCTAGTGGCATTCAGGAGTTAACAAGACCCATCAGAACTACTTACTGACTAATCTTGCTGATCTATGATACCTCTATGACATATGATCTATGTTATTCAAGTTATCACTGCGTCATTATGAATATATTTATATTTTTATGACTTACTGTCATATGTTTCAGTACGTCTCTATGATATAGGATAATAGCTATGTTATTAACGCGACCCATCAGCGCTACTCACTGACTTGTCATGTCGATCTATGATACGTCTATGACATATGATCTATGATATTCAAGTTATCACAGCGCCATTATGAACATATTTATATTTTTATGACTTACTGTCATATGTTTCAGTACGTCTCCATGATATACGATAATAGCTATGTTATTAACGCGACCCATCAGCGCTACTCACTGACTTGTCATGCCGATCTATGATACCTCTATGACAAATGATCTATGATATTCAAGTCATCAGTGTGGTGTTATGATTGCCATTTTTTTTATATAAATTTATTTAGCATGCTCCATATATTATATTATAATCTTAGTAACACTAAGATGACCATCATTGTCACATGCTATAGTACATCTGTATGATATACGATACTATGTTTTTTATTTACTCGACCGTTTGTCATCCTATCGACTTTGTTATTCCTATCTGTAAAATAGTGTTTCATAGTATATTCAGTGCCTGTTCGAATGGGACCATGACAAATACTTCTTTACTTTGAATTACTTTGTACATTTCATTGTTAAAAATCACATTGATGGCATGTTAGAATGTTTTCTGCATACCACATGAGATTACCTCGTTATTTTGCTCTAATGTAACTGCTTTATTGTTCGAGATTACATTCATTCTACGTTTCATCTCTAAATTATTGGTGATTAATGTTTTTCAACTTTACAAGGATTTATTTTACTAATGATAAAAATTGAATATCACCACGTGGGAGGGAATCACGATTACAAACTAATTGAGTGGAGTATATAAAAAAATATATATCCTTATAAATTACTGTTATTCTTTTTTAGAAAAAAATATTGATAATAATATAGGAAAAATTAATAGAAATCTTTGTTTTGGTAGCTAAAATAAATGAAGTCTGAAATAATTTTATCAAAATCTGGCATAATGTGAAAACCCAAACTGATAAGATTATTTTTCAATATTTTATTTCTTTAAAAAAAAATATTAAAAATAGGCAAAATGAAAAGTGAACTAATTTTAGTTTTTAGTTTATTCAAGTTCTGATTTTTTTGTTTTTTGGAATAATTTTTTATTTAAGTTATTTTATTAATGGAATAAAATATAATTTTATTAATCCAAAAATATTATTTCATAAAAAAATTTTTTTTTGGTTTTATTAACCTAATAAAATATTTCGTCATGAACGTTATTTTAAAGAATTCTCTTAAAAATGTTGATATAAATTGTTATTTTTTATATTTTAATCTATATATTATTATATAAAATCGTATTTATCATTTTATTAATCTATATTGAAATCTACTTTTATTACGAGCTTTATATGAAATCTTGATACAACATGCTATTTATTTTTTTTTTTCAGTTAATCTATATTAAACTAAAGTGTTATCCGAAATCATTCTTTTGGAATCAAAAGAATCCAAGTTTGAAAGGGACTGGATACGTTCTGTGCTGGTGTTTGTACCTATTCTATCCCTCTATCAAAGCCATAGGTAATTGTTTGAAAGATTTTTTTTTCCAGTAATTCAGTTATTTTTTTTTCTAGGTTTGTTGAATCTACAGTTCACACAAGACCCACTTACAACTGACTCATTACTAACAAAAAAAAAAAGAAAAAAATAATTACCAAACCAGTTGATGCACGACTTTTACTGGGGGATCCATTTGCCGGGTCGTAAATTTTAATGTCTTCTTGTATTAACTCGGAGTAATCCTGCGTACTATTGTTTTAGGTAACCCCCTTTTGTTGTCTTTCTTTTGATGACAATCAAAAGACAATTCTCTTATAATTAGTTCATTCAAAAGCAGTAGCGCCATTTTTTTAAGAAATAAAATCGGTTCATTCAGTTTTTTTCAAAGATTTACTTTTGATGGTATATTGTTTTACCAACTCTTTTCAGTTCTACTACTCTTGATATATGAGATTATGTCAAAAAGTAAGAACACTTTTTGAATTTCGAACGTTTTGTAGATCACAGTTGTCAATTTATTTGTTGTTGTGTTGGTACACTTGTCACGATCATATATTCACAGTTTTGACTATATTATGTGTCAAAACTGTGTTCGATATACGATAATAGGATAATAGCTTTGTTATTATGGTATACGATATATATCTTGTTAGTATAAACATCTAAACCACCTTAGAAAATCAGATAAATGACTAAGATCTTTCATCTAAAACAAACTGTCATTGTCAGAGTCAAACTGATACTGTCAAAAACCGCTTGTTTTGGTTAAAACATCTTAGTCATTTTTCTGTTTTCTTACTGTGGTTTAGACGTTGATTTTTATTTTACGTGTTTAATGTGAAATCTAACTTTTTGCTATGTTACATGCCATGTGAGAGGCTAAATGAGATTAACGAGGTTAGACGCGTGTTTATGTGCTTGGCGATTTTTTTAGTGTTTAAAATAATGGATGAAAGAGTCCACCTGCCAAGCGATGGGCATAAACAAAAGTAAAGGCTAAGAGTCTAGTTCCCCCTTGTTACTCTGCCGGCAACCTCCGGAGTACTTATTGATTTATATACAGTGATTTCCTAAAGAATCTATCCTTCCTGGGTGAGAAACAAAGCCACCACGAGTCCAACACCAATGTTGGGGCATGGGAAACCTAATAAGAAGTCCCGCTTTGGACCATGCCACCCCCGTGCTTCCGACAGTGTCCTAACAACTCTCGGGTAGGAAACTTCGGATCTAGGTCCTACTGAGCTCAGGCTACAGGTGAGGTCAGTGGCCAGAAAGCCTTTCACCTGTTAGCTAGCTACAGACTAGCTGATTAGTTAACCTGCTGCCCACTCTCGCAGCAGGAGTGGATATGATAGGCACATCAGGATGTGCTGATACTATTACATTGATACATGTGCTGATGGATAGGCACACAGGAATCAGGGGATCCTCCTCCCCTCAGAGAACCATCCCAGGAAGGGGCCACAGAGCTCTTTTGAAAGCTAACTGTCTGTAAGGCAAATTTTTTTACCTACAGACGTAAAATTAATCTAATATGGTTTGCCCAACTCTTTGGTTGTATTGGAATCATTGAGTAAGTGAATCACTTTATTCAACACTAGAACATTTGGTAAGCTGAAAGGCTATAACTATGGGTGTTTGAGCCTGTAAGATATTATCAATTCCCTACTAGAATAAATTTGGTGACAACAGAAAAAATTAAAAACTCACTATAATAAATTGGGTAATATCACTAATTGTAGTTAAATCGGTGGTGATTAACAAATTACTGCACTTTCGGCCCATTGAATATCAGAGAAGGCAAAGTTGATAGAAGACCCTAAGAGTGACTGTAAGAGCTTGTATCATGGTACCTCTTCATTAAAGATCCGTGTTCTGACAGTCCTGAAAAGTGCTCCCAATACAAAACCAACTTGTTCTATAAGTCAATAATGGTTGACTATTTAAAAAAAAAAAGATATAATTCTAGCCCTTAGAGTGAAACGTAAAAGTGAAAACCTATGAGTTTATAATAAGAAACAAAAGACTTTAGCTTCTTGATAAACTAATGTAATTAGTAATATATTAGAGGCTATATTCAGGCTATAAACTTTGACAATCTATATTAAGTTTGAATCCGTTATATAACAGACGATCAATCACAGTTCAGTTATTAACTTTGCATCGAAACATTAAACCTGCCATTATGACAGTGCACTTGCTTTGGAAGTCTAAATTATTATTCCTAAAGTAAATACTGTATGTGTTAGTAAATAAATAAGTAGACTTGTCTGAGAAAGCGGCCAGAGACCACCTCCTGAGTCTACAGATCGGGAAAAGTGAGCCTAAACAAATAGTAGTCAGTGAAAGGCACTGTGATAGAAGCCCTCATGTCCTACCAACCTAATATCACTGCTTTCCGATATTTCATGTTTACAATCCAGTTTGCACATCAAAGTATCAATTCAATGAGACAGAATGAATTAATGTAGAACGTTTGATAACTTTAAAGTTTGTTAGAATGAGTATTTAAAAGGAGTAGCTAGCACCATACAGGCTCAAATGGCCTGGCTTTCCATAAAATAGTCTACGGTAGAAGAATGCGACTCATTTACTAAATTTATACCAATTAAAGTTGTAGGTGAACCAACGTAGTGAGTAGATTTACTTCCGTTGAGATGGAATTTGCCTTACACGCTGTTATTAGAGTAAGGGTTTATTACAGTAGAACAGGCATGGGCAACCTTTTGTTAACCGAGGGCCGCATTATATAGTTTTCAAGTCATCGCGGGCCGCATCGTAATTTCTGTGGTATCTTGAGACATACAGATTATATATATAATGTATAAATACATATATAGAAACTCTGTGCTATATTAACATGTCAAGATTATCTAACTTTTATTATTCTTATAAGATAAGAACAATTATTACAAAGCAGTCCCCAAAATATTAGTCATTATAAAAAGGAAGGATTTGTTACTGTTGAGTGCTCTCTCTCTCTCTCTCTCCATCAATTCATTATCTTCCAAAGTCTCGGTAGCTTTTGGTGATAAGGAAATAAGCAAAAGAATTTCGTTAATATTCAAGAAGAATTTCAGTTATAAACTCGAGGGCCGCAATAAGATACGCAAGTGGGCCTCATGTGGCCGCGGGCCAGGTTGCCCATGCCTGCAGGTAGAAGGATTGTTACAAATAATTGACAAAGTTATAACATTGAGTGGTAAAAATAAAATTATATCTATTATATAAAATTTAAATTACATATAATATAACATATATATACATATATATTCGTGTAATTAGGTAGCAGACCTTCATTAATACATACACAATTAAATTTCTTGCCAATTTCTCTATGGATGATTCTTTGATTTACCTTCTCGAGTTTTCTGATCTCACACTTCCATTCATTTGGTACTAAGTGTAATAAATCACCAAAAGATTTCCTTGTAAATTCCATGTAGTATTTAGTTATCATACATTTACAAGATTTAAATCCAACGTTTCAGTCATCACTGACCATCATCAGAGTGTAACGAAAGATAAAATAATTGAACAAAAGTTACTAACAAAAATAAAAATAAAAATTATGTCCTACTTACTATAAAACAGCTTCAAATTACCAATACATAGTAACATAGTAAACATAAATTTGCAACCAGTGGAAAATAAACAACCCATTGCAACCTGCAAATTTATGTTTACTATGTAGTTTTGTCCTTTGTATTGGTAATTTGAAGCTGTTTTATAGTAAGTAGGATATAATTTTTATTTTTATTTTTGTTAGTAACTCTTGTTCAATTATTTTATCTTTCGTTACTCCCTGATGATGGTCAGTGATGACTGAAACGTTGGATTTAAATTTTTAAATGTATGATAACTATATATTACATGGAATCTGCAAGCGAATCTTTTGGTGATTTATTACACTTAGTACCAAAAATGGAAGTGTGAGATCAGAAAACTCGAGAAGCTAAATCGAAAAATCATTCATAGAGAAATTGGCAAGAAATTTAATTATATATATATATATATATATATTTGTAAAATTTGGAAGCAGTCCTTCTTTTAAGCATATTTCGTTGAACACCTGAATACGGTCAGCGAAGTACGGTCAGCTGTTCAACGAAAAAATATATATATATATATATATATATATATATATACATACTTAAATCTACATAAATGGTCTGGATCTGATATATGATTGTGGTTGTTTCATGACTAAATGATTTCATTGTTCCTTGTGTGGAGTGGCGGATATTGTAGTTTTAGGTTCCCTGCTGTAATTGAAGCCACGTACTTTGAGCATATATTTGCGATATATATATATATATATATATATATATATATACCACCTGGTGGTGGTATCTGCGACATGTTTCAACCATTCTCTGGTTATCTTCAGGTAAGGTTATGGCTCCAGACGTTGGTCCTTATATGCTGTTTTCTATGAGTTGTCCGGGGAAAGGAATATGATTGGTTACAATGGTGGCCAATAGGAGAGTAGAGCTTGTAGGTTCATCAGTTACCCGCTGCCCAGCGAAGCCTCTGTTATTCCACCAATGGGTATAAAGGTTGCACAGTCCCTCTGTGATATAAGATTATTGGCAGAAAACATGAGCCTCACTTTGCAATGAACTCCTGTTCCCTTTCTATTTCTATTTCTGATTTTGATTTCGAATCATATTCCTTTCCCCGGACAACTCATAGGAAACAAAATATATATATATATATATATATACTTCTTCGTATGAAAAAGGTTTTAAATAAAAACCGAAACGTTGGCAATGAGAGTTTAATTTGAACCTGAAGAACTGACCGAGTCCCGATAAACTATAGTTTTGTTTCTATTCCACGGTCGATACTTTTATCAATATTTATATATATATATATATACAATGCTACTATATGATGAGCATATGATAAACAGGTGACTGTTTAACCGAAGAAGTTTTTGACAATGGTTTATTTGGCTTTCTGATTTTTCAATTGATTAAATTTTTTTGTTCTGCTTTGAATTTAGAAATGTATGACCAGTGTTAATGTAACTGGTGCTAATTACTGTCCATTGTTCTGTATTCGGGTAAATATTACCACATTCGGGGTTACACCAAAGGCGACAGTCATTTCTTTTGAGTTGTTGAGCTTGTAACGCTGATTACAAGCAGCAGAAGTCAGCCAGTAGGACTTACAACCCTTTATTGGTCAGTTATGCACGTTGAAGGCGGCAAGGCTTTGATGATGGCTACACCACTGATCGGAAGAGCAGTCAGTGCTTGCCCATTGTGGCCCACCGGAGGCAAATCACCTCTTCTCAACTTCAAGGAAGTCATCCCCCCAGCAACGCCATCTTGTCACGTGACTCCCCAAAGGAATGTCCCTTGCCTCGAGTAAATATTCGAGCCGCGTCCAGTCAACCGCAACTTTTATCTTTTATTATCCCACCTTTATATCCTTTGTGTTTTATCTTGAAATCGTTTTGTTTTCGGAATTCCCCCCCATCAGTGGTCTACCGGATGATGAATTCAAAGTTTCGGTCAGGATGAGGTTGTTGCTACCGAGGGGCAGGCTTTATGTCCCCCTGTGGATGGAATCCAGAAGCACCTACCTGTCACTCACAGAATATCAAATGCCGCTTCCACCTGCACTCCCCGCGCCTCCCCTCCTTAACCATAATCTATTTATTTAAACAAATATTTCTTCTTATTTTAATTCTATCAAAACCTTTCTCACTCATAAAAACATACTTTTTCACTCATCATTCTCTCTGTATACTATACTTCCACCTATTGAGGTTTTCTTTAATTATGGATCAATTCAATTGTCCTCTCATTTCAAATTCATTATATAGTCAAAAGAAAAAAGGAAATCATATTATTTGCAGTATGTTTTACTTCGTTTTAACGACTATTGAGACATTCAGAATGGGACATAGCTTGACATAAGCCTTCAACTGACGACAGCTTAGTGACCTCATCAAAACATACATATTATTAACATCATCGTACAAAATATGTGTATATATGTTCATACATTTTCACCATTTAACTTAAAAATATATCATTTTATATTACACCTTTAATACGAGTAGAACTTCTGTCCATGAAATAAAAACCGAAACATAGGCAATGAACTTTTAATTTGGACCTGAAATACTGACCGAGTCCGGATACAATTGTATTATATATATATACTTTAACACATAGAAAAGAACACAGAAAGACACTACAGAACTCACTTCGATATTTCGACATCCGTCGTCATCGGGAAGAAGTGCGAAGTACTCGCGTTGAGAAGCAAACTGCTACTTCTGTCATATATTATATATATATATATATATATATATACTCGTTATATATATATAAATGATCAAACCACAATAAGAAATGGGAAAACAAGACAAGTTGGGTTTTATGAGGACATAGTTGGGTTTTTGACTCTGACGAGGACCGCTTGTTACGGTTGAAAGATCTTAGTCTTGTTTTCTCATTTCTTATTGTGGTTTGATCATAGATTGTTATTTCACGTGTTTATGTGAAATCTTTATATATATATATATATATATATATATATATATATATATAACAATTCAAAATTGAAGATAGGTAGTACACAAAGTAATGAAACACACTTTCAAACTCAAATTTTCGGGCAATTCGTCTTTAGGAGAAAAGAGAAAGGGAGACCGGGCACGTTGTAGACGTAACTCTTAGTAACCTATATATATAGACATCTTCAGATGTCTACAGTTATTGTGACGATGCCTGCAAATATAGACGAAACGTCGTCTTAAAGGTGTTGTATTATTGAAGCTAGACCAAACCTCGATAAGAAAGAAATATTGTGTTAAATATATGTGGTGAGATAGGGAAAACATTGGAGTATATATATATATAAAAATTAATAATCAACAATAACTCTTGATATAATATATGAATTAAATACCACAATAAACAATATATATTAATTAAAACGATCTAAGGCCTTTCGTCACAACATCATCAGAGAGCTAAATGAATGTTTACATTTATAGTACATACATACTCGTAGTATTATAAAATCTGTCACACCTCCTGAAATTTTGTTGCAGGTAGTCGACAGGTTTTGCACATAGTGAATTTTAAACTGGGGCTGGCTGTACCACTTGAATATGCACAAAGTGTGAAACCGGTCGGACGTCTATAGCAACAACTATTCAGGGTTACGACGGTTTTTAAACTAGAGATGATTTGTATGTTAAGTTGCCTATCTCAGCCATAACAACATGTGTTCAAACTCCTTAAACATTGTTTGCACCCCCTGGATTTTACTCTGCTTGCTTAAAAGATTAGAAATAAAGTTAAATGTAGATAAGTATAACCAATTTTGAAAAAAATAACCTGTGTGGTAGAAATAATATTATAATGCTAGAAATATCTTACACATTGATTTCAATATTGAAAGCGTATTAAAAAAAAATAACAACAGGAATATAATTGTAAATTAAACTTAGATGAGAACGTAATACAGCATTAAAAGGCTTTGTTTGAAGATAAGATATTTAATATTCCAAACAAATATTGTTGGATTTTGCGGTATTCGATTGAATACAAAAGTAATCAATTAAACATTGCTTTGTCATTACGGCTTACATTATTGTATTATCTCTTTTATTCAGTTGCGATTGTTTTGAAATTCTCAAGTCTAAAAGATACGATAGTTGTTAATATTGAACAAAAGTATATTACTTTAATATTGAATAATACTCTTATATTATCATTTGAGCAGGAGAGTTTGTGTGAGGCTTTGAGAGGATAATACGTGTTTTTCCTAGGATGTAGTGGTATAGGGAAGAGTTGCCTAGAGGGATGACGTCAGGGAGCATACAATAGTAAAAGAGAGGGGAGGCATTTTGATGGGTGGAAAGTTAGAAAATGATAAAGAAAAGCTAAGAAATAATCTGGTATTTAATGAATAATATAATTGAGTATACTGTTTATATAAAGTCAGCTTGTGGAATTACAATGAATCCTTGATACATACTTAACTGTTTAAAGGGGGCTAGGTTAGCTCAGCGGCAATGTTCTCGCCTCTGAACTGGTAGGTCCGGGGTTCAATGCCCACTTTGGTCCTCGATTTATACACATTTGAGATCGGAGAAGGATGTTAAGACTGTTTTTATTATAGCGCACATAATCATTTCGGACGTTAAGCCTGTACGAGCCTGTACGCTGTCAAGTACTCGTTAAAAAACACTTGAGTTAGGCAAAATTTAAGGTTCCCAATGTAGAATCATCTTCTTTATGGGTATCAGAATAGATCAATATTCGGCCTATGTGTGTTCCCTTATGGAACTGACACTGCAACCTATTCTAACCTATGTGTTTAAAGACCTTCAGGTATCATGCCAGGAATCAGCCTTCAAATAGAGACCATGAGTATAGAATTTTTGACAATTATACAGTAACTCTTTACATAAGCAAGTTTTACCAATAAGGCAACATTGTTATTTATTGTAATGTAATGACTAATGTATTATTACTGCATAGAATATACTATATGGAGCATAATGTTGAATAAAAAAAAACAGGCAAATGTACATCATAAACATGAATGAAATTAACCTATTTAGCAACAAAGACTACTAAAAATAATAAATTTCGGAATAATATTTCAATGTCCAGAAACAATGGAATTCAAAATTGATATATTATTCTTTTTATATTTTATATTTATATTCTTTTTAGGGTTCGAGTGTGGTACATCAGCATGCTTGCCTTTATTATTGAACCATGTTTGAATCCAGTTTCTGATCCTATATTTTTCATCTGAAAGATTGAAATGCTGTACAGGTTGTTTCTGATGGAAGGCATACAACTCTGTCACAGCCTTAAATAACACCTTGTTCTTTTAAAACTTACCTATTCTGATAAACTGAATTGGATTTAGGATTCAGGGATAAGGTGACTTGCCAATATCTGAAATGGGTGCCAGATTCAATATGAACGACACTTTTCGTCTCCAGAACATCTCTAAAATGTAATAGTGTGATTGTAAAACTAAACAAACTTTCAAAATAAGAATGTTAAAGCATTCAAGAAATAAAAAAAAAAGCTTCGCCAGAAAAGAACTGTATTTGTAAATCTTTGGTAGGAATATAAAATTGTATTAAGTATCTGTTTATTTCAGATCCACTATTAGTTTATGCATGTTGCAGACATACGGAGATAATCAATGTGGTCCCTTCCGATATTCTCATGATAAAATGGGAACCGCCTTCCTGGACTTGAACAAAGATAATCCCTTATCAGGACTCTTTCAAATTGTTTAAAATAAATGTATGAGTATTTCCAAAAATATACTTTTTCTGTTTCTTTTATCTTTGATCGTTATAGGCAGGAATGTTAAACATACCTTCAGCAATGTTCTGGTTACAGCTTTGCAACCTCTTCAAGCAAGGGTTCTTAATAATTTATTATTTATGTTGGTATAGTTTATCAACCACTGATTCTTCAAATAGTAAATTGGTTATTGCAGATTAGGCCCAAAAATTAATTACCTCAGAAATCAAGCCGACATTCACCGATATTTCTTCAGCATTATCAAAGCTAAAACCAATTTATTATTTATCCATCTTCAGGGGAAAAGAAAGAAAGAGAGAGACCAAGAACGAGAAAGGAAAATGAATTGCCCGAAATTTTCAGTTTTAAGTGTTTCTTTACTTTTGTGTTACTCTTCTTCTATTTTGAATTAGTATATATATATTAGTTATAAATATATAAAATATATTAGTATATATTATATATATATGAATCAATTTACCACAATGAAAATAATTTGGAATTTTATTATTACAAAATAATTATTTTCATTGTGGTAAATTAATCCATCTATTACATCAAATGTTATTTTGATTATTATTCATATATACATTCGACGTATAGTCGAAGGTTTTGTCCGGTTAACATTGTTGTTCCTTTAAATAATGTAAATTTCATTTTCTTAGTTAAAAAATTCTTACTTCTGCCTATGAAAAAGGTTTTAAATAAAACCGAAACGTTGGCAACGAGAGTTTAATTTGTTATCCTGGAAAATTGACCGAACCCCGATTAGAGAACACACCTATTCTATCAAACGGTCGATATATTATTGAATCTGTTATATATGTATATATATAATATACATTCAATGATCAAACCACAATAAGAAATATGACTAAGAATCTTTAGTCATAGGAAAACAAGTCCTTAGGAAAACAAGACTAAGATCTTTCAACCGTAACAAGCGGTCTTCGTTTGTTGTTTCACGTGTTTATTTGAAATCTTTTTATATATATACACATATATGACATACATATTACAAAAATAAGAGATGCACTTGCCTTAAATAGTTCATTCAAAAGGTAATAACTTTTAAATTTTTGTTTTACTGCGTATTTGTTTATTTTTTGCTTAATGTATTTTTGTTTTTTGTTTCTTGAATATTCTGTGAAGGTATTCTCGCAGAGTTATTTTGCAGTATTAGTAATCTTTTAAATTGTTTTTAGACCTAATAATTAATAATAATACATCTGTTCTATAACGAATGTTTAGTTTTCTTTTACTTTGTTTGTGTTTGCTATTGTAAAACAAACATATTGTTTTTCGGTTTTCTTTGGTTGATATTTTATAGAGGTATTTGTTTTTAGAGATTTGTTGAAATTTTCGGCCTTGAGAATGCCGAACAAATTTCGGTGAAACGTCTACCTGTAATCTGAAGTAATCAATTTTTGGACATAATCCGCAATAATAACAATTTTTTTTTATTATTTATTGTTTAATTTTTAATCATATTAATGAATAATACAGTCTTATCCAGTATATTAGTGCACGGGTTGTTTCATTGGCTTTGAATCCATCTTAAATGGATTTACCATAAATAGATTATCCATCTAAGTACTTAATCACCGTCACTGTCTAAGATAGCAAAATCCGTTGAAAACTCCTACACTAATATCGTTTACTACTATGATTTAATTAAATTCTTCATTGCTAACAATATGAATGAATTTTATTTTTAATTTTTTATTAAATAAAGTATATTGAATTCAAAAATTTTATCAAGGACCAAATGCCCCTTTCAAAAATTGTGAATTCTGAAAAATATTGCTTTCTTATAATTGCTTAGATTTACATTATTTTGCTAAGTACGATAACATCACCCGGTAATGCCATAAGTCATTCTAGTTGGACCTAAAACACCCACAATTTCGTATCTAAATTGAAGAATGGTACTTCTGGACATTGAGTAAGTAAAAATTAATAAATTGTATTATATAAATACATATTAAAAGAACAGACATCAAGGAATGACGTATATTTTTCTTGAGGGGGTTAGGTTTGCAGTGGTAGGGCCACAATAGAACACACATAGTCCGAACATTGGCCCTTTGTGATACCAAACAATGAAGATTGACTCTAAATTTTATGTCCTAAATTTTGCATAATTTAAGTGTATTGAGATTAGGAATCTTTGAATATTTGACATCCTATAGGCTAGGGACCGATGGGCAAACCTCTTCTTCGAGAGACAAGCTCAGTTTTATGCACCTCCTGAATGAATAAATCGAGGGTGATATTGGGTATTGAACCCAGAACCTCCCAGTCCACAGGCGTTCAAGTTGGCATTGGGCTAACCTGGCCTTCTAAATTATGAGTATTATATATTATTTGCATTGTTAAACCATATAATGTGTGCCATTTAAGCCCGGTGGGCACGAATTAATGTGGGCTGAATCATGAAATATGCTACATTTCTGCTCCCTAAAGAACACATAAGACAGTTAGGGCGGTGAATGTATTCAGATTGAAAATCTAAAATGCCTGTTTTTAACATGTTAATCAAACAACAGTTCAAATAAATGTCATTTGAACAAATTTTCAGCGATGACTAAAACACTCAAGTGGATAACTGTTAGATTGTTAAAATAATAAAACGATCTAAAGAATATTGGGATCAATCTGCTATCTAAAAAAGGTCACGCTATCTCCACGTTGTTATACATATAAGAAGCAGCTTCTATGCCGTAATAATCTTCCAGTTGGTCCAATTTAGACGCTCAGATAATCCAGACTGACCCAAGGTCTGAGACTTATCAACACTCTTCCGCCCTCCGCCAGATAAACTCAGGATCTCAGCACGCTCTTGTTTATAAATACAATAAAACTATTCAAAAACCAGTATTATTCACTTTAGCTTTACAGAGTCACTTTAAATAATCTACATATATTTTCTCTATTTAAGCTATAGATTCAATGCAACAGAACTCATGCATCAACAAGTACTAACAGCTTCCTTGTAAATTATTAAACTGTCATCTCACCTACTACTTCCTATCCTGATGATGAATATCATGAGATCGAAATAGTAAAAATGGTCATAATAGTCTAAAGTTAATAAAGTAGCTCAAATAAATGGAAAATATACACACATATAGTCTAATTTTTGGTTTTAACAGCAATATATAAATTATATATTGCCTCACTCACTCACTCCGTCTTCAGGAGAGGGAGTGAGACAAAACATACGACGAAGCCGGCTGAATACCAACTGTCGTGCACTTTGTGCGTTTGGTTTTCTTCCCTCCTTTTCATCTCATGAAGATGGTTAAAACCGAGAAGTAGAGACTTTCTTAAATGTGAGTTTCTTAAATTTCTCTATGTTTCATTATCTACATTGAACTTTATTTGTCTATTTCTGATCGTTTTTTCAACGTAAAAGTGTATATATATATAATATATATATATATATATATATAAGAGTTTATAACAGAAGAAGAATAACGCACAGAGTAAAGAAACATACAAAATCAAATTTTTGGGTAATCCGTCTTCAGTAGAAACGAGAGAGGGTGACGGATTGCCTAAGTGTGTTTCTTTATTCTGTGTATTACTGTTTTTCGATTTTAAATTCATATTGTGTCCAGTTTGGGTCGTCTTTTCGACTTTATAGTGAAAATGACCAAACTACAGTATGAAATGGGAAAGAAGACTAAGATCTTTCAACCGTAACAATCGGTCTTAGTCAGGATCGAAACCCCAACTGTTGGCACCGAAGTCTGCTTGTTATGGTTGAAAGATCTTAGTCTTCTTTTCCATTTCATATTGTGGTTTAATCATTGATTGTTATTTCGCGTGTTTATTATGAAATCTTGTCTTATATAATATATATATATCAATAAAGACAAGTGAAAGTCTGGTGATTTTCCTCCGGAGGAGTACTCCTACCTGATGATGACGTCCTTAGAAATATAGCAGCGAGCCTCGTATCCTATGTTTATGTTTTTCTTTTTTTGTTTTGAGTTAGTCCAGCTGGACCTTTTTAAATTTCTTTATATATATATATTGTTTACCTAACAATATTAAGAAAACAATACCTCAAAACAATACAATGATCTCAAAGATAGTACTGCGATTATAACGAATTGTGCAAGTCATCTAGTCTCTGGAAACCATTAACTGGAATGGTACACAAACAAAGCAAAGCAAAGAAATATAATAAACATGATGGTAATAGACAAATGTCAAAGTATATACTGATAGGAGAATGTGACAATGCAAAGGAGTGTAACGTGTTAACATGGTGCAAAAACTGCTATTGATTCTTCTTGAAGGAGTTCGTAAAGATTGTCACTATTCCATTTGTTAATTGAGAAGTTATCTAGTATTATGCCGTATTTATTAATTTGGGTAAGAAAAAATAATAATGTGTCCATATATTAATGTTTATTACAGGCATATGTTTCGACTGATAATGTCCTTTCTCCAATCGCACAATTATTGTAAGGCTTAATACACCTGGAAAGAGTATTCCACACTACACTACGGCTAGTTCGAAATATGGTGGTTTTCTTAAACGTTTTTATTAGGAAACTTTCATTTGTATTTCATTCTCGAACTCTATTGTCTTCGATATAATTATATACATAACAAATATTTAAATTTTCGTGAGTACATAATGGTCATTTATTCTGTAGTGAACGACGATTCACAAATATAAATTTTTATTTCAACTGATATGGCTAGCTCAGTTCCAAGGGGACTGACTAATCGTAGATGAATGAGTCATGAAACGCCTCCACAGTTATTGAAGTAAAGAAAATGAAAACTTAACAGCTAATCTAAATAAATAGTCGACTCCAGTGTAATCAATGAGTTTGCTTATCGGCAGGAGAAATTAAGCAGACTCACTGATAGCAAATCAAATCCTTTGCAAGTTTGAGTGCTTGCTTCGGCTTTCGAAGATATCATTCAAAGGCCATTCAATAATAACAAGTATTTACTTTCTCTTTAATTATTGTAAAAAACAGTTTATATACTCATAAACTTATCTGTTATGAATTTTACTTATAACTACATATATATTTCATGTGTTAGTTTCACTTCAGCTTCTACTTGCCATTGGCACAATACACCATAGATTGGCTAATATCAACTAGGTCATCAGTTTTTAGGACTACTATACTGACCTGAAAAGCTGAGTCGTATCCCCTGAGGAGGAAGTGATCATTGACCCGAGACCATGCATCACCTAAGTTCAAATACCAGTCTACCAGAAGGTCGAGTGTCTAAGTCCCTCTTGTTGCTAAGCAGGCAACCTCGCGAGAAGATAATGTTTCTCGCCCTTCATGGGTGAAGAACTACAGCCACCACGAGTCCAATACCAAAGTCAAATCTGTTCAGTGACTAACATTGATAAGGCAAATAAATGCTTCCTTAACTTTAATCATGGCTTCTCTTTAGTTTGAAATTAACTTTGACAACACAAGATTGAAGAAACATAACTTTATATGGGACATGCGGAACCTCATATGAAGTCCAGCACGGGTCACTCCGCCTACGTGATCCAATAGTATTTTAAAAGCTGTCCAGTAGATCTCAAGACCTGGGTCCCACTAAGCCTGTCTGAGCTACGGGACACAATACAGAAAAACACTATGATCCAGGCACTATTGGATCTAAGACAGTTAATAGTGATAGTGAAGAAAAATATATCACGTCTTCGTCACAAGGATTTTATTTTACGACGCGTTCCAAACACTTAGTGTCCATCATCAGGCACATCTACCTCAGAAGGAGGTGTTCAGTTATTAACTGCTTGCATAGCTCGTGACAGTTAATAGTTTTAAGACTACCGTGTACGTTTAGTTTTTGGACGCCAAAAGTGACTGTACTTTGATCCAAAGTTAGGAAAACCTGAGTTGTCTACAATAATTTGCACGAACTGATCTCTCTATCTACTGATAAAGACAACTATAGTATACTATATCACTTGTAGTTGACCAGTTGATTGCTCGAGATTGTTGACTGAGAAGCAGCTGTCGCAAATTTTAGCAGTTTCGGCAGTGGCCAAGCAGTAGGGGCCAAGTTAGCTCAGTGTCAATGTGCTCGCCTCTGGACTGGAAGGTCCGGGGTTCAATTTTCACTCTCGTCCTCAATTTATTCAAGTGAGAGGTAAAGAGGACGTATTGATTAAAGAGAAAAACGTATTGATTAAAGATGCCTACTCTAAATACACTTGAGTTAGGAAAACATTAGGACTGCCAATGTAAAATCATCTTTGTGTGGTATCAAAAAGGGCCAATGTTCGGCCCGTATGTGTTCGCTTGTATGACTGCCACTGAAACCTAACCTAACCTACTGGTAGAGTCAGAGCTCTAGCACAGAAATATATATTTGTGTAATATATATATATATATATATATCCAAATTGTTCTTCACCTCTTAATTCAACACAGTATTTGATAAGTTTGTTTGAGAGTTAAGTCTTGGAAATAAACTTCTTATTACGCCAACATTTCGATGAATACAAAGTTTATGGCTCTGGTGATGATGCATCGATATAAATGCATCGAAACGTTGGCATAATAAGAAAAAGTTCATTTCCAAAACTTAAAGCTCAAAAACATTTATCAAGCACTGTTAATATATATCGAGGACCATCATTATACATTATATTAGTATACGTTGCTTGAAGTGACTGAAAATCCTTAGGTGGGCGTTGGACCTAACATGTAAACATTCGGTATAAATCGGATCTAGGGTTTTTGTTGTTTCAGTTTTCACGTTCTTGTTGTCTTTATTTGTATTGGGTATCTTAAGAGATATGCTGACATCCCCCTTGTGTTTATCTACATTTCAGTAGTTTCCTGAAGGCATCCTTCTTTCAGTCAACTGAAGTCACTCCATTCTCTCAGAAAGCAATGGCTTCCTGAATCAAGACAGGCCAATGGCTGCAGTGATACCATTCATTACAGTGATTTCCTATCGCCAATCAGTCGACAGAGGCGGATTAATTCCACTAGTCACTCTTGTTTGGTAAACATCAAATCTGTTCAGTGACTAACATTGATAAGGCAAATAAATGCTTCCTTAACTTTAATCATGGCTTCTCTTTAGTTTGAAATTAACTTTAACAACACAAGATTGAAGAAACATAACTTTACAATAGTTTCATTGATGTTTAAATAACTGGAGATGAACTTGATATTTTTGTAAAACAATAGTTTTCTTTACCCATAATACGTACCAAGTGAAAAGGGAAAAGTGCCAGGCAGTGGCAGTACCACAAGGGATCACAGATAGGTGGAATATTGGCCCTTTATGATACCATACAAAGAAGACTAATTTTATATTCGTAATCCTAAATTTTTTCTAAAGTGTATTTAGAGTAGGGATGTTATTTTGGTGATTAGTTAACTTTAACACATGATATTCTTGACCTTAAATTGATGTCAAACTACTGAATCAAACGGATAAATTTCACAAGCGTGCAAAATATATAACTTTAGCAAAGGTTTTCTTGGTTTTAACACATGATCTTCAGTCGAAGAAAAATGGCATCCTTGATTTTAAATTTACTTCAAAGTACTAAATGAAGAATATTTACATATATAGCTGAATAGTTCACATTGTGAGGAAGAAAATAATAGGAATGTTGTTATCTTTATTTAATGTATGTATCAAATATATCTCTTGTTAATTCCATTTGATGTCAGAAATACAGAACTTTGAAACATTAACTTCAATTAATTTCGTACTTTGAAATGAATACAGGACGAAATTTCTTTAGACAAGCAAACCAACCTAAGCATATGTGTTACTAGTCAATAGAGGCCGGGTTAGGCCAATGGCAACATGTTTGCCTCTGGACTGGGAGAAGACTGGGGGTTCAGTACCCCTGGTTTATTCAAGTGCGAAGGTGAATAAATCTGAGAACGTTGTTCCTCGGATAGGACGTTAAGCAATCAGTCCCAAGCCTGAACGATGTCAGGTATTAGTTAAAGTTCCCTACTTTAAATACACTTAAATGGGGCAAAGTTTAAAACTCCCAATGAATAATCAGTCTTTTCTGTGTCGTATCACAAAGGGTCAATGCTTGGCCTATATGTGTTGCGTAACTTTGATCTACAATACTCCATTTGTATAACCTACAATGGTATATTTGAGTTATTATCATCTTCCTTCTAGCATGATACGTGAAATTGGGAGACCTTATTACATACAGTATGTTATCTGTGTTACATGAACTTATTTATTATTTCTTATTACCTTCACATGTATTATGTTTAAATATGTTGAAGCTAATTAATAACAGAAAATCATCCCTATTACCTGAACTTAAAAAGCAATAACCATGGTATAAGCAAAGTAGCCGTTTCCTAAAGTATACAAATGATAAGATGACGTGGGACGCCATGTTGGTTGAAGTATCACTGTCAGTGGCTTGGACTGTATTAGTCATTCCATCATTATCTTGTGCTAATTTAAGATGACACAGTCTAAATCTTTTACGTCAATATAAACCAGTAAAGGAAAGTGAAATCACTTGATTTATCAAAAAAAGATTTGAAATAAACTGGGATTTTTTTCAGATAAAAATATTAATAATAAAAGTCTTTGGGAACAAATATTTTGATAGAAAACAACGCTTTTCGAACGTAGAGTTCTTCTTCAGATCACATCGTCAGTAAGACGAGTTGAGGAATATTGAATACAGACGGTCCTCGCTAAGCAACGATCACTTTTAACAACGACTCGGAGTTACGACGAACTCGTAAAAAAAATACAAGTAAATAAATAATAAAGAAATAAAATAAAGTTAAATTGGTGAAAATATTCGTTTACTGTATTCGAATAAAATATAACAATTTGTCATTTTATGTACAAGTATGTTGTAGCTCCAGTACAAAAATATGTACATATACATCATACATATATAAATAAGAAGATGTTACAACAAACACATGAAATAACAATCAACGTTTAATTTACAATATGAAATGGGAATAAAAGACTAAGATCTTTCAACGACAACAAGCGGTCTTCGCAACTGAGTTGAGATTTGACTCTCTGACGAAGACCACTTGTTACGGTTGAAAGATCTTACCCTTTTTTTTTCACATTCCATTCTTAACTGAAATCCAATGAAAGCATTATTATTGAAAAGGGATTAATACTCTTAAAATATATCAAGTGAAATAGGAACATTTGGGATAAGCAGAATTACGATAGAAGACAGACCATAGTAGTAAGATGGATAGTAAGTAAAGAAACATAGAAAATGAACTGATACACGCACATGTAAACATTCTCTGAATAATACAACATACCAAATAGCAGTTTATACATTCTCTGAATAATATAACCTACGATGTAGCATGTTTGTCTCTTTGCCTACTTCAGAATCTCTGTTTATATGATTATTAATGTATGGCTGTCTAAGGACAAAACCGCTTAACAACAGGATCTTCAGTCCCACACTCCGTCGTTAAGCGATGACCATCTTATCTCAATGGCAACGTGCTCGCCTCTGACTGGTAAGTCCGGCATTCAATACCCACTCTGGCCCTGGATTTATTCACCTGGAGGGTGGATAAATCTGAGGAGGTCTTTCCTCGGAGAGGATGTTAAGCGTCTGTCACGAAGCTATACGATGTTAGGTACTCGTTAAAGGTGCCTCCTCGCAATTTACTTGAGTTAGGCAAAATTTAGGACTCCCAATGTAGATACAATCTTCATTGTGTGGTATCAAAAAGGGCCTATGTTCGGCCTATGAGTGTTCTCTTGTGAGACTGCTACTACAACCTAACCTAACCTAACCTAAAGGGGTCATAAGTTAAGAGAGATGTGACTAATGTCTGCTAAGTATTGTCGGTACTGTGGCTAGGAATACTCTAAGCCAACTGTTGACTAATTGCCTATGTTTTTCAATTTGACAATCTAATCTTCACCTAGATGTTTATTGTTTGAATGTGAATTGGTTAGGTGAAGGTCAAAATATTAGAGGTGACCTAGAAAGGACAAGTGGTTTGGTTGAAAGCGTGTTGATTTAGTGTTTGATGGAGATAAGGCAGCGATGCAGTGTTTAAGCGATGGCTAGTTGATTTGATGGTGAAAAGAAAGGTCGTCTGAGATAGAGTGGAGGGCGATAAGCGAAGGACAATGCGGGTGGATTAGGCGACTTTGGTAAACAGGCGGATTGGTGCCGCCGCGCCGGACAATGGTGCTATCGCAGCCGGCGCCACTCCCTCTATCTCCTATCCCACCTTCTTAGGCCTACGCATTAATTTACAGCCGGCAGCCAGATTCAATCATCGTTTTCAAATCAATTGAGCTCGCTGATACCGCCTTTTACTTCTCAATATAATGGGATATTCAATGACAACAGGTGCGCGCATCATTCTGCTTTTAACTTCACACAGGCTTGTGAATCCACTGCTGATATGACGCTGTAGTATCCCAAAGCATAATAAAAATGAGATGAGCTCGCCACAGGCTGCCCAAATGTTAGGGCATTTGGGCAGCCTATGGGCACTTACATTTATATATTTTTTTTTTAAATAACAGTTTCAGCTCTTCACTAAAGTAGCTAGAGAGTAAAGATAGGCTTTTTTCAGGGATTTAAGATATTATATGTTTTCTTACATATTACAAAAATGCAAGAAAAATTCTGGACTACAACTACACTCAATTTTACTATAAGAAAACATCAAATCTGAAGAATTAGGTTCAAATTAGTATCTATTTTATAATATATAATGAAAGAGTCCATTCCTTATTCTTCAATATCACCCAAAATTATGCATAAACTTAAGAAAATTTACATCAGATATTAAGTTTTTTTCATAAGTGTAGGTTCAAGTGCAATTTTTGTTCAAGTTATCTTACATTAATTAGACCATTTTATTTGAAAAATCTACCATACCATGGAAAACTTAAAAAAATTATATGTTCGGTTTGCGTTGATTTTATACATGAAAGAATGTTATTCTTCGTATATCTTATAGTAAATCATTAAATCAAATCAATTTTTTTCCTTAAACTTCTAATGAAAAATTTCATGTATAAATATACATGAAAATGTATATTTATAAATTTTTCTTTATTAGATAAGTATATAAAAAATTATTTATCTTTAAAAATAAAAAGAAATATAACTTATGGATAAATAAATAAGGTTATTATTAAATTAAGGTTATTGGTGTCTCTATTGTTTCATTGGTGAATGCTTTATTTTGGATTACGAAGTCCAAGTATTTGGTAATCCAAAGATACATTACCAAAAAGAGGAAATTTTTTTTTTAATTCCATTATATAAGTACATTTTTATTTTCTTGCAATAAATATAAATTCAATTAATTTTGTAGCACTCAAGAGGGAAACCAATGCGCTTGGTTTCCCTCTCTTATCTCTCCTGAAGATGGTTCAAACCGAAAATTAGAAACTGTAAGTGTGTTCTTTTGATTTCTCTATGTTCCTTTGTCTATAGTGAACTATATTTGTCCGTTTTGGATCGTATTTCCAACGAAAAAGTGTATATATATATAATATATATATATCTGTAAATATTGGTGTCTGATCTGTTGATTCGACCGAGTTGTTAACTTTATTTCTTAGCTGAAGGTACTATCTGTAGAAATGTTTCTTTTTCCTTCAGATTTAAAATCGTTAGTCACTTTAGATGTTTTCTACTCTCCAGTCCTTGTCTTTTATCTACGTTTACATTATTACTACATTTATTTTTTATTACATTTGTTTTCTAAAATTTCATTTTAAACTTAGGATCCAACAAAGGAGACAAAGACAAACATTTATTTTCTAAATACTAGAAAATCAAAAGCTATGCAGTTATTTATATTGCGGTATTTATTTACTCATAATTAGAATAATGGAAAAAAGCAGTAAGTCTCCACACAAAATATTTTATCTGACGTTGATGCGTTTCGAACACTTCCTGTTCATCTTCAGATTACATCTACCTTATCAAGGAGATATAATCTAAGCATGAACACAAATGTTTGAAACGCGTCGGCGTTGTATAATATCCTTGTGCAGAGAGGTGCTGTTTCTTTCCCTACTTTTAATCAAAGATGCAATGCACCAAGATCTTCTGTACAATTGAAAAGTAAATCACACTGATATTTAATCCCGATGATTTTGATTGTCTCAGTTAAAAATCACGGTAGTTTTTAAAAAGGCAGCTTTCAGTGACAGAGTTAGTTTTTTTTTTTTAGGAAGCTTGTTTTTGAGGGACAAAGAAGCGAAGCGCGATGATCTTCAGTGCAACAGCCTTTCCAAGTGATAGAGGAGCGAAGCGGAAACACAGCCGTGATTCATATCCATCCGGCGTCATAGCAGAACCAGATAAAAAAAAATAACCAAGGAATAATAATTTCAATCAGTGTCACCTCCCCAAATAGGCAATTATAGTGGTGCGATAAAGATCTTAATGATGAGAAATTGTCGCTGGCCAGTCACCGTGTGGGAATCATAATTGGAGTCTGCCACATAATGAGCGGATTGTTTTGCCCAGGATAAACTCGCCACAACAGCTCCTGTAATTGTTCAAGTCCAAGATATATATCGTCTCGTATCTTACATCCGTCCAATTCTGTCTACTCCTGCATTCCATCAACAACGCTCATGTTTTATTTCATCCTTTTTTTTTTTTTAAATAACAGTTTTAGCTCTTCTTACCTAATATAACATCAGCCAAAAAAACTCATAGTTACTAGGGAAAACTATTAATTTTACCACATTATTATATATTGATATACTGCAGTAGACTTTCATCTTCTCTCTACTCCATTTTTTTTCTGAGGATGACCGTTAAAAGGGTCGAAATATTGTGAATCCTGTTGTCTGTTTCTTATTCTTGTGTCTTTCTGTTTCCAAAGTACATTTTTTGGTAGCAGCCCTTCCTTAAGGCATGCATTACTGTAAATGACACCAAACAGCTAATACCTGTGGCTAAGTAATTACTGTAGTAACACTGTAGGTAGCCAGTGATCCTAGCCACCCATCTTACGAACACGTTACGAACAGCTCATCTTGAAATTAAGAAAAAAAACCCACACTGTCCTCACTTAGCTTATATAAACGAGGAAATTGACCCACTGTGTCATTCACGTCCTAAAGATAAATGTAGATTATTGGAAACATATTAACTCTAGAAAGTATACTATACTCTGTAGACGAAGGAACGAGAGTGTTTACACTTTAATGATTTATATAAATTAAATGGTCAGCAAAAGACTTGCTTCTTGTCGTCATCAGAAAGATAAAGTGAACGAGTTGATCCAGTTCAAAAGAATATCAACACCTTACGCCACCTTACTGGGAATAATAATGAGATAAAAAAATGAGTTAATTAAAAAGGATAAAAACAGCAAGAGTGTTTTTCTGTTACTGTAAATCAATAACAAATGCCTGAAATAGTAAAAAGAGAGAAGCATGCAATGCCAGTGCATATATTGCTAACAGAATGATACGCTAGTTTAATAAGAGCAGGGAATACAGGCCAAGATTTATTGATCGAGCCAGCAAAATATTGGCACATAAAGATGATGCATTAGATATACTTGTGAAATGTTTTAACAATATTTGAAGGCGGGCTGGGTTCCAGCTGGTGACTTTGTTATAAGCTTCACAAGTTAAACGAGAGAAAGCGAAAGATGCCAAGCGAAGGAGAAATTATTTCAAGTATGAGATATTAACAAAGGAACAAGTGGGATGTGGAGAAATGGAAAAAGCTTGTGTAAAACGGAAAAGAGTTTTTAGTGTCATAAAAGAGTTGAAGAAGCGAGTGCGAACTGACATTAAGGAGGCTCTGAGAGAGCAGGAGGGAGTGAGTGAGCTGTTGACTCCAAGGGAACAAGGCTACAATGGGCCAAGTCGTGGGGACCCATTGTCATCAAACCAAAACACTCACCGACATTAGGAGTCTAGGAGCCACCTCGCTTCCTTCTCGCTTTAGCGACAAATATCTCTCACACTGATCAACAATGTTCCTGTTCATTCTTGACACCTGATCTTATGTCATCTCTTTTTTTTTTTTTAAAAAAAGGGACTTTTAAAAAAGGAAAGCTTCAAGTTGCTGAGTTTAAATAACAACAATACCGAAAACCTCACTAAATCAACTCCTGCCATGTTTTGCCATGCATAGAGAACAATGGCCATGCTATAAACCAATTTCTACAACCTCCATCCAGATGTAGAGGGTAACTTTCCATAACCATCCCCTAACTGCCTATCTCTCTCCTATTGTATTTTACAATAAGTTTTTCAACAACTGAAGAAAAAATCAACACTTACAGTACCAAATTCAGAGATGAGGCTACAATGTTTTGACTAATTAACTGGATCATATTGTACATTCAAGTAACTAGATCAATCAATCAGAGAACTTTGAGGATCCAGATTCTGACGTCGCAGTCAACAAATTTAATCGTATTGGAATAAACAGAGGAGTTTCTTAAAATGTATGCGTGACTACGACCACAGTTTTTTAAAAGTTTTCTATCAGAAAATTATGTGAAATGACCTATTCTTTTGTAAAAATGCTTTAGGAAATCCTTTCTGTGATTCCGCCTAAAACCATTACCTGGTCAAAAGATCGTCCTCTCAATTTCGAATACTATGTATGTAGAATTATAGAGTAAACTCTTAGAGAAAGTGCATAGAGAAACTGCAGTGTAAGGAAAAGGTTCTATTTTCTCTTTATTTCTATAATTTTTCGTTGGTATTTCGTTATAGTTTAATTTCGGTATTTACTTTTAGAGTGAATGTAAAGGTCTTTGCCTAAACTTTTGGAAAAAAAAAGAAAGAAATTTACCTACCTTTCAATATGAAAGAGATCAACGTCCACAACACAATAAGAAATGACAAAAAAGTCCGAAAACTAAAACTTGCTTATTGTGATTTGGACGTTTATTGTTGTTTCACGTGTTTATTGTGAAATCTTGTTATCGATGAAACAGCTGTACCACCATACCGTCACCCACACCCACCTCCATCCTATGTCAAGTTAGTTATGCCACAGACTCTCAAGTTTGGGTATCTGTTTTCTATTTTATTTTGTACTTTACTACTAAGTTGATAACTCTCTGATGTAATCATTAATCTATTATGTAATCTGGTGTAACTCTCTGACTAATCAAAATACTTAACTTGTATTTTTTTGTTTTATTCCTGAAGAAGAACACTATGTGTTTGAAACGCGTTGTTTAAACTATTAACTTGTATATGTGGAGAATATTTGTCTTTCCAAAGTAAGTGTTTTAGTCTACAATTTAAAGTGTTCTCCCCGTAAACGTTTCATTGTATCCATATTAAGTATTAACATACATCTAAGTATTACATATACATGTAAGTACATACATATAAGTATGAACATACCTTAATAATTCAATTATATGTAAAAAACAGATATACACTCTTAAATCTCTTATTTTTTTGTTCGATTGTCATCAGGAGAAAAAAGAGATAGAGACCAAACGCACTCTTGAAGCAACGGTTGGAGACGGGTGTACTTCGCGGATGCGAGTGGATTCCCTCTTCTTTCTCCTGATGATGGTAGAACCGAAAATTAGAGACCATAACAATTTATATTTCTTGTGTTTCTTGTTTTCTTATAGAGTAATTCCTGGGAAGGGAGGTGTCTATTCACCTTCATTATAACTTGGATGGGTAGGTAGTTTTCAATATTTTTTTTGTTATAAATCTAATGATACAGTAATCCACTGTAGTAAACAGCGGATTTCCTTTTTAAATCATTTCTGATACATAAAGAATGCCTAGGATAGAAAGCAAATACATACATTCCTTTTGAACAATTTAAATGCAGGTCTTGTTCGTAAACGCATCTTTGAACCAGATCGAATACAGTGGATCGCTGCCCATACATTATGCATATAACTAAATCATTTGTTTCCTACTGAAATATTAATCCTAAATCATCATTTGAAATTGGCAAGTGAAACATTTTTCTTTATTGTTATTATTTTTATCTAAACTAAAATACTATTGTATTTAGAAGTGCTAAAAAATTGGGATTTATAAACAATAGTCGGGATAAATTTACCATGATTTGGTCTCTATTTATTAATAAAAGAAGGCAGTAGCTTGGGGGGGGGGGGGGAGGTTAGCCCCGGGCGACACGTGACAGGGAGCGACATTTTGAAGAGGTAAAATAGAAATAAAAAAAATAAAATAATAAAAAGTTAACAAAAAACCTAAAATTGTATTCCAAAATGAGTTTTTAAGGCAGTAATTGTTTTTATATTTTATGTGTTATACTGTTTTTTAACGGATTTTTCAACTCTAATGTTTGCAAACTAAAATTCAAGTGATTTGAAATTTTTAAAGCTACTTTTTGTTAAAGTGGTTGAAATTTTATTATATTTCTTTGGTAGCCAGTTAATTTTAATGTAATAATTTTTTTTCGATTTGAATTTTACGTTTTTGCTTTTGTAAAAACTTTGATTTTCTTTGATGACGATTGTATATGTATACGAGTACTAAAGATAAACTCTTATACATATACGTTTACAAACTGTAACAAAGCGCTAAACACAAACCATAACAACTGAACATGTTTCAAGAATATATCATATTTTGCCTGGACTAGGATGTCATTGTGATAAGCTAGAGCACTATTGGCCCAATTGATCAAAACTGGACCGGTTCTAGTAAAGACTGAGCTAGAATACTGGTACCCAGTGTCTTTGTGCCTAGATATGGTGTAACGGAACACTTTTGTAACATCAAGAGCAAGTTCTTATTGATTTGTTATAAAAACTATATACTTGAAGTGGATCAGTCATCCCTTAGTTACAGTTAGTTGGAAATATTGTACGCTATTCAAGGCCAGCTATTCTAGCTTTGGTTGGTACTTGGTCCTCATTATACCAGTACGCCAGAGTGAGATCAAACAAAACATTGAATTGAGTACAGCAAACTGCTTACTTATCACTTTTCCCAAGTCTAGGTAAATAAGAGACAAACCTCAAACATGTTCAGTTAGTTCAACCTGAAACATGGTTTGTGTTCAGCACATGGTATGATTGTTTCATATACAATTCAAGATGTAACCAGAGGTTTGCTTCCTTTTTACTCAGTGATAAGAGGACGCAACTGTATGATATACCCAACCCAAGGTGAGAACAGCACTTCATAACGGTTCTAGCCTAATACCTGCCACTAAGCTCATCATTGAAATAACATGTCTCTAATCTTATAGGACCGGAGTTCAATCTCCGTCTGGCCTTCGATTTATTCATGCGAGAAGTGAATAAATTTGAGCGCGTCGTCCCTCGGAGGACATGAAACCGTCGGTCCCGAGACTGTACGACATCAGGTACTCGTTAAAAATCCCAACTCTAAATACACTTGAGTTAGGCAAACTTTAGGACTCCCACTGTAGGATCAATCTTGATTTTGTGGTATCACAAAGGGCCAATGCTCGACCTACGTGTGTTCCCTTGTGGGACTACCACTGCAACCTAACCTAACCTATATCAGAACCAACAAAATATCTTGAATACAAGCTAAAGCTGATACCAGTGGCTTGCAATGAGGACATTCTCCTTTGGCAGGACACCGTCTGATCAGGCTAGATTAGGACCGGCGGTTAGAGGCAAGCCTCGGCAGGAACTAAGCTGCCTTACGAACGACAACAGCTTCACTTCCGTCCCAGACAGTCCAACAATTGCCATCCCCTTCACACTTTGATGCCCTCACCGGGTTTTTTGTCACTTTACTCTCTCTGTCTCTCTTCCCCATCATTGGTGGTAGCCTTCTTCAACCGCGACCCAGTCTAATCGCATCTTCACCGCAAACCCCTTCAATTAATACTATTCCATCAGCACTGTTTGTTTGATTTTAAGCAATGAAAAAATTACGTATCACATCTTATATAAGAAAAAAAAGAAGAGAAATTAAAAAAAGTATTTTTTTTTTAATTAATATATATATATATATATATATATATATATCACAAAAATATCTGAAATAAAAATCATTGTCCAAACTACAACAAAAAATCAAACCAAAAAACTATTAGAACTTTCAACCGTAGTAAGTGGTCTTTGTTAGAATCAGTATCAGTTTCGACTCTGACGAAGACCGCTTGTTTCGGTTGATCTTAGTATTTTTTTTTTATATCTTACTGTGGTTAATACGTTAATATGTATATATATATAAGAGTTGGGTTTTTAACTCTGATGAAGACCTTTTGTAACGGTTGAAAGATCTTATCTTGTTTTCCCATTTCATATTGTGGTTTGATCATTGATATATATATATATAAATGGTGTTTTATTTCGACCACATATATTGAACAATATCTTTTTTATATATAAAAAATAAATGGTATATATATATATATATATATATATATATATACGAAACCACTACAAACAAATTTAAAAGAAACAGAAACAGGCTTTTCAATATATCCGTATATATACATTATATATATGAACTTTTTTCATTTTCATTGAGGCCAGCTTGTTTTTCAGAAGTTGTTTAGTTCTCTTTCATCTTCTCGCCTTTTCTTTCCTTTCCTGTCAACTAGCGTTAAAAGGTTCGTATATTGATTGTGTGTTCCAGTATTTCGTTTTCATTCATCTTTCTTTCATATATAAAACACAGCATGACATTCAGAAATGGGAATAAGATTTTTCAGACAAAAATAACTGGTCTTCGCCAGAGTCACAGTACTTAAACAAAGAGTAACTTCAGTAAGGCAACAATCAAGATTATCTAATAAAGTAATGACATTTTAGAGTCTTTAGGAGAGCTCTCAGTAGGTAAGCTTGTAAGATTGGTGTTGCTGAAAAATAAATGAAAGAATCTGCTTCCAGGTTGTAAAGAGGATTTCTAATATTTTATCTTGAAAACAATCGACATTGTAAAGTTAATAATTATAGAGTTGTATGCTGGAGAAATGAGATTGGAATATTCCCAGCTGTTAGCTTTCCAAGCCAGTGTTCGGTAATTTTCTTCTTTGATCAACCACATAAGATTGATTTAATCAATTTGGTTAGCAAATAAAAAAGTGAAAGTGAAATCGAGTCAGTTCAAAAACATGTGCGCAATGAAATATTGCATCTCTTTTTTTAGGTTGTTAGATATTTTTTATAAATATCCTCCTTTATGTAGGCTTCTAGTTTTTCGGGCAGTACAAAGGAGGAATAATCTAATTTGGTTAAATTATAATTTGGTGTAATCACCAATTTAAACCATGGTGGAGCCACATCATCCCAGTGTCACTTACGTCCATTACATTATACTTTCATCACAATAATCGCGCCACACTTTATTGCCACACTATTTCTGCCCCCTTCGTCACTATAACAATTCGTCACACGGCACCACACTAATTGTGCCACACTTTTGTTGTCACACTGCTCGTGCCCCATTTGTCACTACAACGCACGTCATCCACTAAGTTCACTGCACTTATCACTGCACCAATTGCACAACGCTTGTTATCACACTAATTTGTGAAGCACTTTGTTACCACACTATTTGTGCTACTTTTGTGACCAAGACAATTTCGTTACACATCACCACACTAATTACACCACTCCATGCATAATTGCAGTGAACTTTGTTACCATATAATTTGTACCACATTTTCCACACTTATACCACACTTATCACCACACCAGTTTCACCACACTTTCCCCTATACTAGTTGTGCATACTTGTCGCCAAACTAACTGTTGTTCACACCCAATGGTCCTTAACTTCGGTAATCTAATGGAAACCAGTAAACCATGGCTAAAATCTCCGTTTCTTTGTTTACTAGGTTGTTGATACATCTAAAACAAGGGCCATGAAGCGAAAAAAGTTCATAAAATATTTTTTAAAATAATTCATGAGATATTGACTTTAATTTCCGCCCATTTTAGTCTTCATTAGTTACATTATATAATATTGAGTTTTGGCATAAAATCCCAAATAACTGACACCTACGATAGCTATTCTCAACCACTCTTGATAATTAAGAGTACCGTATATAGAATATAAGCAATACATTGAGCGGAGTATGAACTTTCACACTTGGAAGCAGCGAGTTAATTGCCGTTTTTACAGACGGCATTTATGTTGCAGTAAATGACGTGCTTCCTCCGGCAGACTAGATTCAAGGTCTTCAAGGCAGATTTAGCCATCTCAGTGCTCGTTCGTCATCCCCCGACACACTACACTGACCTGACGTCGCTTTCCTCTCCTCCTCAGTTGACAGTCTTCTCCACGATATTTTACCTAAATATTTACTTAACCGTATTCCATCTTCATTTTAAAAACTGTGCAAGTTATTATGTAAATTCCCATTCTAGGAAATCTACATGTATCCCAGAGTGTTTAATACTTAAACATCCTATCTACGATATATTTACCTACATTACTATTTACACTAACACGATTAATTCCTTAATACTTTTATTTCTTAAAAACTGCTGCAATGTTATCTTAAAGTGCAGATTTATCTCAGTGTCTTTGTCATGACAACTAATAATGCATACGTTTCCTCTCATAAGTTAAGTCTTTAATAATTTTTAACTACGCATTTGACCACATATGTTCTTTTCATCTTTACAACTAAAAATACAATAACACTATTCTATTTTTTAATTTAAATCTAAAAATACAATAATGTTATTTAAACATCGCATCTCGATCTCATAGTGTTCTTTTTCATCTTTACAACTAAAAATACAACAATGTTATTGTATTTTTTTAATTTAAATCTAAAAATACAATAATGTTATTTAAACATCGCATTTCGACCACATAGTGTTCTTTTTCATCTTTACAACTAAAAATACAATAATGTTATTACATTCTTTTAATTTAAATCTAAAAATACAATAATGTTATTTAAACATCGCATTTCGACCACGTACCATAGTGTTCTTTTTCATTTTTCCAACTAAAAATACAATAATGTCACTGAAACTAATGACATAAACATCGCATCTCAACCACATAGTGTTCTGTTTCATATTCAAAACTAAAAAAAATCATAATTTTGTTATATTTTTTTATTTAAGTATAAGCATACAAGAATGTACTATATTTTTTCGATTAAACCTGAATAGGAACATAATTGTTTCAAGTGCGTTGTTCAACTCATTAAACATTTGTATGTGGAGACTATTTTATTGGCTTTTTACCATTCAATGAGTACAGTAATCATGAATTAGTTTGCATCACCTCATAAAAATTATATATTTTGATATCATTAGAATTCAATATTGATTTCTTTATGATAACGATCCTAATTTATTTCAATCACCCTAAAACTCATAAATAGAGAGATACATACCAAAGCTGCTTACATTTATTATAATCAAAACTTTGTTTAACCTAAGTGAAACTGCTCTGTTTCATTATCATCATAACTTTGGTGTATCCATTATTAATGCAAAGCTAACTTGTTCATTTGACATACCTTTAACTTTAAACTTAGGTGAAATGAAAACTAGCCCTGATCTCCATCAATCCCAAAACTATAGATTCTTTGTAAAAACAAGTGAAATTGGTTTACTTCATTACTCCAGAACTTTGAATTTCTTGTAAAATAAAAAGCAAACTTGGTTCATTTCATGACCCCCTAAAACCTAGATTCCACGCAAACCACTACAAAAAACTCAGTTTTTAAACATAGTGACTATAGTAGGTGAAGGTTGTAATTTCCATATGGTTTATTATACTCTATGTTTGAAATATGTTATCTCTCCATAATCATTTTGAAAAGAACACAAGTTTTGCAGGGGCATAAATAGTAAGATATATTTTATCAATTCGTATTATCTCTTTTATTATTTTTTTTTCTGAGTTGATAATTTATTTCGCTTCATTCAAATACATGCTAACACAACACACACACGCACACATACACCACATTATCCAATATTCCATTGGAAGTGTTTTGAGTGGAATTAGATAATTAATATTCAAATGATTATATATACCTAAGATGCATGCCTATATGCTTTTGCGTATATTTTAGTTACATTTCATATGTTATATGTAATAATATATACAATATTTCACATAAACATGTAAAATAACAATCAATGATCAAACCATTATATGAAATGGGAAAAGAAGGCTAAGATCTTTTAACCGTAACAAGCGGTCTTCGGCAGAGTCAAAAACCTAACTGAGGCAAAAACCCATCAGTTGGGTTTTTGACTCTGACAAAGACCGCTTGTTGTGGTTGAAAGATCTTAGTCTTTTTTTCCCATTTCATATTGTTGCATTATTGAACGTAGTGATATGTACTGTACATGTAGTGATATGCATGTTACGTGCGGTATAAACGAACTCCCTCATAACAGAGTTACTATTGTAAGAAACACACACACCCACACAACCAGCTATACACTAATTGATCCAGAGGTATGAAATGCATTTCAATTAACAAAATTGGATAAATCCATCAGAATAATATTCTTTTTTATTATCTTAAACTTAATACTGATGGTTACTGTCATACATCATTTCAAAATTCTATAAAATTAGAAATGGAATTAAAAAAGTATAAATTTACGAATGATACCTTTTAAGATATCCTAAAAAGAGTTTTGAATTCTTAGTCACTTTTGGTTTTTTAAAGTAGCTGTCCAGGATAGCAGAAGGCAAAAACTAATCAAATACGGCAATTTCTTGTACAAAACAAGTTGCATTGATGTCATTTTTAATTAAAATTAATATTTTTTCGTAACTGGATGAAGTACTGTAGAAATAGATTTTTTTTTTAAATTTTACAGTTAAACCAATCCAGCGGTATTAGGGCGAAGTTAATCACTGTTTGGGCCAGAAGGTATCCTACACACTAGTAATGGCATGGGGACCATTAGTCCCCGGGTGCAGGTAGGTTCCCCTACCTGACTAATCCCCTTCCTACAAAACTTCACCTTTGTTTCTTCTTTCGCCCAATAACTTATGTAATAGTCAACTATTTTTTTTTTTTGCTTTCCTAGAAACAGTTGGGTCCATCGCTTAATTTGACCTAATCATGTGAAAGCCTGCCGCCCGCCTTCAACAGAACTACCCTTAGAACACTGCTTTAATCCCAGTCCCAGTCAATATTCCTTATGAATCCAGTATACTTTCTTTAATATTTAAACATTTTTTCTTACCGAATATATAATCCGTGAAATACATATTATAAAGTGAAAATGATCTACGAGAGTATTTGTTCCTTACTTCAGCTGCGGCAATTTTGGAATAGAGACCCTTCACTGAGTCACTTTGGTATTGCAAATTCTTCAAGTAGGTCATTTTGAAGAGTAAGTATTCTAATTGGGTCACTTTGGCATGATAATTCTTCAAGTAGGTCATTTCGAAGAGTAAGTATTCCAATTGGGTCACTTTGGCATGATAATTCTTCAAGTAGGTCATTTTGAAGAGTAAGTATTCCAATTGGGTCACTTTGGTATGGTAATTCTTCAAGTAGGTCATTTTGAAGAGTAAGTATTCTAATTGGGTCACTTTGGCATGATAATTCTTCAAGTAGGTCATTTCGAAGAGTAAGTATTCCAATTGGGTCACTTTGGTATCGTAATTCTTCAAGCAGGTCATATTCAAGGAGAGATTTTTTAAATGGTTATAGTAATTCATTATGCTGGTCATTTTCAAGAATAGGTTTTTCAAGTGGGTCACTTTGGTATAGTAATTCTTCAAGTAGGTCATTTCGAAGAGTAAGTATTCCAATTGGGTCACTTTGGTATTGTAATTTTTCAAGAAGGTCATATTCAAGGAGAGATTTTTTAAATGGTTATAGTAATTCATTATGCTGGTCATTTTCAAGAATAGGTTTTTCAAGTTGGTCACTTTGGTATAGTAATTCTTCAAGTAGGTCATTTCGAAGAGTAAGTATTCCAATTGGGTCACTTTGGTATTGTAATTTTTCAAGCAGGTCATATTCAAGGAGAGATTTTTTAAATGGTTATAGTAATTCATTATGCTGGTCATTTTCAAGAATAGGTTTTTCAAGTTGGTCACTTTGGTATAGTAATTCTTCAAGTAGGTCATTTTGAAGAGTAAGTATTCCAATTGGGTCACTTTAGTATGGTAACTCTTCAATTGTTGATTTTGGAGAAAGAGGTTGTGTAAGTTATTTCATTTGTCATGAATTATTTAAAACCAATTTTACAAGAATGACAATTGTAAAATGTTGAGGAAAAAGTATTTGTGCTAGTTTTCTCCAGTTGAAGAGTCTTCATCAAATAGATCCGTCTAAAGAATTTGCATAAAAAAAATGAAATAACTGGAGAATTGCACAAAAATGACCCACCTGAAGAATTTGAATACCATAATGACACATCCACCTGAAAAAATTGTCCAGAAAATGACCCACTTGAAAGATCATCATACCATTCCATTTATGTGTTATCTTCGTTAAAACCTTTTTTTTATAATCTCTGGGAGTTTAATTTAATTACTAATCTATAGAGTAGTTCTTAATAGAATATAGAATATAGAGTAATTCTTATGTGTTTAGTGAATTGGTCAATGTGTTAATACACCATTACACCAAGATCTCCAGAGGTACGTAGTATCAGCTGTGATCACTCATTCACATATATAGCTTGACTATGGTTCGTTCTTACTAAAATTTTGCCCCGAATGCAATAATTTCATTTCTCATTTTTCCATATGGAAAATAAACAAAAGAACCATTTATTTAAAAAAAACATTACTCCATATATAAAAGCAAAGCTTTTACATATTATACAGGTTTTTATATATATATATAGCTTACTCCATTTAGTATATTATACGCTGTATCGAATCTTATTAAACATTAAAAGTACGGATTAATATTACATTAGACATTACATTAAGATTTTACAAGTAATAGAGACATTTTGGACTCTTCCAAACATTTCATCAAATAAATCCGTTTATTTAAAATTCTTTTTAATATCTTTGACTAAATGGTACAGCTCTAAATTTGCTAGTATTACTGAAAATAGTTCCACACAAGGGACGATGAACTAAAACCTATTAGAATGACTAATGCTAAACACTCGTGCCTTTACAGCACACACGCAAAAAAATCTTCCGAAGGAACCCTAATATCAAATTGTTTATTATTGAGCCCTATCCGATTGGAGAGTCCTTATAAGTTTAACAATCATCTCTTTTTTTGAAAAGTTTTTTTTTCAGGGTTCCCTGTTTTTGTATCTACTGTCGTTAATCCTTATTATGACTATTGGATAGACAGGTTTGAAACTGGCCGATTCGTTTTAAAGAAGAAAATCACTTAAATATGAAAAAAAATGCCATAAAATTAAATAATAGCATCTTTTTAAATTTAAGTTGATGGTAAACTAGTTCTATTCACTGCTTTTTACTATAGTATAAGTAAAGTATAGTGATCGTGAAAAGATTCAATCTCTAGATTTTGACGGATTTACATATTTTGATGTCCTCAAACTCGATGATGTCTGTGTTTGAGGATGGGTGTGTGGTTGGGTTGGTATACTCACTAAAGTTCATGTGTAGACATAAATACCAGCATCTGTCAGTTTGTCATAGTCCATAAAGATTGGTTCTCATATTTGATATACGCAATAAATGATTGCTGTATGTAATCACAAGTTTTATGTACAGCTACATATATACATGCTCATACATTTACGATCATACAATCGTAAATGATGGCAAAGTCACTTTTTTTTTGCTAAAATCTGTTTTTAGACTACATTTTTTTTATTTTATATTATTCCAGTAAAAAGAAAAAAAAATCTTTTTAAATAAAATTAAAGTGCAAATATGAAATAATTTTCTGATATTTAGAATATAAAGAAATAAATTATGAACATATTTTTAAAATGATAACAAAATGTTTCTTTGATAACATTTTATAAAGCATGCTGAAATACATTGTAAAGGAATCAGTTTTGAATATTCTGTATAAAAAAAATAATAGAATATTTTAAATCATTATAAGACTATGACAAACTAACGAGAATACTGGGATTTTGATTTAATCATGATGTTTAATACTCTAACGGCAGCTTGCTACGATTTGACATATTTTTGGTATACTGTTCTGATATAGACATGTAAACTGAAATGACAAACTAACTGGATACATGCTATGGACCCTCAAAGTACTATGTTTGACCGTAGACCCCCAGTAATCCTCTGCGGACCCCTAGGGGTCCATGCGGGCGACGTTCCCAACTACTGCTCTCTACACACTATTCAAATATAGAGCACTAGGATGTTCTTGATATTAACTGGGTTTTGTTTAGGATTACAGAAAGATTTGGAACAGCAGAGGGTGCTTCAAACATCAAACAAGCAACTGATGAATGATAGAAAACCGGCACTATTGCGCCGAAGGCTATTGAAGCCACGGAACAGGGGGTGGCTTACAGTGTTAGGGATGAATTCCGGATTAAAGAAATTCATGAATAGTAGATGATTTGTACTGAAGTGCCTTCCACTAACTTTGGAAAACACTTTGAATACTGGTAAACATATTGTAAAATCGTATGTTAATTTTCGAATCAAATGTATAGCTTTCACGAGGTCTGCAGTAAAAACGGAGGTCTAGTGTTTTTTGAGTGGCTCCCGAACCCTATAATAGTCACATAAAAGATAACATTTTGAAATATTCAATTTTATTTCATTTATGGGTAAAAAGAAACTTTGATGAGCTGGAACCATAACCGAATCTGAACTTTTTCTCTCTAGCTCCTGAATTTTTTTTTATCATAGATGTTATATGAAAGATAGATGCTTGACTGTGTATTTTTAAGTCTAGTTATTTTTTAAAACTAAATAGATAACTTTTACATGATTTTAAACCATAACTCGAGTTGCAGTGTTTTTAACTTGCTCCCGAACCCTATAACAGTACAAGGGTCATATATATTTTTTTTTTTGATATATGAAATATTATGAGATTTTATTTTATTTTTGAACCAAAAAGAAAACTGATACATGTCTTGGAAACATAACCGCAGTTGAACCATTTTCATAGGAATATGAAAAATATTTTACATAGGAATTATGTAAAAGATGAATACTAGTAATGTGAAGTACTTCAAAACTCTAAAGTTCATTTATGACCTAGAAAAAAAAAATTAACTTTTACCTAATGTGGAACCGTAACCGGAGCTGGATTGATTGTCACTGGCTCCCGAATACTCTTAGAACCCTAATCAGAAGTTGATTGTTTTTCAATGGCTCCAGAATAATCTCTTTACAGGGTTTATATGAAAGGTAGAAGTTTATAATATGAAGCATTATAAACTGAAATTATAAAGCATTATAATATGAAGCATTATAATCCTTTATGTTAATATTTCAACCAAGTAGATTTTATATGATCTAAAAGCATAACCAAAACTGCAGTGATTTCGATTGGCTCCCAAACTCTTTTCCAGTATAGACGATGTAGGAAAGATGAAATTGTGAAATTTGAAGAGTTGAAATGTCAAGGCTAAACATTTTGTATACTTCTGACCAAAAAAAAAAAAAATGACTTTTACAAATGCTGAAACCATAGTCGCTGCTAAATAGTTATCACTTGCTCCGCGAGCTCTTTTTCAGTACAGACTTAGTATGAAAGATACAAGTTTCCAATATGAAATATTTAACATCTTAATGCTATTTTTTTTAATCAAATAGATAACTTTTAAGAGATCTGGAGCTATTACAGGAGTAGTGGGGATTTCAACTGGTTTCAGAATTTACGTTTTAAGAGAGTTATTTTGTGGAAAATAGAAACTTTTGTTGTATCAACTATTGATAAATATCAACTAAACGCATGAAATGATATGAATTACTAACTTTTTTTTTTACAGATTCAATAAATATTTGCTTATGTTTCTTATTGAAATCTGTTCTTTAAGGAGCAATTTAATAAAAGTCTTCTCATGACAGTTGAAAACGGCTGGATGAGGAAGGAGCTTTGACAGCCCTTTAGCCCTTTGATCTACCCTAACCCGATGAGTGAGCTTATGCTGCTCCCTCGCAGCCCTTCGCCCTTATTCTCCATCCATCCTTGATTCGATTAGCTTATTGCTCAAATGTCCTGTAAGCTTCAATTTCAATAAAAAAAAATACCATTTCAGAATAGACCATGAATATAAATAATTTAATGATACCATTTCTACAATTTTTCCTACTCATTTCGATTTTATAGTCAAAAAATAAAACAGAAAAGGCTAATTTTGTTAAAAAATAAGTTTCTACTAACTTTTTGCACTGGTCTCCAAACAGTACAGGTTTGACTATCATTAGTACAGGAGTCAGCCAACAACACTCATTCTCACCTGAGCGATTTATAAACACTGTATTTCAAAGTATCTCTCAGAACTTTTCCTGTTTACACCTCAGATGTCTTAACAGAAAGTTTTATATAATGAATATGTACTTAAGTTTTAAGATTTTTTTTGAGGATTTAAGTCTGAATTTATAACACTTCTTTCACTAACGTTTCGACATATATTTATGTCTTCTTCAGGGCTAAAAACTTTTTTTATACAATTACCACTATTGTAAAAAGTGCTAGAAAATTAATAATAATTTGGTCTGTTATTTACATTTATATATAATATTATAATAATGACGGCTAGGGATTCTCACATTTAAATATGGTCTTATATTCAGTTCAGATCTACAGAGGTAAATATCAAGGAACGGAGAAAATAAAACAGATTTCCCAGGTAAGCAAATATTGATCTCCGCAGTTCTAAACATATGTAAGACCATATTTATATGTGAGTTGTCGTTATTATATATGAATGTAAACAATAATCCAAAACTGTTCTAGCAATAGTTCAGATTGTATAAACATATTTTTGGCTCTGAAGAAGATATAAATATATGTCAAAACTTTTGGTGAAATAAGTATTTAAAATCGAGGCCTAAACCTTCAAAAAAATTTTAAAACTTATGAATAGTGGGTCAGGAAAAGATCATCATGATGGTTATGTACTTATATATTCGTAACAGAATTAGATAATCTATATCAATAAAAGAGTACATTGTTTAGAACTGACTCATTTCAAGTTATGTTTTCGTTTCATACATTAGAGAAACCTAATCCGCCCTTAGAAAAACTTCGGTTTCTCCACAAACTTTTGTCACAAGTAAGCTCAGCTACCATACAAAATAGCGAGCTGAAACTTTGACAGTAGGTTTGTGTATGTCTATCTTAAAATCTAAGTTTCGAATAGATTGAAAATTAAACGTAGAACTGAAGTTATGGACTTTTAAGCTGTCTTTGGCTAACTTCACAGATATGTTTATTTTGAAAATATACAGATATAGCGAGTAGATATTGTTAGTTGATTTCAATTTCATTTGCATTTAAGCTCCCAGCAAGAGATAATTGACAAGGTATTTCTCAGAGTCAAGATCTACCATCTATTTAGAATAACTTGCTTTGTGAACGAGCAATTCTCACCCATATAAATGAGCAGGCCGGAAAAATTAATAAATTAGTTCTTGCACTATATCAAGCTGAGGAAAGAACTTACAAGTCATTAAACGGAGTGATTAGTGATGTGGAAGCAGTTCATTATCCAATTGAATATCTTGACTCCGTTTCTGCTCCTGGACTGCAGCTCATGACTTAAAACTTAAAGTAGGGGCACCAGTCATGCTGTTACAAAACTTCAGTGCTCCAAAAATGTGCAACGGGGTACCACTCCGAATTCGTACTTTCAATAGATACGTCATAGAGGCTGATATCATAACTTGGTATGGTATTGGGGAGTAGTGTTTATACCACACATACCATTGATACCTAGCAAGTGTCCTGTTTAATTTCCTATCAGTGTGTGTTTCACAATAACGGTAAATAAGTCGCTAGGCCAAACTCTGTCTACGGCAGAAATTGAGGTAAGTGAGGCCAAGTGTTTCTCACATGGTCAACCGTATGTTGCTGGCTCAAGAGTCAAAAGTTCCAACTCTTTGTACTTCCATGCACCTGAAGGACAGACAGCTAATGTGATGTATGCAGAGGCATTTACTTAACACTATACTAATAAATAATTTTTTCCTATTCTATAATTTTTCTAATATTATTTCAAAATATTATCATCTCTGAATTTTTTTAAAATACCCGTCAAAGACGGGCTCGTCTGCTAGTATAATATATACTATTCAAATCCTTGTACCACTGCAATGCAGTATATGTAGACAAAGAGAAGAATATTTAAAAGATAAAAACAAACTGGCTCTACATAAGGATATATTTAAAAAAATGAATAAAAACAAAACATTTAGTTTTTCATCTTCCATCTTCTATCCATGGAAAACAATTACATCCGAAGATTACCTGAAAAGCTTCCAAAAAGCTTACAGAAATGAGGAACTAAATTAGCCTTCCATAATAAGAAAACCCTAAACAGTAGGTTATTTTCCAATACTCTTTCTCCACAAATGGAGAAATATACATTGAAATGGAATATACAACAATTCAGAAGTAATGTTGTATATTCCACACCTTGTGCAGTTGTAACAAAATATACGAAACTAGCCAACACCTAAAAAAACCAGGAATAACAAACAAAGATATTCTACCCAACGAAAGAAAACAAATAGTGGACCATCACGACACACAATAGAACACAAACATAACTTTGATTATGACGCTATGACCATAATATTTAATGAAAACAAGATACACATAGATTATTCAAAGAAATGGCTCAAATTCTGATATGAATGTGAAATGGTCAAAACTTACTTGAGTACTGAGTTGTTCTAGGTAGGCCAAATCAGCCACAACATAATATCTATTGTCGAAATACAATATAAGAAAATTCATTTGGTTAAGAACAACTCAACAAAAGATACGATAGATTGCACTTCATGAAGATTTCGCTTATTCAATTCGCTATTTCAACGTTGATTTAACAATAATCTCACATTGAATTTGAGTAAATCTTTCTTAAAAGATTTTCTAACTTTTCAATTTTTAGTTTCTTTAATTGAGCAACATAAGCATACTAAAATCAAAATTAAAAGACAAAATGGAACTGGAAATGCTGAACTCTTTACTGGCAGCAAAGACTGGTATCAGCGTCTCAACAAATGCTGTTAAGATTATGATACCAGAGCCCGCTATGAACGCCGTAGAAACTATGCGACTTACTCTTCATCAAACCATCAAGACGAAGACACATCATCTCATTTGGTCGAACAATTACAATTTCTGTAAAATGTAACGCCAAAGTTCGTTTTTATTTATTTATAGTGCTTCATTTTTAATTTTTAAATTCTTCTGCTGTTTAATTTAATCGACAATTTGGCAGGGTATGCGATATTTCTAGCCGAGTTTAGCAATTTTTTGGGCACATTATAGCTAAAATTGTTCATATTAATTTGGCAACACTGAGTTGTCAATTCATCAGGACAACCAAAGGGTGGTAATACTGGGTTGAAGATTATCTCTTTGTTGAGCTAATGACTCGAGGAAATCACACTCCGGTTGTTATCATCGAGGAAATGATACAGCAGCAATATAGTTCGGTTATCTGATATTTCACCGTAAACATGACCCATCCTATATAAGTGGAGCAACACATAATTGTGGTAGAGTCAGTGTACTAAAGCAGTCTTACAACATGAATAACAATTGTGGCACATTAGGTCTACCATGGTACTATTTATTATACATGATTTTGATATGATACTATGTTACTTTAAAAGTTATGATTAGGTCTGCTGTAGGTATGTAGGTAGCAGTGGCAGTCTCTCAAGGGAACACACATAGGCTGAACATTGGATACCACACAATGAAGATTACTCTACATTGGGAACCCTAAATTTTGCCTAACTCAAATGTATTTTGTATAGGGATCTTTAACGCGTACCTGATATCGTACAGGCTCGAGACCGACAAGACGGCATACTGAGATTTATTCAGCTCCCACAAGAATAAATCGGGCCAGAGTCGGTATTGAACCCTGGGCCAACCAGTTCATAGGCGAGCACGTAACCACTGAGCTAACCTATGTTATATGTTATACTTAGTACTAAGTTACTATGTGGTAGGTGACATGTTTGTAGGAGCCCCAAAGATAGAGAGATAAAGTTGATAATTTGTAAGAGATAACGGTGATGTTATAAGAATATCATCTTGAGTAATCATTTTAAGATTTTTGGTTATCTGATTAAAAAGTAAATTAGTCCACTTAGATGACAGTGAGCAGTGTGATTTAAGCAGACTTCCTTCCACAAAATGTTTTACTAATAGACTTCATTGTTACCAAAGAATAGAAATCAGTTGACAGAGATAGATATAAGCTAAAGAAGATAGATTAATTGACAGGAGCTAATCCGAGGCATTATCCTTTGGTCCAGTAATTGGTGGCTGACATCTCCCTCCAGTTCTAACGACCCTTCTCTCTGCTCAGATACTATCAGAACACCCAGCTATTCTCCCGCCTAATCCATCATCTTGCCCCACCCCTCTTTCCTTCAAAACAACCCTCCTGTATCAAGAATCAAAAAGGGCACAACCAAATCTTTTTTTATCTCTTCCAGACGATAGGCTTTCCGTTCTAATTGCACTCAACTCTTTCTTTTTTGTTTGTTCAGGATTTAAACCTTATCCTAACTAAAAAAAAAAAAAGAAGGATAGTAAAAAACCTTTTAAAAGCTTATAACAATATGAAATAGTTGTAAACACGTGATCTTTATAAAAGCACTACCTCATAACCTGGTTTCTAAAAGTATATCATTTAAAATGATAACAGTATTTTTTTATTATAATACTTTTATGATTTTATGATATAACATAATTAAGAAACTTACGTACATTTAATATATTATGGTAAAAGATAACGCGTTTTAAAAATTATTGATGTTTTGTTTTACCAGTATACTTTTATAATAAAATTTAGAAATTGTAGGACATTTAGTCTTTTATGGTATTTTAACGGTGTAATATACCGATTTATGATGAAAATTGTTTGGAAGGCACCGTTACAACAGGATATAGCAATTGTATACTTGTAGCCTATTGTAGTTCATTAAAAATCAATGTAAAATTTGTTGATTTTAGTTTTAAAATGGTACGCATTTAAGGTTTAGAAATTGTGTAGGTTTAAAATGCACTTTTATTACAAGATTTAGAAATTGTGATATAGTTAGTCTACGAGTACAATGAAACTTTTATAATACTATTTAGAAATTGTAGTAAATTAAGTCTACTATGATACTTTTATACAATTTTTCTGGTATTGTGGTACATTAAGTCTACTATGGTGCTTTTGTAACATGATTTAGAAATTGTGTTACAATCAGTCTGCATCGCAGCCTTATAACACAATCCTGAAATTTTTGTATATTTAGTCTACTATGGTGCTTTTTCAACATGATTTATAAATAGTGTTACAATCAGTCTACTATCATAGTCTTATAACATGATTTAGAAATGATGGTAAATTAGGCCTACTATGGTATGGTACCTTTATGACCGGATTTTGAAATGGTAGTGCAGATAGTCTGCTATGTGACTTTTATCGACTATTTAGATATTAGAAAGTTTCTTTTATGTACGGGTTCCATACAAATGACTAAGATTTTCTCGGTTTGGCATACTGTATAACGCAATTTCCTTACTGCTGCAGTAACTTATTCAGATGAATCTTTTGAAACGTAGTTCGATATAAATATTAGAAAGCACGACACAGAAAAAAGAATAAAAAGAACAGTTACAGAATTCAATATTTCGAACTGTTGTTCGTCATGATGACGAAATATTGAATTCTGTAAGTGTTCTTTTTATTCTTTTTTCTGTGTCATGCTTTGTGTAATTTAAAGTTTTATAGTCCTTGTGGACCGTTTCTTATATTTAGTAAATATTATAAAGTTCTCAAATGTTTTAATTCTTTACTATTGTCAGTCGATTTAAAATTGTTGCTATTTTTACGAGGAGATTAAAAAGCATAATTTAGAAATTGCAATAATTTTGATTACTTAACTCTTCAATCACTTTCTATGAATTCATTTAGAAATTGTGGTAGACGGATTGTTACGTGAATGACTAGTGAGCTTCAGTTTTTAGAGTATCAATCAGTCAAATTTCATTTTTAAATTTAGGTTGATGTTTTTTGCCTCAGTTTTCCAACAGTGCATACATATTGGGTCACTGTTTGACCTTTTTTATGTTAAGAGTATTAAGTATGTTGCCTCAGTCTTAATAGACGATGTAGAGGAGTTTCCTATGATGTTTAGGTCATAATCTAACCCTTTTCAGCACTCAGAGTTTAACTCAATTCAATCTACCACAACAAATGAGCCGGAATAGGCCTGATCCAAGTGACCGTGAATTCCTTCCCTCCAGTTCAGTTAAGATCATTCCGACGATTTCATCCCGGTGACGCGACGCTCCCTCATCAGATAAGCGTATTTAGTTTCTCTCGTCGCCACTAGACTGCTCCAGTGGTCGACAAAACAATTTAATCCCTAGTTCATCTCTCCTCAATTCTCTTTGCCGCCCTATAAATCAAACACTTCACATCACCGCTTTGTGCTCATCATCTCAATTACACCTTATCTAAACGCAATAGTCAACTTCAAACTTTTCATTTCTTTATTCTTGCTTAATTCTAGTAACAGCAAGTGAGCATCCTTACATAAACGTAATATTTTTATTGAAACCAAACTTACAGTTATAAAACAAAGTATATAAAGATGAAAACGCTGGACATTTCATTTTTTAAAAAAACACTGATAATATCTAAAAAATTAAAATGATAAATATTATTAAACACGTGTGCTGTTTGTTTTCTTTGTTTTCTAACGCCCAACATTAAAAGGCTTTTTCACCTTATAGTGCTGTTTTAGGGACGACAATTGGGGCTCATTTATTATTTGGCACCCATTTGTAGTAATGGTTGAGCCACATTACCTATTGATTCTACAATGGGTGTCCTACATTTTTCCTAACTCAAGTTTATTTAGAGATCTTTAACGAGATTAATAAATATCAGCACGTCATTCCTAACATCATACAGGCTTGGGATCTGAATAAACCAAAAACAGGTTAAACATCCTCTCCAAGGGATGATTTTCGTCAGATTTATTCAGCTCCCACGTAAATAAATCGAGGTATTGAACCCCTAACCTAACTATCCAGAGACGAGTACGATACATTGTTACATTGTTGTTCCTTTAAATAATATAAATTTCATTTTCTTAGTTAAAAAATTCTTACTTCTGCCTGTGAAAAAGGTTTTAAATAAAACCGAAACGTCGGCAACGAGAGTTTGATTTTTATCCCACAAAATTGATCGAATCCCGATTAGAGAACACACCTATATTAATTATTATAATTAACATAATAATAAATCTAATATTAACAAATGGGCACAAAATTGACCAGTTATCAACAAGGAAGTATTGTTATTGTTTCCAAATGGAAGGAACTTAAGAATTCAAACTTTATGAAGATTAATGATCTCTGATAAAAAGAATTGGAAGCTTTATATATTTAAGTTCAATTTCATTATAATTAGCGTAATAATTAACTTAATGGTTTGATATTTTCAGTAACTGATTTACTTTTTTTTTTAGGGTTAAGTGTCGACCTATTAAGGTTATAAGCATTCTACTACCTCTTGGAACAATACAAAATAATTAACTATATAAAAATTATGAAAAATAAATTACAAAAACAGACTAAATGAAAGAAATCCATTGATAAAGAATAGATTAATAATAATAATAAAAGGAATGATAAATATACACCAGTTTAAAAAATAGAAGCAATAAGAAATAAAAAAATCATAAATTAAAGAATTTCAACTCTATAGGGTATTACTTTGAACTATTTAAGTCGTACTCTCTTGATATAGTGTATTAATCAATGAAATAGGAATTTTAATTACGTGTTGGCAATATTTTTAGGTGATGTCCATTTATAAGTCTGTAAGCAATAAAATATACAGGAAATTTATAGCAAAATATTTAGAAATAAAATTGGAAATTCCAGATTCAGGAAATTCTAGAAACACAGTACTGATTACAAAATCTTTCTCTACAATTGTGATTAACTTTTTGCTGTCTATCGACATCTAAGTTTGAAAATTTTAGAGAAAAGAAAAACTGTGAAAGTGCAAAATTGGTAAAGTTAGGTAAAATGTTGGACTTGTAATGTAGAGTGTTCATTGTGTGGTATCATAAAGGGCCAATGTTTAGCATGTGCGGGTCTACCACGGCAACCTAACCTAACGTAACTACTTTTCCAAGAATCTTGAACATTAATGCGATAGATATTTCAGAACAAGGAAGAGACGCATGTTTTTAATAGAGAAAGTCTTAATGAGATGGTCACTATACAGCTAAAGAGGTAAGACATTTTAATTTAACCTACCTACCCCTACTAAACTCTGTTGAGGTTAGGTATATGTCATGTCCTGCTGTCAACAGTTAGGCTAGGCTTTTTTTTTATTATGCATTAACAATAGTGTTCATTTAAATTAAATGTTTACTGCGCAAAAGTAATGAAATTGAGATAGTCTAGCCCTTCTAGATAGTTTTATGAGGTTAAGATTTCCTCTTTCCTATATAAAAAATCATGGGTCATAACCAAGATTTGATTCTACATAGTCCTAAAGGCAAACACGCTATCTGTTAGTCTACACTGATCTCAAACTACTACTTCGGCTTGGCAGGAGTCTATTATCATTACGTCTGTGCTCTATTTTTACATAAACTATCATCATTTAACTTTGTAGAATGCCATATTACTAATTGATTGACCTTTAATGGGGTGGGTGGGAATGTAATTCTGTAAATGATTTATGTTCACTCCATTGTTTTGCTTCGTTTATACTCGCTCAAAGCTGGTCCAGTAATCATTTATTTCTGGGTGAGCATAGAAAGCGAATGACCTTACCTGTTGATCACTGAGTTGCCATATTAAAGAATCAAACCCACAGGGAAAGGTGAGTGACCTTCCTTGCTAGGTCAGCGAAGTGACCTTTTAGCCAGTCAAACTTGGTCACAGCAGCGTGTAAGTGACCTTCTGTGTTAGACCACAGAGTTCTACATAGGAATAGAAAAAAATATCTTTCTGCCCAAACAAAGCTAGTAATTTTAACTTGAAAGCCACTGAAGTAAATGTGGTTATGACGACCATTCGACTTACTTGTTAGATCATCTATATGCTCTAAATATAAGTATAACTCTTAGAATTTCTATAAGTTTTCTATACAGACTTCAGTATATCTATCACCACGGAAAGTAAGTGTGCCACTGAGTTGTCGTAAAAGGACAACGAACGAATTTCTCTCTATGCTAACTTAACTAATAAAAGGGCAAATTTAACTAGCACTGTAGTAAAAAGACTGCATTAAAAGATTAGTGAGATTTATTCGTTAGGTAGCCGATGTGGTCTGTCATACTTACGTCTTGGCGACGTGGTTAGTGACCTATCTCTTAGGTTACCAAAGTACTCTATGGAGGGATCCAACACATGTCTCTCATTCAAGGAATACGGGTGACCTTAATATTAAGCTACCAAGATGACTTGTGTATAGGTAAAGGGATACGAGTATCCTTGACTATTAGGACAACTATCTACGTCAATGTTATCAACGTTAAAAACCACAGTAAGAAATCGGAAAAAAGACTTAAGATCTTTCAACCGAACAAGCGGTCTTCATCAGAGTCAGAACTGATACTGATCAGTATTTGTTTCGACTCTGATGAAGGCCGCTTGTTACGGTTGAATGTTTTTTTTCTGATTTCTTACTGTGGTTTAGACGTTGATTTTTACTACACTTGATTATTGTGAAATATTGTTAACAACGTTATCAAGCAAATGTCTTGGTGACAGTGAGAAGTTATTTTATATTACCCTTGTCTACTATATTACCCAGGAGGCATTGTTTATTATAAAATGCATTTAGAATCAGTAATGTGTTTTTTTTGCTTTGATTATTTTGAGCGCGTTGTTTTAGGGCTAATGAGTTTGCAGTTTTAATGGGCGATTGATGTTCAGAAGACGCATGTGTCACCATGTAGGATGCTGAAGCACGCGATGAGTTAGAGGCTTCTAGAAAAAGGGATTTGTTTTTTAGTGCCGGCTTGGAAATGAATGCTCAACGTAATTACCTAATTAGATTTTTAATGCTACTAGGAGACGTTTTTCCGGGTTTTTGAGAAGGGTGGTCAGAAGGGTTGTTGGGAGTATTTAATCCCTGAGAGAGGGGAGACGGGTCAGGTTAGGGGGGAGGGGGAGGGGGAAAATCAGCTTAGCGGAACAAAAGCCGAAGGGATTATCCTAGCGCTGGTGGGGATATCCCCTCAGTGGCCCTCTGACGCCCGGACTGACTGCTTCCGTAGTGCAGCTGCGGCGGATACTCTCTCTGATCGGCCCACCATGCCTCCCTCTTCAGCCTTGCTTCAGATATGGTAACTATCCCTCGACCTTTTGTATGCGCGTCCCTAATCCGACAGCCCTTTCCTTCTAAGGGCTCCCGCATTCAATCTAAGATTATCCAGCACTCTCTTTCTAAACCCCTCTATGTATTAAAACGCTTTCTCTAAATCCCTTCATTATCAGTCGACGTCCGGCTCAATACGCTTAAAATCTTACAACACCATATCAAATAAATTACCCAACACATATTTCATCAGGTTACATCTAGAATATAAATTATAACGCTCACCAACTTTAAACATCTTTTTAAGCTTATTCTCCAATGTCGATTGTCTGATCTAGAGACGTCGCTTCGTAATTTTAATTGGCCTAATTGTAGTTTAGTTGTGTTCATCACGATATTTATTAGTAAGGGTGCAACTTTGGTATGTAACTCACGTCATAAAACCCTGTGGTATTCCATCTCAGAAGCTTAAAAATCTTTGGTATGCGGGCTCATGTTATAAAACCTTTGATGACATTGGTATGCAATCTTTTATAATAAAACTCTTTTCTATATCAACTGATTATAATTAAACTCTTTGGTATGTGTCACATATAAAATTCTTTGATGTTTAAATTCATGCCACAAAATTTGTCAGTACGCTTCTCATGGTCATAAATTACTTTGGCTCGCAATCTGATTAGCATAAAAATATTATTATGCGAGATCAGTGTCATATAAAGCTCAATATGCAATATTAGTCTCATATAAATATTTGGTATATGATATCAGTGGTATAAAGCTCTTCGGTATGTGACTCAGTGGCATAAAAATCTTTGGTATGCAATCTAACCTTCATAAATTCTTTAGCATGCAAAACTCAGAGTCATAAAACTGTTGAAACCGCACTAGCTGTGTTCTCGTCTACGCATAATCTGCCTTTACCTTAATTTTAATTTTACCTTAACTTTGTAACATAAACATTTTGACCAGAAACTTATATATATATATATATATATAAAATTAAGTATTTTTTATGTTGGAGCAAAATTTTATGATTTACCAATATTTGTAATGAATTTTAAACGTCGGATTACTAACCATTTGTTATTTTGCTTAATTGGGTAATAAAAATTCTATAAATTGAAACGTAATGCCAGTTACATTTACAGTTAATCATTTATTTAAATTATTTTTTAACTAAAAACTGATAATTATAAAAAATGTTGAAATCGCATAAGTCCAAACACATAACAACTTAAACTCATATTACATCACTATTAAAATCGCATACCAAGCCAGCACTTGAAATATCAATTAAAAATAATAACAATAATCAGTATTCAATTCTAAATTGTAGGTTAATGAAATAGTCTCCACATATACAAGTTAATAATTAAACTTAATATGTGGCTCGAAATGCGTTGTTTAAATCATTAAAATTGTATATATAGAGACTATTTCATTAACTTTTTACTCTACAATGAGTAAATACCACATTGTGATGTTTGCACTACCTTAGAATAAATTCGAAATTGTTAAGATGCATGTAGAACTTGAGTTTCACAATACCATGTTACTTGGCATTGTATTTTGGCAAAATATTTTCTCAGTTCTATAAACCTTCTCAATAAGGCTAGATTCATATAGTTGATTATCAATTTTGTTTTCCAGCACTTGCTTGATACAAGATAAATCAACTTTTAAATATAGGAACAGGGAAAACTACTATGCAATTAATTCTTTTGATAAGTTTGTAGGTTCGTCTGTAGTTTATTTCTTTCTCTGTCACTCTCCCTCCTAGTCACCATCTCTGTGTATCTCTCTTTCTTTCTGTAATCGGCTGCCTTTTGTTTTGTCTTCTCTCTCTAACTCTCTTTCTCTTCCTTGAAATCGTCTCTCTTTCTGTCTTTTGGTTTATTTCCAGTCATCTCTCTATCTCTCTCTGTTTATCCCCCCCCCCTCTCTCTATTTATTCCAATCTTCTTTCTCTTTTTGTAACTCTCTACTTAGCTTTCTATCTCTTTCTTCCCTTCTCTCAATCTCTCAGTCTGTCAACCTCTAAATGTATTTATCTATCTATCTATCTATCTAAAGGTATATTGATATACAGACTGTATGGATATTTTCTACTATTCTATAATTTCTAATAATATTTTGGAATACCACCGATCATCTGATTTTTTGTAAAATACCCGTCAGAGATGGGGACGTCTGCTGGTTCATTATAAATGCATACTTTATATTAACAATATATTATCAATTAATGTTAAAGAATAAAACTTGATGTCCCAAATTACTATTTAAATAGTTTACGAGGGGTCTTCAAGCTTTATAATCACAATGTTCTCAAATATAATGGAGGTATAGAAAGAAATCTCTACCGGAATTCTCTATTATGTTCGTAATGAAATAAAAGTATTTAGAATTTACTTCTCGATTTGTTTTACTCGTATTATTCTTGACACTATGATCATGTTTGAAGGGTACTAATTCTGATTGAATTTACTTATCGTATTCTGAAATCACGATTGTGTTTGTAATACAGTTTAAAAAACTAGGGGTTAAAACTGCCCTCTACACAAATCATGGAATCTCACCTCTGTCTCTTTCATTCTCTCTCTCTCTCTCTCTCTGCAATGTCTGTCTGTCTGTCTTTGCAATCGCTCTATGACAGACAGACTCGTTCTTCTTTTGCACTCTCTCTCTCTCTCTCTCTCTCCTCTCTGTTTCTTTATTTGTCACTATCTCTATGTCTTTTTCTTTTTTTCCAGTGTCACAGTCTCATTTTTTCCCATTGTATTTCTATATTATTTTCTCTCACTCTTTCTGTTTTTACCTTTCTAAATCATTATTCAACAGTCACATGTGAAAAGTTTGCTTTCTTATATATAAACAAAGAGTTTTTACAGACGTCTATCAGTATGTGAAGAAAAACATTTTGGGGCTCTGTTTGTTTGAGCACTAATATTCATATTGCATGAGTTCTGTTCTGGAATAAGAAGTAAACGAATCACGATTATGAGGTGTCCACACAAAGGCCTGTAATACAGAGTGAGTTTGATCATTCTCCATTGCAATCTTCCCTTATTTGGTAGAATATAATTATGATATATAATGTATTATTAATATAATTATAATGTAGTATAATTATATAAAATAGTTTCAATGAAATATTCTAGCTGTAATCTAATTATAGCATATTATATCTACAATATAATTATATTATATTGTGATACCTGTAAAAGAATTATAGTGCAAGGAATATTATAATGTACACACTCATTAATAAACCAGTTTTCTAAGAATTGTGCAACAATATATTACTAATACAATCGTAAATGACATCCTTCTTTAGGCTAGAGTTCTTAATTACATGAAAGTCCAGGAATAGAAAACCAATGAAACAATATCAGTTGATTATCAGTAATATAGCAATACAGTGTGAAAAAAAAGAGACTGTGACAAAGGAAAGAAAGAAAAAGATATGAAAATAGGCGACCAATAGGAGAGTAGAGTTTGTAGGTCCATGAGTGCGGTCCCAGTTACCTGCTGCCCAGCAATGCCTCCGTTATTGCACCAAAGGGTATAGAGGTTGAACAGTTCCTCTCTGATATAAGATTATTGCCAGAAAACATGAGATTCACTTTTCAGTGAACTGCTGTTCCCTTTCTATTTCTGATTTTTGTGGTGGTTGGGTGTTGGTTTTTTCTATTGTATACTAGGGATATTGATTTCATTTTAATTGATACTCTCGTTTGTCTTCTAGGAAAAGTAGCCTTTGTCTTCATCTCAATGGGGGTAGACGTAGCGCAGTCCCTCTTGATTAAAAGATGTTGGCACTCGACTCCAACTTCTTCACATAGAGACCCCTTCGAGTTATTGGTTTCGTTATGTTAAAACTTGGAGGTGACAAAAGGGCAACACGTTAAATCGTCGGCCTGATTTGATCTTTGGTGTAATGGCTGGAAAGCTAAGGTGCACAGCGATCAAAACAGGTTTCGTTATGTTTCCTCTTCTGTTTGTTCTGATACGTTTACTCTTCAGTCAATTGTTCCTACTCCTATTGACGGATGGCTGGTTGAAGGTGGAAAGGTGGAAGGTTGTTGACTGTGCAACATCTATACCCATTGGCGGAATAACGGAGGCTTGCTGGGCAGCGGGTAACTGGGACCGCACGCATGGACCTACAAACTCTACCTATTGGTCACCATTGTAACGAATTCTATTCCTTTCCCCGGACAACTCATATGTATATATTCATATCTTTTATGGTGAGTGTATGTGCATATGGTTTAAATAATATACTTAGTCTAATTCCCAACACCACAACCCTACTAATTACAAAAAAAACTTACTAATTAAATGGTGAGAGTTTAGTCTAGATGGTAACTCGCTGACAGTCGGAACTGTTACTGCTGGTGCTCAACTATTACTGAGATTGGATTAAATTCATCACACGGAGTCATTTTTTATAGGTTACTTGATAAAATGTCCATTATTTCAGTCTTGTTTTTCTTCACTCCCATTACTTGCAGATTATTTCTCTGTAAAAAAAAAACGAGCCAACTTTCAGGAAAATGCAAACAAGGTATTTGTTAATGCCAATTACTTGAAAAGAATAAAATTTGATGAAGTTATTGCTTCAAATGCAATTGTGATAGTGCCCTCTAATTCCCTTTTTTCTTCAATTCAACAATACAAAAATTAATGTATATTGCCTATATCAATGTTTAACTTTGATATCCTGGACTGGTATGGGCCCTGGTGCGGCGCACTGGCTGCATACCCCTCTTGTGGGGCCTGATAATATTACAATGAAAGAGATATATTTTAAAAATGTGTTTTGAGTGACAAAAAGTAAACAAATAGGAACCAATTATTTTACACTTTCACTGTTCTTTTGTTCTTTTAAATTAATGATTTTTAAATTTTGATGATTTTTGAAAAAATAGTCGTAAAGAGTAAAAGGTGTAATTAACATATTTAAATTCTTTAAAAAAAACCATGAACTTAAAACTGTTAATTTATTATAAAATATTTAAATCTGAATATTTTCATTTCCTTTTTACTTTACTATAAGTAAAGTATAGTGATCGTGAAAAAATTCGATCTCGAGATTTTGACGGAATTACATGTTTTGAGGTCCCAGAAGTCGTTTTATGACGTTTTTACGATGATGTCTGTGTGTGTGTGGGTGGGTGGGTGGGTGAGTGTGTTAGCATTGCTTGTTACCACGCTACGGTCCAGAATCTTTGATGGATCAAGTTGATATTTTACACAAAAATGGGCCCCATTTAGACGAAGATCCCTATTGTTTGCGAAGAATTATGCATGATGGGAAAGTCACTTTTTTTGCCAAAAACCGTTTTTTTTTAAACATTTATTTCTCCTAAACTGATAACCCTAGAGTTTTGAAATTTTGACATTATCTTTGAAGTTACAAATCGAACAAACGAAAAATATATTCAGAATTTTAAAACAACAGGAAATATTTTTTTTCAATAAAATGTAAAAATTTTGACTTATAATTCAATCTCAAACCTTGTGAGAGCGATACAAGCCATACTGTTTGACGGACAAGAATGAAACTATGCCTATAAATAGAACATTATATGGAAAATGAGTTGAGATATTTTTTTCTAAAATTACATTCGCTAAAGGGGCGTTACAGTACGATTTGTGTTTTCAGAAAATGTTTTTTTGACGCTAAACGGCTCGTTAAAAAATAATGAAAATTTTACCAAAAATGGAACAAAAAATTAGCAATTCATAAAAAAAAAATCATGAAGTTTCAATTACGGGAAAGAGCAATAACGATATAAAAACTCTTTGTGTACCCTAGGCTAAGAGATCACCTGCTATGCTTGTCGAATTTTTTGTATTTTTTTACATTGTTTACATTGACTTAGAAATTTTTTGAGCGAATCCACTGAGATAAAATTGATGTTTCTAATGGAAAAATGAAAATATATTATTGACTTATAAGAGATGTAAGAGGAATAATATTGTGCAGGTAAATGATAACACTCATTAAAAAAAAATTCGTATATATGTTATTTGACAAAGGGGATGGAAAATGATCTTATTAAATACTAAGAAGCCATAAAATTCCCAGTATAATAATTCTGTTAAAAACCAAAAATGTAAAAGATAATTCAAAATATAAATCTTTCGTTTAAAGATTAATAACTGTAATTATCGTACATCTTTAATTAACAAATCACCTTAAAACAACATTTTCTTCGCTGTTTAAGATGTTTTTCAGAGAAAAAAAGGGTATTTTACTGTTTCAAATTTGAAAATTTTACATTAATATTCAATGTAGAAGGATGTGAAGTAAACGATGTAAGAAATCTACTGGCTATTTGAACAATAGCCATGTTCTCTTGTAGGATAATATTTCGTTTCAAGAAATGTTCACATTGGTTTTTCAAAAATGTTATTACTGCTGTAGTTATACTAATGAAATTATTTGCAAATAATAAATTATTTGTGATGTACAAAAATAAGCTTATAAATTGATATGTCCTTCAATCACTATCTGTACTACCACACGAATGCAATGCTAATAATTATATCCCATTTAGATATTTATGTTATGCTTAAATAATACGTTATGTTTTATATACTCAAGAAATTTGACATTGAGTTACTTATACTAAAGTAGAGTGTAGGTCACTCCAGATTTTTTTCAATATTTTTTATGGTTTTTAATTATCAGAGCTTTATGTATTAATGGGATGTAATAAATAACTCAGATACAGCTCGTATACATGTAATTGTAATTAACAATACCTATTTTAAATCTAGTTACATCCGGAGTGTGGCTCTTAAAGAATCGGATATGCTTCAAGATATAATTGTAAAAAAAAAAAGATCGAACGTATGACTTTAATATGTGTAAACGTAAATCAAACATACATTTCCAAGTAGCCTGGTTCATATACTCGTAGTTCCACACTATATGTGGTCATGATAGTGTACGTTCAAAACCCGATGAGAAGTTTGAAAGCAAAGAAATAAAAGTCGGTTTTTTTAACTTCATTATATTGGATTATTTAATTGGCAAATTAGCTAAGGGAATACATATAAGTTAGCAATTGTTTCTGCACTGAGAAGTCGGGATTTATTTTATTGTAAGCACAATTGACGCCATTGAGCCGAAGGTATTTTTTTTTTTCAAGAGTTGGATCTCCTTAACTACTGTTAAGGATTAAAGAGATCTTGTTAGCGACTCTTCGGCTAATACGCTTTGACCGTTACGCAACTCAAGCAAGTAACTTGAAGCAACGGCAATGCTTCGGCCAACTCGACCAATCTAAATCTTTCCTCATACGGACAAGGTCAACTTTACTTTTATTAGAACAAACATCTTTATGGCAATGTGATTCATAGAGATATTTCTATCCTCAATACCTTTTCTGAAGAATCAAGTTAATTATTATGCAACTTTCATAAAAAAAAAAAAAAATCAAGTGGTAGACGACATACAACTTTTATTGCCCTGATTACTGATATACATTTATATCAAACCAAAAGCATGTGGTATCACCCATCCAAATGTTAACATTTCCAAAGTTATTTAACTTTGCTTTTATAACGTAAACCACTCTATTTAAGATAGAATATTTATTTTGTTTAATGACCGCTTATATAGAACCCTGCACTATACTATAAATATATACCCATACTATACACTATATACCCATCCAAGTCCTAAATACATTCAAAGTTGTTTAACTTCAGTGATTAACAGAAATGGGTATATTCAATATATCACGACCGTTTGCTTAATCAATAACAGGAAATATTGAAATCTAAAGAGAGAAAAAGTAGTATTAAGTCGACTGAACTGGACATTGTATACAACCGGCAGCATTTACACATCTCGTGAAGTCTCTTATGTTTTGCAAAGTTTTAGATATGTCTTATCATTTTTTTTTTGAGATAATTAATAAAAACGAAATAAATACAACTAATAAAAAAATATTTACTAATATAAATGATTACAGAACCAAAGTTACCATAAAATTCAATAATCATTTTTCGCTAGATCCAAAAAAATTAAAACAGAATTCATAATTTCTAATTATTAGTAATTAACAGCACTGTTAAATTTATTTTAAACAAGTTACTCTTTTTAACTAATAATCCGAAGAAAATAAATGGGAATCCATCATTTTTAATTTTTAGTTATTACTTATACTGTTAAATTTGGTTTAAAATAAGCTATCGTTTGTTATCAATAATTAAAAAAAATTAGATTCCTTTATATTTATATATCTAATTATTAATCATTATTTGTGCAATGAAATTTTGTTAAAAGTGCAGTCATCGTTTTTAATTAATAATCCAGAGGAATTAGTAATTGATTATTATTATTAATGAGTGGTTAGTTACTTGCGCAGTCGAATCGGTCGTTTGCAATCGTGTACTTGTGTAGTGACCATGAGTGTAAAGTCATTGTAATTTACACTTTTAGGTTACTGGGAGAATACAATTATCTTTTTTTTTTCGTGTGTTTAATGAGGAGCTGCAAGTCAATACTTTATATCTGCAAATAATGAGTTGCGAAGTGTCAAATCATTGATTTGAAGTAATGTTTCTTGGGATTATTTGAAAAAAAAAATGAAAGAACTCGCTTTACTAAAACTCTATCATTTCTTAATCTGTACCGGTTTAGTTTTCCATTGTAGCATGTGTGCCTTGATACGTCTAAGGACTGGATGTTGTTTCTTAAGGCTTTTATTGACCACGACTCAATTTAGTTTCATCCAGTTAAGGCGTTTAACACAACAATATAAATGTGATGTGGGTTCATTAGATGAGACAGCCGTTAGCATACTCTCCTAAACTCCTCCCGTCAGTATCGTCTTTTCATACCACCAAAACCCAGACCAATTACTTCATTCATCACAAGTACTAGCCATTAGACTTGGGTCTTCTAAAGTCCATGTTAATATAATTAACACCTTCAGTCCTGTCCAATGTGTAAAGAAACAAATTTATTATTCCTTACTTTCTACCAATTTCACTTATTAGTCAGCAATATTTCCGAATTGATGCTTAATTAACTGTCTTAGATAAGTTATTACAATATGGATACAAATATATTTTGATACCCGTCGTCACCAGGAAGGTGAGTGAGCCGCTCAAAATTCATTCCAAGAATGAAGTCCCATTCTCAGAAATACACTGGCAGTGTTGTCTCATTACAGGAGAAGGGGGTTAAAAAAATGTAATAAAACAGAACTAACTGAAACGAACAAAATCAATAAATAAAAATAGTAAATAAAAAATATGCATACAAAAAAATAAGCAAATGAAATATCCGCAAAATAGATCACAAATATATTTAAAATAAACATTAAATATTGAATAAAAAGTACGAATAATGAACGATTGAGATTGACCCCAGTGGGAGAATAGTTCAAGAAAACAAATACGTGCTTCCTCTTAAGCCTTCAAATTGATATTAGAGTTGGAATGAGGGATATGCTTAAGTATTGATGGAACTCCTTTGATCTCTACTCTAATACTATAGACACTTGTGGACACATTGATGAAGAACAGTATCTATAACCTGTTATAACTACACTTTCAACCAATAGATCAAAATACCAATATCCATAGTTCTGCCTTTAAATCTCTAAGAGAGAATGAGATGCCAATCCCCAGAGCCTGATGTAGCTCTTTCAATCTATAGAATAGTGTTTAAATATCCGTGGCTCTAAATTTTTAAATCTGTAGTGAGAATGAAATGGCATTATGTAGAGCTTTTTGTGCCAGTCTTTCGACCCCTAGAACACCAGAGTAAACATCGCAGCCACCATTGATAAATACCAGCATCCATAGCCTGCTGAGGTTATTATTTCAACCCTTAGAAAAATATCGGTAGTTCTATATTTGAAATCCCTAGGATAGGATGAAATGCCAATGTCTAGAGCATGAAGTAGTTTTAATATTATAAACATACGCAGACACTATTGATAAAGTACAATATCCATTACCTCTTTAGCTATTCATTTTACTCCTTTACCAGCACACAAATATCCATAGTTATTCCTTAAAATAGCTAGAAGAGAGTGAAAGGCCGATATCTACAGAATGATTTCGCAAGTCTTTCAACCCCTAATAGAGCAAGAGAAATATCCGCAGCCACTTTCAATTTGTTAGGAGAGAATGATAGGCATCAATATCTAAACAACATTGTCACAATTGTTTCAACCCTTACAACAGCACGAAGTGCAAATCACGAACTCCATGATTTGAAAATGGAGTCCATAGATAGTTACATCACTCGAATTACTACCAATGAAGACAACAAACTATCTACTCATCCAAACCTCCTTGTACAAACTCTAAATCCTGCCACCAACCTTCCTCAACCTCACTGAACAATTACTTCATCCACAGACTATCTGACTACTTTTCAAACTGATGACTAAAAACTTTGAAAACCATGACCTCAACAAGACCACATGACCGCGAATACATCTTTACTGCACAGACGAACTTATATCTGACATGAATTACGGACATTCCAAGTTATAGTAGCACAGTAAGCAAGCAGTAGAAGGCGTCTGGTCTGGAACTGCTAGTTACGACGTGCACTATAGTGCGCGGATTTGGTCGTTGGTCGAAAGGTGAATATTGGTATGAACCTTGGAAATAACATGCTTGATTTGGTCTCCTTATTAAAAAAGAGAAAGGTTACCTCTCTAGATTAATTTTCATTTTGTTTGTTTTAAATATAAGATAAATCAATGTCAAAAGACATTTTTTTGACACCCACACTGTGAAAGGTTATTACTGATTGTGACAGCGTGACGATGCAAGGTTGCCATTGGCTGGTCACCAATTGTCTTTATTGGTAGCCCGTTTAACCCTTCAACAGATGTGACATCTGGGATTTAATTTAACTGAGGTGTTTCTATCTCTCAAGACATCTTTTTAACTGACAATCAAACGTACCCTTCCTAAACGAAGCTGCCATCTAATGTTTCTGTTATACACATATCGTGTTGTAAAATCAAGATATGTAGACATCAGAAAACCTATAACATCAGTTACAGAATTACAATATACAGAATTACAATGGCGGTCGTCCTCAGGAGAAGAAGTGAATTGACGGAGGGATGACAGTCAACTACAGAACTCACTGGGTGAGGGCTAAAGCAGTGCTGCCAAAAAGGAGAACTAAGGAGAACTAAAAATGGAACTAAGGAGTCAAGATCAAGGAAAAAAAATTGTTTTATAAAAAGGTGGATAAAGGTGAAGAAAACAAAACATAAAGAAAATATATACATTGTATATTAGTTGTATATATTTTCAAATTTGTTTCATTATGGTAAATTAGTCCACTATTACATCAAGTGTTATTTTGATTATTATTGATATATATATATATCAATGGTCAAACCACAATAAGAAAATGGGAAAACAAGACTAAGATCTTACAACCGTAACAAGCGGTCTTCGTCAGAGTCAAAAACCCAACTAAACAAAAAAACTTCATTTGGGTTTTTGACTCTGACGAAGACCGCTTGTTACGGTTGAAAGATCTTAGTCTTGTTTTACCATTTTCTTATTTTGGTTTGATCATTGATTGTTATTTCACGTGTTTATTTGAAATCTTTATATATATGTATATATATATATATATATATATATATATATATATATACAAATTTCACATAATCACATGAAAATGATCAAACCACAATATGAAGTGGGAAAACAGGCTAAGATCTTTCAACAGGTATATATATATATATATACCCTTTTAAGATGAAAATACGATCCGAAACGTACAAATAAAGTTCAATCAAGATTAGAAAACGTAGAGAAATTAAAAACACACACTTACAGTCTTTAGGTTTTTGTTTCAATTGTCTTGAGGGGAGATAAGAGCGTGAAACCAAGTGCATTGGTATAAAGACGGTTGGAGACAGTCTTTTTTTTTATTTCATGTGTTTTTAATTTCTGTATGTTTTTTAATCTACATTGAACTTTATAATACATATAGATGCACATTGATAGTTTTTTTGCCTTTTCCACTCCTCCCATCTTTACTTCGCTTTAAATTTAGTTGTATTAAATGTATATTGAAAAAAATAATTAGAAATAAAGTAATAGTCTAATACATTTCTTTTGTTAAGTCTTAATACTTAATACTAGTCACTACTACTTTAGAGATAACTCAATAAAAATATGATTACAATGTTTAATTGAAAATGAATTTTATTTATAAAAAACTATTTTGGATAATAAATTATTTGTTAACAAATATTACTTTCTTAAAGAAGATTAATGAACAAAAAGATAATATGTATATACAGGAAAGCCCGATAGGCATGAGATGGGTTTGCTTCTCATATCCACCAGAACTGATAAGATAAGGAGAAATTCATTTCGTTGTGTGGTTTATAATGTTTCATATTCAATATTTTCTCCCTAGTAATTGAATACAATATCTTACATAAGCAATACATCACTTAGTTTGGCTAACGATTAAAGCCCAACCAGGTTATTTGACCTTTTAACAAGTCGCAGTTAAGTACAGTAGAAGTCCGATAATCCGGCACGTTCGGGACCGGCTCGGTGCCGGACTACCGAAAATTCCGGTCTATCGGGCAGTAATTATAAGAACAATTAAGTTAATAATTAAACTACAAATACAATATGCACATAAATACAACAACGTTTATTTTACATTTCATATAATGTATGTACAAGTACTGTAAAACGTATTTCAATTAGATTTAAAAAAGTCAGGAATGTCTTTTTGTTTTCTTGACTTTTGGCGTTTAGTATAAAATTTATTTCTAATGTTATGAAAATCAATAATTTCTGAAGCACTGTAGCTAGTACCAGCCTCAGCAAAAGAGATAAACTTATTTAGTGATTCTGCAGCTTCTGCCCAGCTGATTTTTTCTTTTTCTTCCGTTTCGGCATCTGAGTCACTTTATTCAAGATTTTGAGTAGGCTAAGGGTTTACTACAATGTTGATAATGTCCCCATCGGTTAGTTCTTGTTCAACAGGTTCATTCTCGTTGATTAGAAGCCACTCCTCTACCTCATCTTCAGGCAGGTTTTTCAAGGGATTGCCAGCACTTCTAACGACATCCAAAACTTTGGTCAGAGTGTCTTGATGGTTTTCTTCCTCATCAGTCTGTAGAGTTAGGTCAGATGCAGGGTTTGCAGCTGGCCAAAGTTTTCTACAGCATTTTTGGAGTGCTGGAGTTCGGTATTCCGAACAATACCGAGCTCTTCCGAACGATCCCGAACTACCCCGAAAACTTCTGAATAGCTCTCGAGCGTTTTTATTTCCTTTAAAGACACACTTTTAGACAAAACCAAAATTTTTACAATTTTCCGAAGCGATGCCGGATTATCGGGCATTCCGGACTGTTGGATGCCGGACTAATGGACATCTACTGTATTTCTAAGGAGGAGTCTTTCAGTGGCTCTTCAGTTTCTCCTGTTTCAACAACACAGGTCAATAGTTTTTCTTCAGTTTGATCATGTATTTCACGGTCTCACGGTCTTATAAGTTGGTGTGATTAGTGTCTTGTATTTTTTTTTGTTTCGTGTGATTAGTTGATTAACAACGCTCACATTTATTTCAAATTTTGGAGTTGCAAGTAAACCTACTGAGTTGGGTTTCTGACTCTGGTGAAGACTGTTTGTTATGGTTGAAAGACCTTAGTCTTTTTTACTCATTCCTTATTGTGGTTTGATGATTCATATATATATATACGAGTATGTACATATAAAAAGATTTCACATAAACACGCGAAATAACAATCAATGATCAAACACAATTTGAAATCGGAAAACAACTCTAAGATCTTTCAACTGTAACAAGCGGTCTTCGTCAGAGTCAAAAACTGAGTTGGGTTTTCAACATCTTCCAACTTTTCTCGAGTCATCTTCAAGATATAAATAATTTTCAAAATGAATTCCATTATATAAGGATATTAGAATGCAATAAGAGGCATTAAAGGGGTGAATCAGGTGAATTAAGGTGCTGACTTAAGCTGATTTATGGTTTAGTAATTGTACTGAATCTTTTGCGACAACAAAGCAATCATCCAATCAAATCAAAGCAATATACAATAAATAGCAGGCTTTAATTCAGAGCTGTTGTTTAAGATTTTATTTTCTACAGATTACATAAAATAGTTTGCGAATGTGGCACCTAGGGGCAAACCCATTGCCTCGCCGTCAATTTGAAGTTACATGGAGCACCATCTATGTGTGCCAAAGGGATTCTTGTGTAGACAACACAATTTACAATTTACTACACCTACACAATTTAATATTCCTAAAATTCAGACAGGGATGCCAGTAATCTTGAAGACTTCAATCAACCAGGTTAACTTGTTATTATATTTCTTGTTTAGTTCATTTAGCTCTCTGATGATGTTGTAACGAAAGGCCTTAGAGCATTGTATCTATTATATATTTGTTTATTGTGGTTGTTTAATTCATATATTATATCAAGAGTTAGATTTGGTTATTAATTTTATTATATATATATATAACTTTAAATTACACAAAGCACGACACAGAAAAGAGAATAAAAAGAACACTTACAGAATTCAATATTTGGAACTGTTGTTCGTCATCAGGAGAGTAGACTAGAAGAGAGGACGAAGTGAGAGAGATCTCCCCACGTCGAAGAACGGAGCGCGAATCATATATATATATATATATATCAGTTCAAAAACTGTCATCAGTTTTTGAACTGATTTGCGTCCAGTTTGGATCGTTTTTTCGAATTTTGAGTGGATATATATATATATATATATATAGTTCCACTATACATATACTATACATATACATATACACTATACATATACTATATTCCACTATAGTTATATATACATATAGAAAAAGAAACATAGAGAAATCAAAAAAACACACTTACAGTTTCTAATTTTTGGTTTGAACCGTCTTCAGGAGAGATAAGAGAGGGAAACCAAGCGCACTGGTTCAGAGTCACCAAGCGTCTCTGAACCAGTGCGCTTGGTTTCCCTCTCTTATCTCTCCTGAAGACGGTTCAAACCAAAAATTAGAAACTGTAAGTGTGTTTTTTTGATTTCTCTATGTTTCTTTGTCTATATTGAACTATATTTGTCCGTTTTGGATCGTATTTCCAACGAAAAAGTATATATATATATATATATATATATATATACACGTGCTGAAAAATCACAATAAGTAAACATGTGATGCAATCAATAAAGTTTAAACCACAATGGAAAAAAGAAAATAATAGAAATGAATGCTCTGAGGCCTTTCAATTTATGTCATCAGAGAGCAAACAACTGAAAAGCTAACATAAAAGTCAAGCTGGCTTTTATGTTAGCTTCTCAGTTGTTACTTTGTTTGCTCTCTGATGACATACATTGAAAGGCCTCAGAGCATTTATTTCTATATGCACATAAACTAAAAATGAAGCCTTTCACGAGGACAAGTGATAAAGACTGAGAATGTTATTTTTCAATGAATCTGTTCCTTTTCAGATGGTTGATTACTGGTACCTTAGCAGAGAGGTACTTAAGCCTTCTGTATTTCTTGTCACCAGTTACCATTGAGTATTCATGTATCATCACCCTTACCTCAACCATAACCACCTTCCCCTTCCACTCACGGTCTCCTCCTCCCATGTAATCACTCCCAAAGCATGACTGTCGCAAGGTCACTAGATTATCAGGGCTGATCAGTCAGTCAGAATGACCGGATATCCTGCTTACCTTGTCGATTATTCCAAGTCCCTTCATTTTGAAACTTTCCGTTCATATACAATATTTCCAGTAGCTAAAATACTTTATACACTATACAACCAATGTTGTTAAACTCATTGAGGGTTATCTGGTCAAAAACTCAACTCTTATTACAACCTTTCGAGCATTCATATTTTCATTATCAAGGCTACCAGAAAATACAGAATCTATATTAATAACTAAAAAACATCGGATTAAAACATAGAAAAGATGAAAATAATTAATCATACCTTACACCAAGTGCAGGAGTTAAAAATGGTATTCTAACTAATTCAGGCAATGATCTGAGGAGGTTATATAGCTGTTACTATGGAGTATGAGAATTAACAGACAAATAGTAGAAAACATTTTAAGTTTTCACACTACATTGGTTTTATAGTGTATTAAACTTTTACTGATCCATAATAGAATATGAACGTAAAGTACTTAAATTCTTACTTTAAATGGTCAACGCTATCTTCCATCCATGATACATTTTTTGTATTCATATATTTTATACAAATTGGTTTGTATATTTAGTATAAAATATATTGATCCAAATATTTTCAATACATTTTGGTACATTCAAATATATACCTTATATAAAAATAATTAAACTTTTTTCTCTTTTATTTTTTGATATTGTTGTATAGGTTTAAACGCGCACTTTCAGGCTGTACTACTGTTCTAGTATAGCTGGGATTTTAGTTGAAATTGATCAAATTAGAAGGAATCATACTATCCAAGGACATTTTTTCTAATCCATACTGTCCATGAAGTATGCTACATTTTTCCTTTAGTTAAAAGTATTATAGTAGCGATATATATCTAAAATTTTGAACTTGTCGTAATAGTAGAGTAAAAATAATCCTCATCAGTTTATTAGATCAGTTCATATAATAGTTTTCTCTTTTTGACTTATCATAAAAGTTGAATTGAATTAAGACTGGAGGACCACCAGGACTGTGAATTAGATTATCGATGACAAATAGGATTGTAAATTAGGTATCATGACTGAACAGGGTACTGATTTGGGTCTCGAAGGCTACTAGGATTGTGAATTAGATTATCGATGACAAATAGGATTGTAAATTAGGTCTCATGACTAAACAGGGTACTGATTTGGGTCTCAAAGGCTACTAGGATTGTGAATTAGATTATCGATGACAAATAGGATTGTAAATTAGGTCTCATTACTGAACAGGGTACTGATTTAGGTCTCGAAGATCACTAGGATTGTGAATTAGATTATCAATGACTAACAGAATTGTAAATTAGGTCTCATGACTGAACAGCGTAGTGATTTAGGTCTCGAAGACTACTAGGTTTGTGAATGGTTTTGTCGTTAATTTTAGGTCTTGATGACTACTTAAGAGATGAAACAATTGATGAGTGATGAATAAGAGTTATAAAGCTTATATTGTCAAGTGTGAGTGAATAGATTTGGAAGTAGTTAAAGAGCTGCGGACGGCAGAGGAAGCGAGCAGACAACATAAATAAACATCACACTCTTTTTTTATAAAGTAAATGAATGAAAAGCAGTTTTGAGTATCACCTAGAAAAAGGTGACAGGGATGAACATTATGTTATGAAATAAAGTGACTTAGAAATCTCACGATATTAAAAGTAACTATGAGATGGTTATTGTTTTATTCATACTCGCGTACTGACTTCGTAGCAGAGCCTTATGGATCTAGGTACCTGTCATTAAAAGTGTTAACATATAGTAGGAGTTAGAAATAGTCTAAAATATGTTATGAAATGAGGGTAAATGTATATGGAAGAAGTGAAATCTTCAGCATTATCAAGAGAAGTGTTGATTGTTATTCTGTGGTGTAGCTGGCAGTAAATACATGGTATATACATTTGGATAAGGAGCATTTGGACGGACATAGTGGCACGGTTTAACTTCCCAAAGCTATGGTAGTCAAGCTTTCTGATGTGAATTGGCAGGAGAAATGTTATTAGTGGAAGGCTGTGGCCACGCCAGTGAGAAGTCTTACCTGGGAAGGATTAGGACTGACGTCCAATGTCAAACAAAAACCAGATAGCTCTTCCCTGTCCGCCGTCTATTCCGGCTTACCCACTCCTGTCGTCTATCTCTACCGATTCAACGCTCAAATCTACCTGTCCTTCAAATCTATTTACTTGATCTGTACAATGCTAAAGCTATCTGGACTCTAGCTTATTGATTACAAAATTAGACAATTGCAGCAACCCTATCCGTGCAAGAAGCATAATGAATAGAGTACTACTTAAAATGCCGTTCTAATAAACTTAAAGTTTAGGGGTTCCCAACATACTATCACTTATATTACTTTCCTTTAATGAAATTGAATCCCCACTAAATTTAATAATTTAAGTAACAAATTAGCCGCCGCATGCTCTCACTCCCAAAACACACACACACACACACACACACATTTATATATATATATATATATATATATATATATATATATATATATATATATATACAGGTTTCGTTGAACACGATAGAGTATTTCCTCTGGATAATTTTTCAAGACATGTCTTGAAAATGACTGCAGCCGACAGTCATATATATATATATTTCACACAAGAAAGAGGAAAACAGATAAAAACACACACAAGAAAGACTCACAACGATATTTCGACATTCGTCGTCATCGGACAGAAGTAGTCCCTTTGAGTAGCTGAAGCTAACTGAATATATATATATATATATATATATATATATATATATAGTTCAATTTACATAAAGAGAGGGAAACCAAGTGCACTGGTACAGAGACGGTTGGTTGTATTTGTCCATATCGGATCGCATTTTCATCGAAAAAGTGATATATATATATATATATATATATATATATACAATATAACATGGGACATAAAAAAACAATTAAATCTTAATACAAAAGAGGTTTATGTTAAAAACTAACAACGCATTTCGGAGACATCGAGTTATTCTTCAAGTGCACATCTAAAGTGCCGAGAGCGCCAGGCAACAGGGACATAGCATGTCCTTCCTTAAGTGTTCAAAAAGCCTAGTTATTTTTGAACATATAGTTTTTTGTGTGGAGACTTTTTTTTGAAATTCTCCATCATCTAATCTATGTTTTCAAGTAATGTACGGTATTAACCTTGTGGCACTATTCAAAGTGAGAAACTCTATATCAGAGATTAATGATTAAATTAAATCGCCTCCTCTAATGTTTCTAAACTTCTTCTACTTTTAATAAATAAACTTATAAGATTATTAGTGTTTTTCCAATAATCTTAGTTAATTTTTTCAAAGTTTTCTATAATTTCCTTCTACCATTGAAAACAGTATTACGAGTATTATACGTTTAAATGTAACCATCTGATTAGAGTAGACTCTGTGAAAGATTAAGTATTGATTTTTGACTCTTAATTAACGTTTAACAATAACATTGTTGATTTAAAGAAACCGTAACATGAAAATGCTCGGTTTCATTACAAGAAATTCTTATAACTTCAAAGACCTCCTTACTTTCGTTACACTTTATAAATCCCTCGTTATTCTAATTTTAGAATATGCTTCACATATGAAATCCGCATTACAGTCATTATCAAAATTTCCTTCAATCCGTCCGTTTCAAATTCCTTAAGAAGCTTTCCCATAAGATGAGTTATCCCACAGATTCATCTGACTATCCTTTCCTTTGTGCTCGATTTAATATTCCTCGTCTCCTTTCCTGAAGAACTTATTATGACATCTTATTCATATAAAATGATTAAATAATTCAACTAATTGTCGTTATCTCATTTCCCTAGTACATTTTCACATCCTTATCATATACTTTAAAAACGCTTAAATTATTCTATGTTCCATGCCATAAACATGTGATATAGTATATTATTCTATGTTACATGTCATAAACATGTGATGTAGTATATTATTCTATGTTACATGTCATAAACATGTGATATAGTGTATTATTCTATGTTCCATGTCATAAACATGTGGTACAGTATATTATTCTATGTTCCATGTCATAAACATGTGATAGAGTATATTATTCTATGTTCCATGTCATAAATATCATAAAAATAATTATTTATTATATTATTATTATAATTATAATAATAATAATTATTATTATTATTTATTATCTATATTGTAAATGGATTTTGATCCATGTGTAAATATATAAATGTTTAATATATTAACCATATAATAGTAACTATATTGAAGATATAAACCTGGTATTATAGTTATTAATGCTGTCTATGATTTCCAGCAGGAATGAGTTTCAACAATACTCGGAATATCTCGCTGCAAAGCCTTCCTCAAATATCTTGCTAACGGTGGTAATCTCTTAGTCCAGTACCTCTCATACACAAATAATCCAGGAAATCCCCAAAAGACGTCTGAAAAAAGAATAGTCAAAAGATTTATTAGAGTGAATTTATTCTACTGACTTACAAATTTAATCTAATTTTTGTAACTTGTTCTTCAAGAAAGGAAGTATCGTCGCTGGATTATTTCTTCCCCCCTGCCTCCATATGTAAGTGTGTATTTCTTTTATCATTCTCACTGGTAATGTTACATTTACGTTGTTGTAACTATGTAAAATAAGATTAAAAAAAAAAACTAAAGTGGAGCTCCTGGGGAAGAAAGTATTTGCTATTCACTACCCAATTATTTATGACAGAGGTGTTTAATAAGTTGTTCAACATTAAAACTGTAGTAAGAAATCAGAAAATTTTAACTGTAACAAGTAGCATTCGTCAGAGTGAAATCTGGCATAAACAAAATGAAGGAAATCATTAGTTGTGCAATCCGTAATTGTGTGGTATTTACTCATTCTGAGGTAAAATGGATAAACCAACAAAAGTCTCCACACAAATGAAGTTTTATTCAACGCGTTTCGAACACTTTGTGTTCATCATCAGGAAGACACTATAAAAGTTGGTACCACATCCTTGGGTATGTTTTGAATTCTCTTAATTCAATTTAATTATTTCACTCTAATTTTGTAACTGATTAGATATAATTTGTATTATAGTGTCTTCCTGATGATGAACACAAAGTGTTCGAAACGCGTTGAATAAAACTTCATTTGTGTGGAGACTTTTGTTGGTTTATCCATTTTACCTCAGAAAATGAAGGAAATATTGAAAAACTTCAATGTTTTTTAACATCAGATTGAAATCTCTAATATTTTCATATGAGGCACCTCAGGCTTTGGAAAACTGATAGTGTTTCATCTTGGGTACAAAAAAACTTGATATCAGTGATTATTGATGTTACTGCTACTAGGATGATGTTTTCAGTATTTTGTTTTTAGATTTAAAAGGATAGAAAAGCCTGAAAGAGTGGTCTCAGTGAGGGTTAAAAACAGTTTCAATACTGATGAAGTGGTTGCAATACTGATATTTTTTCCGTTTCCATAGTTTTAAAGATCGTGGAATTCTTGATGCATTCTTTTCTCCTATTTTCCTTCACTTGGCACATTCACGTTCGTAACATGATCATTACCCCTAAAATTTCTAAATTACATCATTTGTGGTAATTTATTCCTGTCTTACAAGAACCATTTATCTATTGTTTGAATTTCCGTAATGAGTTTGAAGTTTGAAGAAGAGTGAGTGATAATAAAGAGAGTTATCAGGGAGCTAAGGTAAATCTGGCTCATGAGGGCAGGGTTGGGATAATCTCAGGTAGGGTGTACACCGTTACTGCCAAGGTCCCCTCTGCCCATCCTCTCCCCCCTACACACCCTGTTTATGACAGAACAACTTCCATAAATCACCCTTTCGGTCTCCACTTGCCTTGACCTGCAGTAAAAACATACCCCCTCCAACCCCTCTTCCATCCCTTATACCTGCCTCCTGCCAATATCCAGAGGCTTTCTTTCACTCTACACCCCGTCCACGACAATGGTTCCATTACTTGGTGCGTACCATCTGTCAGAAATCATTTTACGACCATCTCAACAAAATTTGACATGACTGGCAACCCAACTTGACTTTCCAAAGGAATGCTCTCTTTCATAAACTGTTATAATCTGAAAGGCATATTAGAACAAATACTTTCATTTTGGAGGTCGCTTGCACGTCATGTTATACCCTCATGCTCCTGACATTCAGTAGTACCTCTTTGAACATAGAGTAGTATGTGTCCAAAGGCTTTTGCTTGAATATATTTTTTCGTTTGATTCTGACATACTATGTGTCTGAACAAATTGATTTGGTGAAAAATATATACCATAACAAAATTTCACAATAACCACGTAAAATGACAATCAACGTCCTAGCCACAACAATAAATAAAAAAAAAGACTTAAGTTGTTTCACTGTAACAAGTGGTCTTCGTCAGTCTTTGTGTTAAATTCTTATCAATATAACACAAAACCAGATTAGAATACGTAAATCCATAGTTCATCTTTTGTCTTACATAGTAGCAAACAATAGACCTAATGTAGTCGTAATATTTGTGCTCAAAGTAAAATTGTTTTAGCCCTTAAGAGGATATAAATATATGTCGAAACGTTGTCAAAGAAGCGTTTTTAATAACCTGACCAAAGCCCCAAAAACTCTCAAAACCTGTTAATAAAGAGTGGTCAAGAAACAAACAGCATGATATATATATATAATATATATATATATATATATATATATATATATATATATATATGTACAACATAGAGAAATTAAAAGCACACACTTACAGTTCCTAGACGGTTGTAGCGATGTTCTAGCTTGGACCCTCAGTTGTTGCCGACTCTACTTGGTCCTACCTCTGTAAGGTGATTAAAACGATTTTCGAAATTATCCTCCTTCGAATAACATCGAGGTCAGAATTTTTTATATTAAGCCTGGGATCATTGTCTTTAATGTAAAGGACTTCCAGAATGGCTAATATATTGGCATCATTGATATTCTTCAGTGCCGAAGTTTCTTCAACCAACATTTCTCTGGTACATTTGATTCCATAAGCTTCTCTATGTTTCTTGGGTGCTCTTGACAAGAGATGTATAGCCAGACCTCTTGCAGTCATTCCAGTATACCTAAAATTAAGGGTCAACCTGGATTCTCTGTAGTAAAGAGGACTTGTAGGGTTGTTTAGTAACTTTAGGGCCGTGGGGAATTAAGGTAGTGAATCCAGAGGTCTACCTTAAAAGACTATTGATTCAGTATCAATGGACTCTTCGTAGTAACAGGGGTGAGGAAGGTAGTTTAATGCTAAAGGGCTTTCAGGTGTGAATTCATAAGTCTGAGAGGTTGTTTCAGTGATAGCAGTAAGCAGGTCGTAGAGGACTGTTTAATGGACACTGGTTTAGGGCCGGCTCTCTAGGGCCGCAGGCGGGATTGTGCCACGTGGCCTAGCACTGCCAGCCGAGGGTCAACAAGAGTCAACAAGCACCAGCAGGAATGTCGTGATGTCCCATATTAAGGCTTATTGCCTTCATATCCTAACGCCTCGCCCAAGATTAACTCTAATGGATCACCGCTACATATCCACTCCATTTACCACTTGACTCTACTTGAACCTTCCTCAACACCTTCTACCGAGCCTGATTTTCTTCCTCCCCATTCACTATTATATTCGTTGTAACATTCAAGCATGGCTGAATTGATTTATAAATATCCATGTTTAAATGACATTCAGTATAATTTTAATACCTCAATTTCAAACTAAACTGAAGAAAAAATGAAATTTCTACATTTGCTTTTATAAAGTTGTTGATTAATTCATTACTTGTGAAATCTCATATTGGAGAATTTAAAAAAAATTACTTCTCCACAGACAAAAAAAAGTGAATATGAAAACTAACAATGCGTTTCCAACATTAACTATCCACATACTTTTTTTGTGACTGGAGAAGTAAATTTTCTTAAATTCCCCAATATTATTCAATTTTATTTTAAACGTGTCATTTATCGTTTCTAGCTAATTGCAAGCCTTCGCCAGGGCCCCGTTCATTTGTTTTTCATTGATTGGTATTTCTCATCGCACGTAACCTTGACTTCAAATTATTTTCAATTATAATAATCTTCATTAGTAGTTACAACGAAATAATTGATTTTATCATTTATCACAATATTTTCATTTGTTTGTTTGTGTTTTTTGTTATTTGTTGTTTTTATATTGTAACAACATATATTTCCACCATCATTACAGCAGTACAAAAGTCTTACTTTAATTATTTTATTTCAATGTTGTGTAATTCATATGGTGTATTACTTATGTTGAAATAATCCTCATCCTTAGTGGCCAAAAAAAAAAACTTCAAGCAAAAAAGTCAACAAAAAAACAAGAGTGTACCATCTTATTTCGTTAATTGACAAACACGTTTTATTTTTCTTTAATTATGACTTACAATCTCCGTGGTTAACAAAATAGTAATATTATGTTCTATTAATCTTCAATCATAAAAAATCAGTTCAGAAATTTACTTATATATTAGCATGATTAAATTATAATTATAATCATTATTATATTATGATATATGTTATGATATAACAAATATAATTTTAATAATTATAATTGTCCATTGTGACATAGAGATACAATTATTGTGACATATTTTTATTATTTATTTTTATTTTTATGTTTTGGATAGAAATATTCCTAATTTTTTTATTTGTCACAGTATTCTATTATTTTCTATGTTTATTGGTGTTTTTTAAGTTTTTATCACTGCACATTTCTACATTTCATTACAGTATGTGATTTTTGCTTTATGTTGATTTTATAGGCTATAGAAAAGGGCATGTCGTGTGTGACATAGGTAATCTAGAGTTTCAAGTGTTTGCGAGGGTGTTGAAGAGTACCGGATTTTTTTCTTTTCTGCTGGACACTTATCAGCCTGTTTTGACAATGTGTGTGGTATTATATATTGCTGTATTAGGGTCTTTTCCTGCTACCTGGAGATGGACATTATGTTAATTCGGACATCAACCCTCACCCGGTTCAAACTAACGGAACACGGTAATAACTGAACCTTCCTATTACCCACCGCCCTGCTCTATTTACTTGTTTTTTTTTCCTATTTACTTCCATGCTTTAGCGTTTTTATCATCAAATCCTTCTCAATTACTCCGGCCTAATGGTAATTTTGTTGACCCGAGTAGCAACTGTTTTATCCCAGCCAAATCAATCGTCCATCTGCTACCATTAACTGCTATGATAATAATGCTTTGTTAACACTGGTGTTTAGTTTCATTCAACGTTTATTAGAAATCAGTTTTAATAAATCATCCTTCAACGCATATCGTAGCAGAGTACACTTTTGTCAATATATGTTATTCCGACTTTGTCTCCTTTGTTTAGAGGATCTTGAAATTTCTACAAGGAGCCTTAAAGTTATCATTTCAGGTACTAATTTAGGTAAGGATGCAATGGCAGTCTCACTAGGGAACACAGGTAGGCCGAACATTGACCATTTGTAATAACACACAATAAAGATTGATTCTACATTGAGAGTCCTAAATTTTACATAACTTAAATGTATTTAAAGTAGGGATCTTTAACTTTTTTGTCTTCCCTGACATAGTACAGCTAAGGGACTGACGGCTTAGCGTCCTTTCTAAAGAATGACGTGCTCAGATTTTTCACTTCCCGTGTGAATAAATTGAGAATCAGGCTGGGTATTGAACCCATGACCTACCAGTCCAGAGGCGAGTATGTATCCCCCTTTCAGTATCTATCCCCGAATCTACCAGTCGAGAAACTAGCAAGTTAGCCACTGTGCTGTCCCGGCCCAATCACAGTCTTTACTTTTAGCCGAAAGTGCTTTCTAGAGGGATAAGTTTTCTTAACTCCTGGCAGTTGTTGCTTAAATGAATCGACTACAGGGAAGTTATAAATACACTCATTCCTTGATTTATTAACCGATTTTGGAAGCATCAGACAAAATTTGTAACTTTTGATTACAGCTGTGCCGGAACCCATGTAGCTGTTTGGTCAGTGTTTTTCGACCTTTTTGGCCCTGCTTTGTGAGTTGCTTGTGAAATATTCAACATTTTGTTTTAACCGTAGCACTTGTAAACCTTTTAGAAAAGCGGAAAAGAGTCCACTTAACAGGATCACAGAAGGTTGAGTTTGATTAAAATGTTGAAATACCGTAGTATCGGAAACTTCAGATGATCAGGAATATTGGACCGGTGTTCCCCCCTTTTAGTCCGTTAAACCGAGGCATGTGCATTGAGACTGTACATTGTAACCTAATTTAAAAACTGAGACGTCGGGTATGGAAGATGGGCAAGAAATAAAGTTCTGTAATAGTTAAAGAAATATTTTTGTATATAATAGTATATTCTCATACTGGACTAAAATAATTCAAGTTAACGCATCAAGGACCTCCTCCACTCCGCTATCTGTTTGCTAGATTTCGAACTCAACAAATTTCGTTACTTAAATGCATGTAGCCTTTCCTATCAACAGACCTGCATATTGAATTAGTTTCCATGAAATCAGCTTACTGGAACATTGTGCCAATGTAGAAAATATTGATGTTTTTCTAATGTTTGATATTTCATTGTGGATTGAAGCGAAATAGACATAAAACTGATTAAATTTAGGCAAATACTATTATAGCTTAATTTGAAAGATAATATGCTTGAGAGAAAGTTTTCTTATCAAATGCTGATATCCTGGTATAACAGAAAGCGTATATGCACCTATACATGCATGAAATAAACATGTTAGTTCCAAAAACTGATCTTTTTGCTGCTAAAATGCTAAGAGTAGCTTCACTTCAAACACCTAGTCCAGTGTCCAGGGGAAAATATTTTCAAATGTATTATGGTATTAAGTCTCAAATTTTTAATTTTTACATTTTATTCCCCTGTAAATGACCCCTCCCCGTGTTACTTTGCCCGAGGGTGACCCGCAATGTCACCGCATACTTACACTTTGTGTTTTTTTTTGTAGGATTAACAGTTGTAAAGGATCAAAAGAACTGACTTCTTTTAAATAAAACATATATATCAGCTTTAACAATGCTTTTTTATTATTGAATGAACACAACTTTCGAGCTTTCTACTTTTATTATTGCATGAACACAACTTTCGAGCTTTCGACTAAAAATTCTACTTCAAGGATATAAATAACTTTTTATAAAAAAAATTAAGGAACATACTAATTTAAATAACAATTATGAATACAGTATCTAAATAAATATTTTAGTTTAAATAAATGTTCTAACATTTATAAATAATAAATAAAAAGTAATTGGTTATGCCCAGATTGAGATTAATTTTTGGTTGACAGGTAGTGCTCACAGAATAATAAAAAGGACTGATGATGTTTTATTTGATGAAACGTGTTTCACTTGAAATAAGATAAAGAAGAGTCTGAAAGCAAAGTATAATTTATATTGATGAGAAAAAGACTTGTTTGTTACATTGTCTTCGGTTTTAATGTGGATGAAGGAATGGTTTGTGTTGGCAGCAGTCTTAAGACTTGAGTTGCACAGGTGGGCTTCCATCGAGCTCCAGGTACTCCTAAGCTCTGGCTAATCCTCAGCTTTGGCCATGTGGAGAGTTGATTCCCACCCTCTTTGTCCTATGGTTCATTGTCGAAGCTTGCACCCGCACCGGATGTCGGAAACAGCTAAGCAAGCATCAGCTTACATTGTCAGAGAGAGTCAATGGAATATTCATCTGAAGCCTCTTGAGTGCTCAATGAAGAATAAAAATCCTCACTTCATTAATAATACACCCATCGTCATACCAAGATGATTATATTTTATACTATTCTCTTTGTAATAAGCATTCCTCATCGGATACGAAACACTGATCAAAACTACACTTGTTATACGGTATCCTTTGGTATATCATTCAGCTCTTGCAGCATTTTTTTTTGTTCCTCTTTAACTAGTTTCTCTATCCAACATGTTTATTTCAGCATATACCGCATAATATATCACATATATTAGAATACATTAAAATGAAGTCAATAACTAAAGTAAATTGTAACATATAAAAGTATGAAGTAATTGTTGTAACGGTTACTTCATCGAAATAGATTGGAAAGTGCAATCATAAGATATTGAGATAAGAAAGGCTTTTAGACACAGTTATACAGGAGCAACTTTGTAATATGAAATATATTATTATTGATTCGTACTTATGTTTCGTAAGAGAGTAATATCTATTGGAAAATCTTGCGTTCCTCCAGAGAAAAGAAATGTTTGTTTACCTAGGCCTCTTTGAGGCAAGGGTAGGTTAGGTTGGTGTGGCAGTCACACAAGAGAATACACATAGGCCGAATATTGGTCCTTTGGTACTATTGATATACTAATTGAATTTTGGTCCTATGTATACCATAAATGAGATTCTACATTGGGAATCTTAAATTTGGTCTTACTCAGGTGTATTTAGAGTAGAAATCTTTAACGAGTTTTGTGACATCGTACAGGTTTGGGACCGATGGCTTAATGTCTTCTCTGAGGGACGACGGATGAATAAATCAAGGGCCAGAGTGGGTATTGAACACCAGATCTACCAGTCCAGAGGTGAGCATGTTGTCAGTGAGGTAAAGTGCTCTCTGAGACAAATCTACCAATCTTATTCAAGCATCCCAGAAAAGTTTTGTTTCTTTCAGGTAAAATGTGGTATAAATATTTAAAACCACCTCATCCAGAGCACACCAATAAAAAATCTGAAGTAATTCTTATTATAACAAGGATAGTATGTCAAAGTTACAACAGCACTAATCCTTATAAGGTATTATATTTTGATTTATTAGTAAAGAAGATGAAACAGAGTTTGTTAAAAGAACCGCCCACACCTTCTCTTTCTTTGTTTGCTTTAATATATTCTTTTACCACATTATTTAAAGAAAATGACTCTCTTGACTATTCTAAACGGCAAAGGCAGCTGGGTTAGTTCCTCTGTGGAGTGTACTCCGTAGCTTTGACGTCAACTAACTGACGGGAGTTGACCATAGGATCAGATCTTCCTTGCTCGTTACCACATTGACGGATTTTAAGTCAATATAATTCATTTAATAAGCCATTTTATAAAATTTTTAAAACAACATATTGTTTTAGACTTATAATTATGCTAATATTACTTAATATTTCAAAAGTTGTTCTTTGAGCTGTTATGAGATATTTTCATATTTGAGAAAAGATGCTAATGAAACTTCACCTTTCGAACACTTTGTGCTCTCCTTGAGGTTACAACTATAACCTAACCTGACGAGCAACTCTACCTGTTCAAAATGACGATGCTCCCGAATATTGCAGTAAAAAGACCTTGGTTTGCTGTTTGGATGACCTACCCATTACTCTCGAAGAACGAGCTGCTGAATACAAAAACAGCCCAGTAACAGCATTTACTGGCGTCGCGTCACGGATATATTATTATTTCTCCCACCATTATTTGGTGAGTTGTCTCCATTGTCCACTCTAAAATTCGTGAGGACTTCACAGTATTGAAGATGTGCTCTTTTGATTATACCATTTCCACATATGACATGAGTTGGGATTTTTGCTATTATAAGTTCTGAAAATTTAGGGATAGAACATTGTTTATAAGTTCTAAATATATTCTAAATTTATCTGATTTGTATTTACTGGGTTGTAGGTGTTATATGTTTTTGGGGAATTCAATCATCGCAAATTCTTCATGGTTTCAACTGCGTTGACATGTTCTTAGGCACTGTGAGAGAATAAATTTTAGATTGACGAGTTACCTTGAAGTAGTTTTTTAAGCGCTCATAGTAATCAAGGATTTAATTTTGTTTCAGAGTGAGGCTTTGGCACTGACAACATCTCGAGAGCGAGACGACGAGGGTGGAGGTGGAGATACGAGGAACATCAGTCCAGGATCACACGAACATCAACCTCACGAAAAGAACTCTAGTCAGCCGTCTGCTTCAGGTGACTGCCTTTATCATCTAGACCTCTGCAAATCATAACATTCAACTAATTACCATGCATGGCATTGAATTTGACTTAAAATCTGGCCTGCGAGGGTATAGTATAATGTTACCGTACTTTTAGAGAAGTACAGTTCAAGAAATCGCACCTTGGCCTTATCCGTGGTTTTTATTCAAGGATTCAAAGAAAACTTGTGTTCATCTTCCCACAGCAGTGTACTTATCGTAAGCACTTTAAGAATAGTACTTTTCATTAACAATTTTCATCTATAAAAGATAAATATTTTGTACACCTTTCCATGGATTGAATGTTTGCCATTATTACTTTCAAAGAGAGGACTTAGCTCTAGAATAGTCCAGAACATTGTAAGAGGTAAAATAATTTTCATACCATTCCATGGATGGTGTGCTTAGCATTAGTATTTTTCAATTTTAGTCTTAATCATAGAAGTTTATACTTAATTGGTCAAACATCTTGTGCACACCTTTCAGCGGATAGTTTCTTGACGTTAGTATAATTTTTTCATTTGTTTCCGTGAGTTGGATGTAGACCTATCAGAGAGCTATACTTCTGAAACTAATTAATCAAGAAATTATGGCACAATGCTGTGATTGTAGATTGAAGGTTCCAAAGTTTTCTTAAGACAAGTGCTTTTAGAATAGGAATCTTAAACGAATAACTGACTTGATACAGACTTAGACGGATGACTTGACGTCCTCTCCGAATGACAGCTTGTTCAAATTTTTGTCACATCCCTTTTAAAAAAAATCGAGGACTGGACTGAGAATCGAACCTAGATATACCAGTGCAAAGGCAAGCATGCTAGCCATTGAGCTATCCTGGCCCCTTTCATTCCATTACTAACTTTTGATCCTTCTACCTTAGTTGTGATCTTTTTATTCTGTTAATAGGATGCCAAGTAAGACATGTTGTAAAGGTACAGTCCAAAGTTCTAAACAATTAAATATGAATTTTACAATTAACAATTAATAATTCAAATTGAAAATCAGTACATTGTTGTGTTTAAATATAAATAATATGGTATTAGGAAATGCAGAAATCATGTATGGTTTGTAAAAACATCGGATTAACAGTTATATTGGGTCAAACAGATTCTAATTCAAATGTAATAAATATATCATCTCTTGGATAAATTATATTATTTTTGCAGTTATCATCCTCTATTTCCCTCATACAATTTGTTAAACCGTGTTTAATCCATCATTTTTTTCAAAGTATTTGAAATTCAGAAATACTATATACAGAAATATTTGATATTTCTAAATTCATATTAAAAAAATATCCATTTATTTGTCAAACACAAAAATATGCATTTTGTTGAATGTCTCGTTAAACTTTTTGAAGAGATCTTTGATTCTTAAGTTTGTTAATCTAATGAGAACAGCTGTGTTCAGTATGACTATGGCTGTTGCATGAATGGATATCATCGTCACTTGTTGTCACCAGTCCAAGTGGTAACCATGCTCAATGCTGATTAACTTTATTGATATAGTGGGAACGTGTGAAATCAGCTTGGCTATGGCTGTTGCATGAATGGATATCATCGTCACTTGTTGTCACCAGTCCAAGTGGTAACCATGCTCAATGCTGATTAACTTTATTGATATAGTGGGAACGTGTGAAATCAGCATGGCTATGGCTGTTGCATGAATGGATATCATCGTCACTTGTTGTCACCAGTCCAAGTGGTAACCATGCTCAATGCTGATTAACTTTATTGATATAGTGGGAACGTGTGAAATCAGCATGGCTATGGCTGTTGCATGAATGGATATCATCGTCACTTGTTGTCACCAGTCCAAGTGGTAACCATGCTCAATGCTGATTAACTTTATTGATATAGTGGGAACGTGTGAAATCAGCATGGCTATGGCTGTTGGCACTTCAGCATTGTGCTTATATTCTCTCGTTTCATTTTTTTAATTTATTCTGGCTTTTCTTTTCAAATATTTATTACCTTGCTTATTTGTTTTAATTTTTCAGTTGCTACATATATACGAATTTCTTGTTGTTTTTTAGAAAAAGAGTTTAAAAAACAAAGCAAAGTTACAGGGGATGAAGCAATTAATAGTAGAAGGTAGTGATGAAGCAATGATTAGACAATAGAGGTTTTTAAAGATGAATGCAGTTGAGTTATTTAGTGGTTTGGGTGTCTCGGGGGACGGGGCTGACGGAACGTCCACTATATCCTCTTTTATTCCAAAGCTGGATTAAGGACAAGGGAATTACGGAGGAGCCGAGTGGAAGGGATTATGGGGGGTGGGGGGTTCCCGAAGGGCCTTTCCCTCCCCGATAATCCCCAGCCTAATCAGCCTCTCATCCGGGCCAGAATAAAACCTCCCGCCAGCCCATGTGCAGGTCTCATCCGGAGCGCCCTCCATCTCTATGCATACATCACGCTGGCTTAGCCTTTGTCCCTCCGCTCCTTCTAAACACTTCCCTTACATTTATAATTCGCCCACAATCCTTATATCTTAACCCAAATACCAAATAGATATCATTGTAAAATAGTTCCCAAGCCGAGTCTAAAAGAAATTTGCATAATTACAACCTTTGTAAAGTTGCCTCCACAGTTAGTAATATTTTGACAAGTTATAATTAACTCTCGGAGCCAATCATTCAATAAATTGCCCATGTTGACTTGTTACTGATAATATTTATTATTTGTCATCCACTTTCTTGGTAAGGTCTATAGCTTCTCTTGGACACTGACTTTGTCAGTATCTTTTCCTGTACCTTCTGTTGAATACTAGTTATGTTTTCCTGTAACTTTGTTCGTTTTTATATAACAGGTTTCAGCACCTTTCCTAGAGAAACAGGTTACTGGAAAAGATACAAATAGAAAAGATATTCTAACCTGTAATCTTGACAGAAACAGGAAAAGATACAAGAAATAGTCTAATCCTATGTTTAATAGTCTAATTAAACTAAGTAATAGTCTAATCCATTGTTGGAGTTTTTAATACTTTATGAACTGATTTCAGATAGTGGGTTAGGATTGGAATACCATAGCTGTCATATTACTATGTACAGCTATATTAGCTCAATACAAGATACTGTAGCCAATCATCTTGACAGAAATAGGTAACAGAAAAAGGTACGAGTTTAAATAAGGAAGCCACTGTAACCTGTTCCTTTCAATATGGCATGCTACATTATTTTTCTTGCTTATATCTTTTTCAGTAACTGTTTCCTTCCAGATAAAGGCTTCAATATCTTGTATCCTATCTAAGTAACCTGTTCTTTTGTAGATAACAGATTACAGCACCTTTCATAGAAAAACAGGTTACAGGAAAAGATACAAATAGGAAAGATATTCTGCAGTCTGTAATTTTGACAGAAACTGGATCCTAGAAAACAAACATGTTGGTAAGATATTGTACTCTGTCATATTGATAGGAACAGATAACTGGGATAAAATACAATATACTGTACACTTATATGAAAAACGTCACTGTCATAATATAGGTTACAGGGCAGTGTTGCTTATAATCCCAGGTTACTGGGAAAGATAAATGCAGGAAATATATTGTAGTTTTGGATATAAGATAATCTAGCTGTTATTTTCACACATAATATACGAACAGCTTAGTATTTGAAATAATATATTTAAAAATTTGAGATTAAGTTAGTTTTCTCCAAAATGTTCAATAAACTTCAACTGAAACAACTATAGGTAATGAAGAAAACTAGGTAACAAAAGTAGGAAATATACTGCAGCTGTGAGTTTGAGTTTTTTTTTTGTGTTTACGTTAAAAGCAATTAGTAAATATATTTGAAATAATATAGCATTATTAACACTCTAAAACAAGCTTTCGACCTTGTACCTTTCATCTTCACGGTATGAATGAAATAAAAAAAACTTAAGCATAATAGAAATAAAGACATTAGCATGAGGATAGTGAGATGTAATGTACAAATGAATGGGGATGTTGACATCTGATGAGATGTTCTAAGCTTGTGCACTCTAGCGTTCACAAGTCCTAACTAACGCCTCATTCTTCCCTCTCCCTATACAAAAACTTTGCAGTAGATTCAATCTCTCTAGACACCCGAGTTACGATTACGGCCCGGATTAGAACTTATAAGCACTCCTTGCTGATTGAACTCTATACTTTGATTATGTTCGTGATATACAACATAATCTGTACGTGAAGATACTGTGATTACTTTCTAGTGCCCATACTAATAGGATTTCATCATTAGCACTAATTTGGGTGTCAAAAGTGTGATTCATTTATTATTTTACACCAATTTTATTAATATGCGAGCCACATGATCTGGTTTATTCCTCAATGAAAGTCCTAAAATTTGTCTATCTTAAGCGTAATTATAGTAGGGATCTTTAACGATTACCTGACGTTGTACAAGCCCAGAACCGACGACTTAACGTCCTCTTCGAAAAACAACACACACACATTTTTTTTCCCTCCCTTGTGAACTGAACCATGGATCTACCAGTCCAGAGGCAAGCACGCAAGCAACTGGTCTACCCTCACTCCCTAATACTTCTCGCCTGGATTTTGTCAAGATCTTTGTTTGTTTCTATATTCACTTGCTCTTGATGAAGAAGAAAACCCAAACCTAGAAGTTTTAAAAAAAAATTACATATATATAGCTGTATACACACATTTTTTTTATAATAAGATAAGAACGTTTCGTAATTTAATTCAAAGCTTTAAGAATTTGCTTCATCGCTTGTTGCCGAGTAATCGGCCCATCATTGCTTTGATGTATTCAGGTCACGTTTCTGCTACTTCAACTAGGTCAGAAGGATGCCTGCACCAACATATGTTGCGTATGTCATGCACCGTATCCAAACATCACTTGTAATCACTGCAATACACTTTAAAAAAAATCATTCTCCTCTAATTTCTTAAACCGTAAAAATTTTCACCATTCTTCTGAATTTTAAAAGAGAGAAACATTACCTCAAAGCTAATACTTTAAGTATTTTATTGTATTCACATAAATGAATATATTATGTCAGATCGTTTTGAAAAAAATGTTTGTTATTTTTTTCACTCTTGTTTTCATCTTACTATAAAATTTATTTTTTACTAATATTTCAATTTTTAGTAAATATTTTAATAATAATTTTTATATTTACTTATATTTATACTATATATTATCTGAGCATACATTTATTTAGAAGAGGATTTTATATCCGTTAATAAATTCATAAACAAAAGAGAACTTTAAGAGAACACCGAATTTAGTAATCAGGGTTGCCAACTTTCTTGGAAGGATTGTCACATAGCCCGCACGGTAGGTTACTTGGTCGGCAGGGTTGGCAACTTAATCCATAAGACAGCTAACAGCATACATAAGAATCCATAAGACAGCTATTTGCTAGGATAGCAGTGGTCGTCTTCTCCTGATGATGTCAACGAGCCCAACGTATTTAAGTCCGCTTATTTCGGTTGAAAGATCTTGTCTTTTTTCTGGTTTTTCACTATGGTTTGGACGTTGATTTTTATTTCATGTGATTATTGTATATATATTATAACGAAGGTTACTTGCCGTTACGTCAACAACGTTCTTGGTCTCCCTTTCTCTTTTCTCCTAAAGACAGATGGCCAGAAATTTGAGTTTGTGTGTTTCTTTAGTCTGTGTGTTACTCTTCTTCGATTCTGAATTCCTATTGTGTCCAGTTTGGACGTCTTTCCAATTTTTTAGTGAATTATACATATATAATGGATATTGCTACAAAAAGTAGTATATACAATGGAAACACTTTTTAGCACATTCCAGGTTACAAGTCACTAGTTTTTGTGTGGACGAAGTGACTCGTAATAGCGTAAAACCTGTTATATGTCCTTTACTACTTTTAGTGGTGAGTTCTTTGAATATACCAGTAGAGTGTACTGCGTCTATACCAACACTTTTACCCATAGATATTTCTATATAATGGCAGTAGATCTTCTCTTAAACATATGTTATTGGAATTATCAGCAGCTTCTGCGTTGGCCATTGATTGCTACAGTTCGTTAACTTTTTTACTGTTCTGCGATGAGAAAATAAGCGACATATTTTTACTATATAATAAGTTAGTAAAAGATATGAACTTATTAAAAATTTTTGTTTTAACAAGTTTTATTTTTGTTTTTACTGTTTTTTTTTTAAAAAAAAAAGAATTTTTAAATGTTTATATCTAACCTACTTTAAAGAGTGTCTGAGTCTCATCGCAGAGCAGTAACTAGAGTTAAGAAGAGCAGAAATAAGAAGTGAACGCCGAGGCTGCTGCTAGTTTTAATAACATACAAATATATCTTGAACTAAATCATAGCAAATAAAAAGGCATTGACGCTCTAAGGTCTTTGGTATTACACATCGTCGGATATATGTATTTCATTAAATTCTTTGCTTATTTTCATCCTTGTACCTTTCCCACATAATCTTTCCAATTTCCTTATACAGGTTTTCCATTTCTTTGGTATAATATAAATCAATTCACCGAAAGATTTATTTTGAGGATCCATTTACAAAGTGTATCTAAAATCTCTATCAATACAGACCATCTTCAGAAAGTAATAATTTATTAAGAATACCCTAAAATCATTTAAAATAACCAAAAACTAATTACAAAATATGCAACAACATTATATATTTATTAATACAGATATTTTTTCTAAAAAGGAGGTTACATTTTACTGTAATGGTTTAGTTTAGAATAGGTTTTCTATTAACTGTTTCAAATTTTACTAAATAATTTAATATTTTTATTCTTCTCCATGGTTGATGGATCATGGTTCTATGTATAATTTTAAATTCTAGCAGTAAGTAGGTGTACTTACTACATATATATAACAGATTCAATAATATATCGACCGTTTAATAGAATAGGTGTGTTCTCTAATCGGGGTTCGGTCAATTTTCCAGGATAAAAAATCAAACTCTCGTTGCCAACGTTTCGCTTTTATTTAAAACCTTTTTCATAGACAGAAGTAAGAATTTTTTAACAAAGAAAATGAAATTTACATTATTTAAAGGAACAACAATGTTAACCGGACAAAACCTTCGACTAGACTCTTACTACATATAAATGTACTGTTTTCGTGTACAGGTTCTTTGGCAGATTAATGATATTGGCACTAATGTTACTTTGAGACCTTTAGAAAAAGCTCTTATCTGTCGTCTCCTGGGAACTAGATCTGTTTCTGGGCTGAACCACAATCATTAATCATTATTTATTTAGTCTTTCAAAAAAACTTTTTGTTCCTTATTTATTTTTACTTTAAATCGCTTTTTTAATTAATTTATCTTTTATAAAATATTTTTCTTAACTTGCCTGTATTTATTTCTTTTTTTGCTATTATTTGTTTGTTATCATTGTCTACTTTCCTTCCGTAAGTTGGCTACACTGGTTGAGTGTCTTTTGAAAGATATGACTTCAAAAGAAGTCATCGTCAGTCAGTCGTCGTCTGTCTTCAGGGTGATTTACCTCTTTATCTCTCTACCTGATTACATGGTCAAAATGAAGTATAAAAAGGAAATACAATTGTATTTTTGAATACAGTATACTTTTCTAATTTTCGGTTGAACGGTCATCAGGAGAGTTGAGATAGGGACACCAACCGCACTTGCGAAGCGACGGTTGGAGACCTACACTATCATCACACGCGTGCCCTCTTTAAGTCAAGTATGAAAAATTAACTAGGAATAAACGAAGAGCTAAGAAATAGGAAGTGGAAATGAAGAAAATTATGAAATATAAATAATAAAAAGAAACAAAAGAAATCCAGGAATATAAATAATAAATACTTAAATAGTAATAAGGATTATTAGAATAAAATAAAGTTGTATAGATAATATTTTAAAATAAAAGAAAATAAAAATAATAATAAAAAATAAAACATATATTAAACAAAATAGTCAAAGGTAAAATAATATCTAATCATTCAAAACAGCCCTATCTTTTTAAGTTTAGACGTGGTTTACAAAGTGCATTTAAAAACCAGATATGCGCCTCCTCGGATGCACGTAAGGTGACCGTTTTACTCTCTGGGGGAACTTGTAATATCTGCACCCTAAAGCAATCATTGAAAGAGAGGCCATGCTTGTTAGCATGGTAATAGCAAGTGTGTTTCTTTCTTTGTTATTTGTCTGTGATTTAGTGTGAAACGTATATATATATAAAACATTATTTCACATAAACACGTGAAATAACAAAAACCCAACTTATTTGGGTTTTTTCAAAATAAGTTTTATTTGGAATAAGCGCATTCTATATTCTTTTTTTCCCATTTCATATTGTGGTTTGATCATATATATATATGTATATATATTTCAATGTACATAAAGGAACATAGAGAAATTAAAAGCACACACTTACGCTTGGGTCTCCAACCGTCTCTGTACCAGTGCGCTTGGTTTCCCTCTCTTATCTCTCCTGAAGATGGTTCAACCAAACATTAGGGACTGTAAGTGTGTGCTTTTAATTTCTCTATGTACATTGAACTGTATTTGTCCATTTCGGATCGTATTTTCATCGAAAAAGTATATATATATATATATATATATATATATATATATATATATATTCATATATATATTATATATATATATATATATATATATATATATATATTTTATTTTTATTTTTCTAAATTCTTATTCTTAACTAGTTTCCCATACTTACCCTTTTATTCAGTCTCTATCTTTTATTTACTAAAACAACCAATGCAAGTTTTTTGTATTGTATTTATTTTTATTTATTTATTTATTTTTACTTCTTTTCTCTATCATTATTTTTGTTTCTTATAGTTTGTTTTTATCTTATATTGTTTATAATTTTTCACCTACTTATAGTTTTACCCAACCAGTACTGCTTATCTGAGCTTCTGTTTATATCTTCTCCTAATTTTATACTTTAAGACCGGGTACGGTTGACAGCACTGGCGGTTGCCGGGTTGGTTACTTGCCGTTGCGCCTACAACGTGCTTGGTCTCCCATTCTCTTTTCTCCTGAAGACGGATTACCCGAAAATTTGAGTCTGTAAGTGTGTTTCCCTACTTTGTGTGTTGTTCTTTGTTAATCTCGAACTCGTATATATATATATATATATATATATATATATGTTTTTTTTTTTAAAGTTGTTATCAGCTTTTAATTTTATTTTAGTTAAATGTTTTCATTTTTTAATTTTTTATTTGGCTTTTATCTCTTTATATTCCCTGTATACCTTTCCTCCGAAAGTTGGCTACACTGTTTGAGTGCTTCAGTTCGAACGCCAAGTCAGTCGTTATCAGCCTTTGGAGCGATTCACTTCTTTTCCTGAAGACGAGGACATCGAAATATAGTAGTGAGTTCAGTGGTTTCCTTTCTATGTGTTTTTTTAAATTCTAGTTTATTATATATATATATATATATATATATATATTATATATATATATATAAATATTTCAAATAAACATGTGAAATAACAATCAATAATCAAACCACAATAAGAAAATGGGAAAGCAAGACTATTAGTTGGGTTTTTGACTCTGACGAAGACCGCTTGTTACGGTTGAAAGATCTTGCTTTCCCATTTTCTTATTGTGGTTTGATCATTGACATATATATATATATATATATATATATATATATATATATATATATATATATAATAATATAACTACATACTATATATACTATATAAAAGTATCGACCGTGGAATAGAAACAAAACTAAAGTTTATTGGGACTCAGTCAGTTCTTCAGTAAGTGACTGAAAGTACGCAAGTTCTTCGGTAAGTAAGTAAAAAAAATTACAGTTCTGTAAGTTTTCTCACTAACCTATAGTCAAAATTTCCATTGTAATTTCTTAATTGTAACTAATTGCACTTTTATGTATGTTTGATTTTTGAATGATTGTATTCTTTCTTATATTTCCTCTGTTTTTGTAGGCCTATGAAAAATGTTGTAAAAAAAGTCCGAAACGTTGGCAATGAGAGTTTAATTTGAACCTGAAGAACTGACCGAGTCCCGATAAACTTTAGTTTTGTATATATATACATATATAAAAAGATTTCACATACGAGTAAACTCGTGAAATAACAATCCATGATCAAACCACAATATTTTTTTCCCATTTTCTTATTGTAGTTTGATCATATATACATATATATATATATGAATTAAATACCACAATAAACAATATAAATTAATTAAAATGCTCTAAGGCCTTTTGTCCGAACATCATCAGAGAGCTAAATGAAACAACCAAAAAAAAAATAACAAGTTAACCTGGCTGATGGGTATTATTGAATAATCAGCCAGGTTAACTTGTTATGTTTTTTTTTTTTTTTTTTGGTTGTTTCATTTAGCTTTCTGATGATGTTGGGACGAAAGGCCTTAGAGCATTTTAATTAATTTATATTGTTTTTGTGGTATTTAATTCATATATTATATCAAGAGTTATTATTGATTATTAATTTGTATATATATCTATATATATATGAAGATTAGTAAAAGAATATCAGAATAGTTATTAAGGGTGTAATGGGTGCATGGTTTGCCGAGAGTACAGCCTGGTGACTCCATGCTGCATAGGAAGGCTAGCTAGTCAGCGAGGGAGCTCCTGCCCACTCCTGGCCTCCTGATACCAATGTTCCCACCGCTATCCCACCTTCATCCCGGATTATCCCTCCAGATAACCTCCCCCACCACCCTACTCTCAGCCCCACCCTATCTCCATCACTTCCCTTAGCATCCAAATAAATTTTCACTTATTTTACAATTAAATAAAAATAAAGAAAAAAAACTTCATTTTTTCATAATTTGGTAATATACAGACTAGAATAGAAACAAAATAATTTCGACTTACTTTATAAATAAATTAGAAACTTTAAGTATTTGTTTTTAATTTCTACATGTTTCTTTGTCTACATGGAACCTTATTTGTCCATTTCAGATCTTATTTACATAGAAAATGCAGTTATAAATAAATAAATATGAAAATAAATGAATATATAATTACATGAAACAGATGAGCGGACTTTTTAGATAAGTAAATAAACATAGCAAACAGGAGAGGTTATTGAGAGTTGGTCTATACAACAAGCACTTCACTTAGGCCAATGTTTCGCTATACTTGCGTAGCATCATCAGGGCTGTAAAGCAATAAATCTATACGTCAGATAACGGAACAGTAGTTGCAATGAAAATACAACCAACCCTGATGATGATATACAAATTGTCCTAATTGGCCTGATTTAGCGAAACATTGACCTAAGTGTGTTTCTTGTGTATACTTACTTATAAGGGTCATACTTATTTAAAGTAGGTACAAAATAAAATTAAAATGTCAGCTAGGAAAGTTTTTTTTTTATAGAAGCTCTCAGAATACTATGTCAAGGATTTTGACTTTACCCAAACCACTAGAGCTCTGAATAAACTAACATTTACAGGACCCTAACTCAGTTCAGAGCCTTTGACTGGGAGTACTAATATTTACAAGATCCTAACTTTACTTGAAGCTTCTCTAACTCTGGACTTCTCATCTCTTATTTCCATTCCGACTTCATCCATAACCCTGAAACTTCGACTATTAGAACAGCATTGAATAAGTCCCTCTCCAACTATAACCCTGCAACTCCTATTATATGCCACTGTGTAATTTCGACTTTATACATGTCCCTTTCTACTCCGACTATAAATAACAGTATCGATAGAATTCCGTTTTCACCTATAATCCTGCTGTTATTAATGACAATATTTACAGCATCCCGGCTTCACCCATAACCCTGCTACTCTGACTATTAATTAAAGTATTGATAACATTCCGTTTCCAGCTACAACCGTACTACTGTTAATAACAGTATTTACAGAATTCCAACTTGAGTCATAAAACTGGAACTCCGACTATGAATGCCATTATTTCGACTTCACAATAACGCTTCTACTCCGACTATGAACAAGTATTGAAATAGTTCGTCTCGTACTATAACACTGCAACTCCGACTATGAATGCAATTATTTCTACTTCACAATAACGCTTCTACTCCGATTAATAATAAAAATATTGATAACATTCAGTTATCTCAGGAGATCTCAAAACATATATTTTCATTGAAAGACCATGAAACGAACTTGGCTGGTTAACTTTGGTACTGTACTCACTCTGAAACTGAGGTCGGTTCCTGTGAAATGGGAAAATTACCCAGGGGGGGGGGGGGGGGGGAATTCTATTGAATGTCATGGCAGTCCTTATACTGTTTGACTTAAGTGGAGTCTATATTTTATGTAGTATATAAAGAACACAGAAAGCGTTCATTCACAAAAAGTACCGTTTTCACGTTTTCTTCATTATGTTTAACTCCTATAAAACTGTTCCCTCTGTGATTTCAATACTAATAAAGCAAAGTCGAATCATTAATTACTAGTTAAGAAGTTTTTTTAAAATATTTTTTAGATATTTATTTATTATTTATTGTATAGATATATATTTTATGCATTTAAAGAAGTTATTTTTTTATATCGTATCACTTCTACGTCTAAATCTGTTAAAGTTATTAACGATAAAGTATATGAACAATTTACTACAAAATATTAAGATTCAAAAATGGACCTGTCCGTAAGGACAAATATTAAACGATTAGAATAAAAGAACACGTAGAAACAACACACAACTCACTTCAATATTTTGACCTATGTTGTCATCAGGAGAAGGAGAAGAAGATGATGAGTTCTGCTCGGCTGGTAAACTTCAAATATTAATATTGAAATATTTTTAAAACAAATAACTATAGAGAAAGTGGTATACACGCAAATTTCAATTCTTTTAATTCTTATTCCAAACATTTTCCCCTGTGAGGTTTAAACACGTAAGTCAAACTAGACTATGTAAAATCACTGTTACCCATTTTAATATTCATATATGACAGTTTGGAAATTGTTGTTAACGTATATAGTAATTCGTACTTTCTAATTTAAGATCTGACATGTTATTTGTTAGCATCTTTCTTCATTGTTAAATTTAAGAAACCAAAGGAAGTTAATTAATAGGAATTGTATTCAGGAACTACCATTATTGCCTTTTAATTTTATCGTTCAGGGAAAGGAAAGTTTGGCTCATTTGATATCTGGAACCCATGTAATTGAGAGTTAACAACACAATGTTAACAGTAATTGATAAACATCATTCTTTGCTACATTCATAAAAATTGTAAGTTACTGGATAGAATTTCATTTACTAATATGAATTATACTTTGTTTATTTTCCAATGGCCACAATTATAGCCTTTCACCTTTCTGTGCTCTTTTAGGGGCAAAAAGTTTGGCTCATAATCACGACGATGTCAAATTATAGAAGTATAGAAATATAGAAGTTTATGTGAGAGAGTAAGGGAGGAGAGAGAGAGAGGGAGAGAGAGAGAGAGAGAGAGAGAGAGCTCTCTGGATATCTGAGAGGTCAAAATAGTATTGATTACTAAATTCCGTATTTAAGTTCCTGTTGAGACAAAACATCAAGATCGACACTGATTTTGCATTTTTTAAAAGATAATTTAAAAAATTATCTGCATAATTTTGATTTTATCAGTGATCTAGAAGCAGTTATCAAAACAGCCGGACCTGGCTGGAAAGTCATACGCTGTAGTCAAGCTCTTTTCAACAAATATTTGCGTTAATTTTTAGTCGTCTAAATTTTTTTTATCTAATTCTGCATAATTCTTCCTTGATGGTTGATTAATGTAAACAACCCTGAAGCATTTATCTAAAAAACGGTAGCAGTTAGTAGCAAAATGATAAAAAGTTGTGGGAACATATTAAAGGGTAACAAGAGATGGCTGCTGTTTGTGGTGGTGGTGGGGAGAGGTTCTTTTATGGATGAAATCGTGTGAATGTCCTGCATAAAGTCTTTATCCTTGCTTCTCCAAGCATAGTGGCCTCATAAAAAAAAAAAAAAGAAAAAACCAGGAGGTACTCGCCATTTTGAGAAATCTCCCAGTAAGAACTCTAAACTTACCCAGTATTTAACACAGTCAACCAGCGTGAAACAAGAGATGCGACCGTTCTCACTTCCGCCAGGCAACTGCCAAAGGCCATACCTCAATTGTGTCTCATTGTTTAGACAGACCAACTGGGCAATGTTCAATTTTTTTTTTCAAGTGTCATACTTTTGCAGCTTAAACTAACGTTTTCCCGTAAATTAGATATAAAATGATTTATGACAATAGTATACGCCTGATAACCAGTAAGGAAAACTGATACAATCTTTTAATAAAAATGTTTATTTAACCACATATTTCCTTTTGTAAGGGACCTGGTTAGCCCAGTCGTTCATGTGCTCTCGTGTGGATCCTCAAGTTTCATACTCATTTTGACCAGCGATTTTTCATTCTGGTGGTCAGAAAATCTAAGCACGTCTTCCCTATGAGAGGACGTCAAGTCTTCGATTCCAAGCTTGTATAAAGTCAGATATTCGTTAAATATAACTGGTCTAAATACATTTTAGTTAGCCAAACATGGAGCTATTCCGAAAACAGATTACGACTCAGACACCAGTATGGAAATAAATCTTAATTATTCATATTATAATGTAATTTGTAGTTTTCCTATAAACCTGTTTTGATTTACCATCAAGTCTCTCAACCTTTCGGCCATTCCATGAATAAAGAACAACAGATCGAAGTTTCCTATATACCATACTATGTTCATAAGTATGCCTAGTTGTTCTAATAATATTCAAATGCTCATGAGATCCAGCTCAGTGTTATGTCCTAATACTCTCTATAATCCCCTGTGGGAATTTATTCTAATTCTCACTTGGATTAACTTGTTTATACATGGGTTTCGTTCCACTCTTTTATCATTTGATTTACTGTTCAGTGTAATTATCTTATTATAAATCCAATTATTTTCTGTCATTGTGTGATTCTCTTTCAAACAGGCAAAAAGTAACTGTATAACCGATTTCACTAATGATGTTAATCTCGTCATTGCTATTGTGTTGTCGAGCATTTGTACTTGCATTGCTATAACACTGCCCTATTTATTTATCTTGTATTTGTTATAAATCTTAATACTGAACTCGTTTTATATTTTTATTATTTAAACATCTTTCAATTTGGAACCGCTAGTGAGCTTATCCCATAGTAATTTAAATACATACAGTTAAAGTTTTCAAAAACATCAAAATAAAAGGAAAAAACAAACTTGTATTCTGTTATTTTCGATTTCAACTGTTTTCAGGGGAGAAAGACACGAAACCAGAGGCTTGTATAACCTGTGTTGTTTTTTTTTACTTGTTTAGAAAACGACACATTATGACTCTCTTTCAATACTTCGATTCAGTTAATGGTCGTAGTCAGGAGTGGAAGTGGTATTTTGATAAGACGACGGACAACTCAATACATATATATGAGTTACCTTGGGCTGCTCTTTTTTTTTCCTCTTTGAGCGAATATATTATCGATAAACGAATGAATGAATGATTATAACTTCATTAACAAAAGTACATACTTCATGGAGCTACGATCGAAACCGGTTGTGCTTAGGCATACACCTTGGAGCACCGGATTCGATCTCACCGCCCTGCAATATCGATAAACGAGGTATAAACGGACTTTTATAATAACATATTTTTTGTTAGACAGCAAGATGTTGTTCAAAATGTCCTTATAAATCTGGAAACTAATCTCTTTGATATTATCTTTCAGTTCCATATTACTCTTTGAAAGTTATCCTTATTGTGTTCCAGAAAAATATATCTGGCAGAAGTGATACCTCGGTGTTATGCCTACTGTTAAAAAGTGTATTAAACCAATCTCGCTAGAGCTTTGAGGTGAGAACACGTCTGCCATCTTATTGACTAAGATTAGCACAGAATAAAATATTTAAGGTATTCATTTTACTATAGAAACACTAAAATTATTATCTTGAAATGCTCATTCAATTTTGTAAAACATTAAACAATGAAAATGAAAATTTGGGGCCTTATAACTGTTTAAAATTCATGTTTAATTTATAGAGAAAATGATAAGTTGGTTTAATGGTAAGTTTTGATATTTTATAAGTTTGCCAGGTTCATATTTGTTGATAACGGTGGATAGAAAGCGTAGAGCTGTCTTGTTCGCACTGATGTGTTACCTTCCCGTGTGAATCCCACAAGTGTTTTTACCATATTCCTACTTATTCACTGCGACTTTGCTGCACTTACAATCTTGGAAGTTCCGCTGGAGCACATGATGGACATTGAAGAGCCAATGCACAATCATAGACCGGCCTGCCACTCAACAACTGATAACAGCAATGCCGCGATAACGCTTCCCGACAGGTTATCTTCCGTTTTTGTACGAACCCTGTGCGGAAGCTCCACATCATCCCCTATCTGTTGCTCTACACCCCCGCCCACCCCCGCCACCACCAACCCCATAATCACCCCCATATATCTGATTCTCCCTTTCTCTTCCCTTCTCTCAAACCCTCCACTTTTAATTTTCAATATTCACCCTCCTTTAAATCCGGACTAATTTTATAAATTTACTACAACTGAATCCACAGTTCACTTTAAACCTCCCCTCCATACTTAGTCGATTTACATCTCCATTTTAATATCTAATTTAGACTGAAACGTAAATATAATCTATATATTAATACACTAGCATTTTTATGTTTTATGTTGGATATGAATGGAAAGTGCCTTCCCTCCCTGAGTATCTACAAACTAAACCACACAGCATTTCACTAAAAATCACTCGCAACTCAAATGTTCAAGAACACGTAAAAGTGTAAAAAAAAATGGCCTCATAGGGAACTCAACCATTTTGTGCTAAGAAAATTTTGCAATTAAGACACATATTTGTAGAGTCTCAAAAAAAACCTTTTTTTAAGTAGTTGGAAATAATTTCATTGCAATTCATTTTATAAAATATTAAATAATATTTTTAATATTTCTTTTATAAATTTAATTAAATATTAAGTATATAAATATTTGTGAGTATAAGTTCTATAAGTAAGTATAAGAATAAAAATAAGAGTATAAGTTGATCAACTTATGAGAAGGTAAAAGAAAATAATACAGAACTATATAAAAAGGGAAGGTGAGTAAGCCTAAGCTAGAGTGTGTGAGTGATAGAGAGAGTGAGATATAGAGGGATAGAGTTGTAAGCAGAATGCGTCGTGGGAAAGACAAAGGGAGAAATATAGAGAAGGATGGATACAGAGGGAGTGCTATGAATAGTGATTAATAGAAAAAAATAGAAATATATAAGGTTAGGAAGATGGTAGAGAGAAGAGAGAAGGAGATATTGTGATAAAAAAAGTAAGTGAAAGAAAGAGCGAGAAATAAAAATCAAACAGCTGAATGGTAAACGCGCTAGTGGTGAATCACATTTAGCTATGCCAAAAATACCTTTCTGTGCAAGTTAGTATATATTTATTAGTTCAGGTGGTGACCGATATGAATAGAGTATTTTGTGGGTCCAAGAGTGCGACTGTGGTCTCAGTTACTCGCTCCCCAGAGAAGCCTCAGTTATTCCTCTAATGGGTATAGAAGTTGCAAGTCCCTTTTTGAGATAAGGATATTATCAGAAATCATGAGTCTCACTTTGCAGTAAACTCCTGATTTCCTTTCCGTTTCTGTTTATGGTAGTTGGGTGTTGGTTATTTTTGTTGTATACTGCTGATATTAATTTTACTTTTCTTGAATTTCATGTTAGTCTTCTAGGCAAAGTAGGATTTGCCTTCATGCCAAGTGGGGCAGACGTTGCACAGTCCATCTTGACTAATAAGTATTGACATTGGTCTCCAACGTCTTCACATAGAAACTCCTTCGAGTAATTGGTTTTGTAAAATTTAAAGTCACACTGTTGTTTGTACTGCGGATTGGTAATGCTTCTATTTCTGGATAATTGGTTCAAGGGAAGATTTTTCTGCATGGTAACATCTCGATATTAGTGGCGACAACCAACTTATATATACATATATAAGTTGGTTGTCGCCACTAATACATAAAGTACATAAAGAAACATAGAGAAATTAAAAACACAAACTAACAGTCTCTAATTTTCGGTTGAACCGAATTTGTTCAATGGCAAGCACGCTAGCCATTGTCCTCAAAGATATCTATCAAAGAAATAAGTTTAATGTTCCTGAGAAAGTACACATTGTAAAAACACAGTATTTGTTGTGCGGCAAGCACACTAAACATTTTCCTCAGGGATATCTATCAAAGTAATAAGTTTAATGCTCCTAAGAAAGCACTCATGGTAAAAACACAGTATTTGTTATACGGCAAGCACGCTAAATATTGTCTTTATAGATATCTATAAAAGAAAAAGATTAATGCTTCTGAAAAAGTATTCATGGTTCACACTTTGTACTTGTTGTACGGCAAGCACGCTAAATATTGTCTTTATAGATATCTATAAACTGAATAAGATTAATGCTTCTAAAAAAGTATTCATGATTCACACTTTGTACTTTTTGTACGGCAAGGACGCTAAATATTGTCTTTATAGATATCTATAAAAGGAATAAGATTAATGATTCTGAAAAAGTATTCATGTTTCACACTTAGTACTTGTACGGCAAGCACGCTAAACATTGTCCCCAAAGATATCTATCGAAGAATAATCTTAAGACCTGATGATATTCCAGGGTGTGACTCATACTTAGCATTTGTACGCTTATTAGATGATCCACAATGTTGTAATAAGTATTTATAAACGAGTGTTGTAAGGATGTTTGGTGAATACGCTTGGCTGTTTTGCCCAAGCTGGATGATTCGGCTGTGATAATAGACAGTGATAAAGATATTTTGCATTGACCCAAGGAATGTTTAGGATATGGAATAAGGCGAGAGATATGGTCTGCTTGGCCAGCCAGCCCTAATTGGAGGGTGGCAAGGTGACGTCACCCGGTGCACAAATGAATAAGGATTAGAGCCGTCTTATCCGGCAGGCCATTCAGAATGTCCCCGATCAGCTCCTTCCCATCAATCATCCCCCAGATAATCCGATTTACCTTTAATCCCTGCCCCGTCCTAAAAACATCTCTCACTACTACCTTCCTTCTTTCCTAGACATTGATCCGAAACCTTCCCACCCTCTCCTCGCGTCATCTCTTTCACTGACCGATTCAACTTCCCATTTAATCCACTCAATTTAGCTGCTCCTCTAAAAATATTCAAACTTTTGTATTTCACAGCTCAGTTTTACGGGTTCAAATTGAACTTTCTAAACAGATATTTCAATTTTATTTATAACCTCTGTGATAAGTAGAGGAAAGCTGAAAAAGAACCAACTATCTATTACAATAGAGACATAAAATGGATAATTTGAATAATGGATACTTTTAACACAACTGTCCAGTATTAACTAGGAAGCTACAATTCAAATAAAACCAAAACAACTCGTCTTTTAATGTTTAAATTCAACTTGGAAAATTGACCACCTACAGTTAAATTTTTATTCTATTCCACATTTGAAACGTTCTTCTAGTTTACATACATAAAATTTTATGTGTTACGTAAACATATATACAAATAATCAAACCACAATATGAAACCCAACTGGGTTGGGTTTTTGACTCTGACGAAGACCGCTTGTTACAGTTGAAAAATCTTGATCCTGTTTTTCCATTTTCATATTGTGATTTGATCATTGATTGTTATTTCACGTGTTTATGTGAAATCTTTTTAAACACACACACACACACACACACACACACAAAACACACACACTATATATAATATATATATATATATTTATATAAGATTCAATAAACACGAAACAAAATGGGAAAACAAGACTAAGATCTTTCAACCGTAACAAGTGGTCTTCGTCATAATCATATGTCATGACTCTGACGAAGACCGCTTATTACAGTTGAAAGATCTCTGTATTTTTTGTAATTTCTTATGTTATTTTAACGTTGATTTCTATTGCATGCACTCATTGTGAAATCTTGTTATAAATATGTGTGCGTATGTATTTTTAATGAGTCACTATCTTTATTTAAATAATATACTATTAAAGTTAAAACTCTATATGCCCTATAAGAATGCTATGTATACTTGGTGTCAATATAGTATGAATTCACAGTGTGCTGTTAAGAATGTATATGGATATAGTATGAATTCACTGTATGCCATTAAAAACCTGTGTGAATATAGTATGAATTCACTGTGTGCCGTTAAGAGCAGGGTCAGTTCTCAGGTAACTTTGACGTGATTCATAGAGACCCGCCATCAACTAATAGGATGCATCTTTTGTTATTCAACTTATGTCCATAACTTGACTACTTCGTTTGGTTACTACCTTGTTTTTCATTAATTATAGTTTTAATTAGAAGTAAGTGGTTCGTGTGGTTATTTACGATGTAGTACTTATCTCGTAAGTGTACTATCAGTTTCAAAGCGTAAGTACTCTCTAGTACTTAATGACCTGTGTACTCATTCAGTGTGTGTATTCAGTCAATGTAAGTATTTATGTATGTGTACGTTTGTGTGTGTTTGTGTGTGTGTGTGTGTGTGTGTGTGTGTGTGTGTGTGTGTGTGTTTTGAAATAGATTTATTTGAGAATATTGCACAATAATATTACATATTATTTCCATCACAATAAATCATAGATTTTGACAATTCACTTCGTGAACACAATGCCTTAAAATTGGTCTAAGAATTTTTGATCAATAACAGTTCTGACTAATTAGTTTTGAATTTTTGACTTTTAGAGTTACTGGATAAAAGACCTTAGCTTCAATTTCAGATTTAAGTCTCAATAGTTGATTATTGAGTAGTGGAGAAGTTCATGCGGTATATACAAAATCTAAAATATTTAAATAAAATAAATTCAAAAGGAAGGGTTTGAATGAAGAGCGAAGAGTCCCGCAGGAAGGCAGGGCGGTGACTTCCTGCGGGACTCTTCGCTCTTCACACCTCCTGATGACGACGATGGTCGAAATATCGATGTGAGTTATGTCTGTGTCTTTATGTGTGTTTCCTTCGTTTTGAATTTATTTTATTTAAAAAAGTCCGCTTGACCGTTTCTTTTAATTGTGAAATCTAAAATATTCAAATATCATTGTTTCTATTTTAAAGTGATTGAATATCTAGGAATTTGTTGTTTAGATTTTAATATTCATAAATACTGTATGGATTTCTGTATTGAAAGCGTGGTCGATGTGACGGGGGTCAGAGGGGGCGGGAGGGGGTTAAGAGAGATGAAGCTAATGCAGCTCTGTTTACCCGGCTCGGATAATCCGAGGGTGCGTCAGCTCGGATCTTCTTGCCCCCATTGTATACATCTCAAGCCCCAAGCCCCTTTTCAAAGTCGAAAGCTGCTTCTCACAAGTACTATTAGGGTCATCGTTGAAATTATCCATCTCTAGAATTTCAAATCGCTCGCGCACCAAACACTGTATTTAATTTAATTCTAGCATTGGTATAAAAGAAGTTTTAAAATAATCCTTGCTCCATAACTCTAATAAGTACTGGGGGATTTCAAAAATTACGCTTTCACAAAAAAAAAATTAATATAAACTAACAACTCGTTTCGAACTCTATTCAGATTTACTAATATGTATATATATATATACCTCATTAAATATCTTGCCAACATTAATTTTAGTATGTTTCCTACATACCTTTTCAAGGTTTCGAATGCTACTTTTCCATCTTTGTGGTATCATATAAATTAACTCACCGATTTTTTTATCTTTAAATGTATTTTTCATATTACATATGTCCGACGTTTCGGTCTGCGTTGACCATTCTCAAGGATTCTATATACAAGGTTTTTTAACAATTCTAATAAATACTTATTTACAATAACAATTACATCACTTCTATCAAACATAACTAATAATAAAATATACTTTTAAAAAACACTACGTTAATAAACATGAGTAACAGGTTTGCTACAAAATTCCCTACAGAACTTTTACACAACATTATTTAAATCACTATATAGTTATTTTTCACGAATGTAACTTTAAAATTCTGGAAAAACAACACTGCTTTTCATAAATATATGAAAAATACATTTAAAGATAAAAAAATCGGTGAGTTAATTTATATGATACCACAAAGATGGAAAAGTAGCATTCGAAACCTTGAAAAGGTATGTAGGAAACATACTAAACTTAATGTTGGCAAGATATTTAATGAGGTATGTTTAAAAGAAGGTCTGCTCCCAAAGTATACCAATATATATATATATATATATATATATATATATATATATATATATATATATATTATATCTAATATATATATAACAGATTCAATAATATATCGACCGTTTGATAGAATAGGTGTGTTATCTAATCTGGATTCGGTCCATTTTCTAGATTCAAAAATCAAACTCTCGTTGCCGACGTTTCGGTTTTATTTGAAAAACTTTTAGATAGGCAGAAGTAAGAATTTTTTTGACAAAGAAAATGAAATTACAATATTTAAAGGAACAACAATATTAACTGGACAAAACCTTCGACTAGACTGATCGAAAGTTTAGAACTGATCTCAGTATATCGCTGAAATAGATATATATATATGTATGATCAAACCACAAAATGAAATGGGAGAAAAAAAGACTAACGTCTATCAATCACTAAAAGCTGTCTTCGTCAGAGTCAAAAACCCAACTGATACCATATATACATATCGGTGACTGTTAAGGATATTAAAAATTTGAAATTGATAAAATTTTAATTTCAAATAATTCACACTGATATTTTTAAATCTCACAGAAGTGTAAATTTTTATTTTTAGATGTAAATTTGAAGAAGAACGCTAAGTCTTCGAAATGCGTTGTTAGTTTCTTCTTATTTTTTTGTGTGGAGAGGTAATTTTTTGAAATCCCTCCCAATACGAGTAAATACCACACTATAAGAGATTGCACAAGTCATAAATCTAATACGAACCTTGGGGGCAAGTATAGGCCCAGCGTTTTGCATGCTCGCATCTGGACTCATAGATCTGGGGTTCGATTCTCACTCTGACCTTCGAGTGTTTCACGCTATAGTTGACAACAAATGTGAGCTTTAAATCTAAAATCCTTCGGAAAGAATTTTAGTCGTTGGTACTGAGCCTATACAATGTCAAGTGTTAGTAAAGATTTTTTTAGGTATATTTTAGGGATATCAATGTAGAATCATTAAGAAGGTACAAGGTATTAACGCCAGTATAGCTTCCTAGAAGACTCTTATAATGACCTCAAAAAAAAAAAAAAAAAAAAATTAAATCTGAACTGTTAGAAAAAGGACTCTTACAAGATCAGTTTGATCATCTTTGAAATTTTATCTGTCATATTACTTGTGACTACACAGAAGGAGGTGTATACCAGGGTATGGTGCCTGTTCATTTGAAATTCCGGAGGATACGGAAAGGCTGGACCAAAATGGAATTCCAGAACAGAAACGGGAGGTTAGAATAATCCATGCCATTAAAGAATTCTGCTAACCACTCTCCCTCACTAATATTTTATTATTTTATTTTGCAATATAATTATTCAGAAATATATTCTTTAGAGATGTATTGAATTACACCCGAAAAAAAATATAAAACCCAGTGAATTTGACATTAATAAATGATTCAATATGATTATTTATTCATTCTGAGGTAAAATGGATAAACAAACAAAAGTCTCCACACAAATGAAGTTTTATTCAACGCGTTTCGAACACTTTATGTTCATCATCAGGAAGACACTATAATACAAATTATATCTAATCAGTTACAAAATTACAGTTCTTGAATTCTCTTGATTGAATTTTATTATTTCACTCTAATTTTGTAACTGATTAGATATAATTTGTATTATAGTGTCTTCCTGATGAGACAGTATAAGTGTTATGGGAAACAAACATATCATGCATTGCAGAATCAATTAATTAATTTTAAACATACAAGCAAATATAAATAAAGAGGGTATTTTTTTCAGTTGAAGGTTGAGGCTAAAATTTATCATCAAAAATATTTTTCTCCCTTTTCCTGACCAATGTGTCTCCCTTACCTCTGTACTCTTTTCTGTTTCACTTGCACATCATTCATTCTCTGTCTGTTAGACTCTTTCTCATTCTTTCTCGATTTGTATCTTTGCCCGATACTCTCTATTTCCCTTTGATTCAATCTTTCCCATTTGCTCACTTTGTTCATCCCTCTCTGAGTCATTTTCGTCATTCCTTCAACCCTCTCTATTTATTTTACTGCTTCAATCTTCCACTCTTCCTACATATATCTCATATATTTCATTAACAGTCTATCTCTTTCCTAGACGATGCCCATTCTTTTCTTCATTCGACTCCCTGAGATTCTATATTTCACACACTCCGTTGTGAAGTTGTAGATACAACTTCTACCGTTGTAGAAGGACATGCATATTTCTGTATCCCTTCTACAGCACATTTTATTTTAACTCACTCTGTATCTATCGTTTTATATCTCATATGCACTCTTATTCCCCCTTATAGTTATTACTAAGTCTATCGTCAATCACTTTTGAGAAGAGACTCAAAAGGTCAAAACCTTTCTCACTTTTAGAATATCTGTTTCTCTCACATACACTCTCATTCTCCGTTATAGTTAATACTAAGTGTCCCTTCCTCAATCATATTTCGTGATATACATCTTTCTCTCTTACATACACACCCACATGCATATACATACACAATTTCTCTCCCCCCCTCTCTCTCTCTCTCTCTCTTCTCTCTCTCTCATTACTCACTATATTTAATACTAATTCACCTTCCTCGATCATGTTTCTCATTCAACAATATCACTCTCTCTCTCCTTCTTGTCTCTTACTATCTTTCAGCAAGCATGTTAACTAGTAATTTATTAGTACATTCGTAACTCACTTACAAGTATTACCTTCGACACATAGTTTCATAAATAAACCCATATCTATATTTGAAAATCGTGATTATTTAAATTCAATTATTTCTTAATTCCACATAAAAAGACATATTTTCAACCAGACTTTAGTATAAAATAATCTTACATCATGATTATAATCTATTTCAGAGACATTATTATTAAAAACAAACGACAAAAACCACCAGAAAGTTTTTTTTTCTTCATTGGCTTGAGAATCTCCTTTATTCGAAAGGATTAAAGAGGATTAAACATTCTTCTGAAAACGCTGACAAATTGTAGGCAGGCAGCAAAAGAAACCATCTGCTTCTTTATTATGACGTAATAGAAAGGAAAATATTATGCTGCCTTAATAATTGTAGAGAAAAATATTGCCTTGTTTTTGAAAAAAAAAAGCGTAACTCAAGTATTACTGAATTCGATTTTTTTATTCAATTTAATTTGAGGCCAATTACATTAGTTTTATTAGCAGATATAATGAAACGAGTTTTTAATGAACGACTAATATATGAAAATTATATACTTTGATGTTTCCAACGCCCACACTTATAAGGCTGTCATCTTTTTGTGCTGTTCTAAAGGCAGAAATTCTGGCTCACTTATTTATTATTTAGAACCCATTTAGGAATAGGCGAGTAAAATTACCTGTTGAATCTACATTGGAGGTTCTAAATTTTGCCTAACTTAAATATATTTAGAGTAGGTATCTTTAACGAGTGTATCTGATATCGGCGAGACTCGGGACCGACGGTTTAACGTGCTCTCTGAGGGATGACGTGCTCAGATTTATTTACCTACCGCGTGCATAAATCGAGGGCCAGGTGGGTGGGTAACCAAACCCAGTCCTACTAGTTTTGAGACGTTAACAACTGAGCAAAATCTAGCCCATAAAAATTATATACTAATATAATAAATATATTAGTTCCCATATAAATGAAAGAGTCAGTTTGTTATCAAATATCAAATCTGAATAGAATATAGTAAATCTTCAATCATTATATAGCTAAAATTAAAAAATTAATTGGAATGAAATGGGATAAAGTATACTCAAAGTCTTCGTGCATACGATGGTGTAGCACATAAACTGTACAGCTTCTCTTATAAGCGTTCTTTATTTAAAAAACATATGACTTTTCTATTAAAATATATTATGAATTAAAAATATGATATTTTTTAAAAAAAAAAAAAAGACAAAAAATGAAATTGATCCAATTTCAGACAGTAAGCGTCGCAATCTATTTTTATGCTTCTTTAGTTTGTTTTTTAAAAACTTTTATTATTTATTTGGGATTGATTTAACATTTTTAAAGGTTCAATCATATATACATATATATATTTGGCTTGTATCTGTTTCTTACACAATTTCTCCAGTTTTTGGAATTACTTCCTCGTCTCTTCATTAAAACTATAAAGCTTATCACCAACATTGCTAGTCGACATGTTTCGAATGTACCACATTCATCATCAGGACAATAATGAAAATAATAGTAGGATTGTTAGTTTATATATACAGAGGTGGATTACTATTGGAATGTTCACAGGACATCACCCTGGGTCACGGGACATTATGGGGGATTAAGGTAGGGTGGTTGGACTCACCTACTACCTGGCTAATCTGGTTTGGCCTGTTGGACAATAGTTCTAAAATTCGACAAGAATTATGAAGTTGGATATTTATGGCTGGCTGCTTTTCTTGAATTATTAATGCTTCTAATATTTTTATTTTAACATGGTTTCTTTCTTTAGCTATAATTTTCGTGGGGAATTGACAATCATTTCTCTTGTGAGTTTTGTCTTACAGAGTGCTGTTGTATGGCATTTTGGCGCGCCGGCAGGTGCATCGTAATTGTTCTTGATAATGAAGTCGTGGTCATTCCTATATATGAGCTTTTACGGGCCTCGCAGCTCCCGATATTACATGAGAACTCATATACAAGATTTGTCTCTTTTGATTTTTTGATTCTTTCTATATATATATATATATATATATATATATATATATATATAGTTAAAGATAGACAAAGAAACATAGAGAAATCAAAAGAATACACTTACAGTCTCTAATTTTTGGTTTGAACCGTCTTCAAAGAGACGGTTGGAGACCGTCTCTGAACCAGTGCGCTTGGTTTCCCTCTCTTATCTCTCCTGAAGACGGTTCAAACCGAAAATTAGAGACTGTAAGTGTGTTCTTTTGATTTCTCTATGTTTTTTGTCTAAATTGAACTATATTTGTCCGTTTTGGATCGTATTTTCAACGAAAAAGTATATATATATAATGAAATGGTTCCACAATCTAATTAAACTACATCCACAAAGAGGACATACAAAAATGAGTTTCTCTTTCATTTCTGTGTGTTATCTTTGTGAAATATTTATATATATATATATATATATATATATATATATATATATTTAAATATATAAATGATAATGTATATATAAATATATAAATACAACTATATATAATTATATAAATCTCTATAAAATAGTATCGACTGTGATATAGAAATGGGATGATATTTATCAGAACTTGGTCAGTTCTTCAGGTTTAAATCGAACATACAATGTCGACCTCTCAGTTTTAAGACATTTTTCATTAAGGAAATACAAAAAATAATTCATACAGTCAAAAATAAACATATATAAGAAGTGCAAGCAATTTCAACATAGTAGTACAATAGCATTTAAAACAATAAATAGTAAGAGAACACAGTAAAATTTTGAAACAGAAAATTTTAACTGTTCCGTTAGAAATTGTTTTGTGTATATATATTTAAAATATATATATAAATAACAGTTTTGGACGAAAAATAAATATCGGAGTATACAATAAAAAGATCAGATAACTTAATATTTTCTTTTTTGTTGTATAGACACTGATATATTAGAACCTCGCAGTACGAGTTTAATTCGTTCCCAGACTGAGCTAGTATTGCGATTTACTCGTATTACGAAAAATGTTTGCGTTGAAGCTAATATGAAAATAAATAATCCAACCCATCCCCAAAATGCCGGTTTTTAAGTTTATTTTTTAAACTGAAAGGTACAGTTGAAAAAAAACAATTCTGTACATTTAATATGAATAGTAAAAATGGGGATAAAATATAACCGTGTTTTATTAATCTAATAACTTAAAATTGAGTCCTTCTGGGCGTGAGGAAGATGGTCGCTCATATTATGAATGGCTGCTCGTCGTACGGGATAAAAATACTTATGAATGGCCGCTCGTAACGAAGTTCCAATGTATACATCCTGATAAGTTGGTTTATATATTGCTTCCTTTAAGTTGAAAGCTTTTTTTTGATTCTGTTTACAGGATACTTACGAAGCTAAGCAGTGCTTGGTCAGAAGTGAGTTCTATGTGACCACAGTTTGAAATGATAGCATATAAAGATATTTTATGATACACGATTATAAGTCTCCAGTTCAGTTTAAAAATGTTTTCCTCCGCTAGCATTCTGTTTAAGTTGATTCAAGATAACGTGTTTCTTCAATCCGTTGAATCTTTACCCACACAGAGATATATATAGGAGATTATGACTGTGAAAGGGATGCCGCAGCGTTCTGGGTTTTTCATCTTGGGGATTTGCAAGGAGTTATAAGATATTGGCGGTGGCTTAGGCGGATGATAACTGATATTGGTTGCTGCCAAAGAACTGGTACTTACAGCTGGGTCCGGCCTTTCTCCTCCTCTAAATCCACATATCCTCCTCATAATGAAGACCCTAACATTTCACATCCATTTTCAGTTCACCCAAATTAAATCTATATTAAAACTTATATATAATAGTAGTTAACAAAATCTCTGCAATTGTATGGTATTATTATCAATCTCTAGATTATGAAACACCAGTCTTAACATCACTGTGGCCTCTTTTTCTCATAAAAAACGATACTATATTTATTATGTGATACCAATAAGTATTTATAAGTATATAAGTATATTTATAAGTATAAGTATAGTTTTCTCTTGGTGCACTATGTTTCTTTAGTTTACTAAAAATTTCCAGGTAACACCAATTTAACATCTCAATTATATATATATGAATATAAAACTAATTAAATAAAACGGTTTGACGAAATCTATAAACTAAATCATAGAAAGAAAAGTACACAAAAGATCACAAAACATCACTACTGTTTTTCACCGCGTTGTCATCAGGAAAATATATAAGCCACTCCAAAGACAATTTAGCACTCACTTATTATTTATTTTTGTTATTCTATATTATATACATTCAATTTTTATTATAAGCTATTATTTTATTGTGTTACATATGTATGCGTTAAAAGGTACACTAGAGGTAAACAATAGATAGATGCGCACACTTAGATCTGGTGTCCGACTACTTCTCTTTTGATGATGGTGAAACAAAAAATTAATTACTGTAAAAGTGTGGGCATCTATTTATTGTTTACTTTTAACCTTTTTTTTTAGAGTGTTTTAATGAAGATACTATGTATATGTCTACATATATATTAGTGTTGGCTGGTGTCACTCGAGTTGTCTACTTTTACCTGTTGGAAAAGGTTATCGAAATGTCCTAGTAAAGACAGTCTATCTGTGAAATCTTTTATTCGTTTCTTTATATTCTTTGTTGTAATTTGTCCTCTGGTTTAGTTTATCAATTTTATTTGTAATATACATATACAATTCAAATATCTAAAGACAACTAAAACTTGGATTTTAAGAATTTGAATTTGAATTTGGCAAACTGATCAATTCTGGAGAAATATTAACACACAAAAGATGTAGTTCATTAAATTAATCAATTTGAATCGAATATCTCTCTTTGAACCCGTTACTCTTTTCAAAATGTGCAGAGAAAATTATAGAGGAGTACCATTTGAATTTTTTTTTACAAAATAAAACTTAGTTTATGCTAAGGTTTAGAATATAATTTCCTAGAGTCGTAGTGATTTGAGTTGGTTAATTCTTAAAGGGGGTTGGTTTAGGCGTACGAAAGGGTTGACTGTCATCCCTATTGACAAGGGTGAGCTTGGTAGGAAACACATGTGCACACCTAAGAAGCATGATTGACGGGGGCTACTTAGTAATGTCCGGGACCTAAAAACGTATCCTGGACGGGCAAGTCCGCACAATCCCACGGTTTACTTGTTCTTTCTAAATACAATCAGGATTTGATTCCATCTTCAACACCCTTAAACAATATTTGATTCTAAGGTGTATTTATTCATTGTAGAATAAGAACCTAATAAAACAGTCTGCACGTATACAAGTTTAAGAACGCATTTCGAGCGTTCTTCTTCAGGCATAAAACTAAAAAATACATTAGAGAATTATCAACTTAGTAGTTGATAACTACTGAATACGAGACAAATGTACACTCCATACCCCCTCCCACACCCACTTCCATATTGGTTGTGCCACAAACCCTAAAGTCTGGGTATGTACGTCTCTGTTTTCTTATTTTAAATGTACTATTTATTTTCTACTACACCTCTAAGTTGACAATCCTCTGATATAGTTGTATTTTTTAGTTTCACGCCTTACAAAAAACACTACGTGTTTAAAAAGAGTTTTTTTTTTAGATCATCACATTTGTATATAATTGAGTTGCGATTTGACTCTGACGAAGATGGCTTGTTACAGCTGAAAGATCTTAGTCTTTTTCGTCATTTCTTATTGTGTTTTAGACGTTAAACTTGTATATGTAGAGACTATTTTATTTGATTTTCACCCTACAATCCTATTTGAGCATAGAGGACTTCTCTACTGAAACGTCCTTGTTGGTTCAGCAGTCTAGTAGAGAAGGGTGGAGAAAAAAAATATTGAACTAAACAGCAGAATATTTATATAAAGAAATATTAAAAAAGTCATAAAAATTAATATTAGTGTTTTATATTTTAACATGATGACAACAAAAGTGATTTAACCATTCAACGATTCCAACATCATCACGAGGAAGTGAAAGGAGGATTCGCAGTACGCTTGAAAAACATATCCTCTTGTTTTCTTTCACCAAATGACTGTTCGACCAAATATTAGGGACTCCAACCTATTGTACGTTATTTTTGCGAACTTATATGTCTGACTATGAACTGTGAATAAACTAACTGCTCAGTCTGGATACACGCAAATTTTTATTTCACTTTCAAACTGTGAAATATGCACAACAGTATGTACCTGAGTGAGATTACAACCTAAACAACAGGTCAAACAACAGGTCAAACTCAGTGAGGCTCTGACGAAGACGAAGATGAGTTGTTTTGGTTGAAAGACCTCAGTCACATTACTGAATGTGTTACAGCGGTTTACACATTATTTTTATATTTCACGAGTATAGTGTGAAATCTTATTACGTTTATAACACTTGAAAACATTTACAACTTTTTTTTTTACTTTACTATAAATAAAAAACAGTGATTGTGAAAAAATTAAATTTTGAGAATTTGATGCAATTACTTGTTTTGAGTTCCCAGAAGTCGTTTCATGACTTTTTTTCGATGATATCTGTGTGTTATTGTGTGTGGATGGGTGGGTGGGTAATGTATATCCAAAAGTTAGTGTAGACGCTAAAGCCCAGAATCAATGATAGATCAAATTGATATTTTACTCAAAATAAGCTTCATAATGTAGATGAACCTTATTGTTTGGGAGCATATGTATGGGAAAGTCACTTTTTTGACCCAAATATGTTTTTAGACGACATTTTTTTAATTATATTTGCTAGTAATTTTATTAACTAGGATTTAACCTAGATTTAACGAAGATTTAACAATCTTTATTGACTTCAGGATTTAACTATATTATTTTAGTCATTATATTATTTTATTATGACAGTTTTTGATATATAGATATATATAGCAAAGTCTAAACCACAATAAAAAATTGAGTTAATGTGACTAAGATCTTTCAATCACGAGTGATCTTTGTTAAACTTTCACTCTTGCTGGCATCCATATATGAGTGACACTCTGACGGAAACCACTTCTTTTCGGTTGAAAAATGTTAGTTACATTTCAGATTTTTCTACTGTGAATTTATACCTTCTTATATATAGACAATTTTTTGAAAGATATTTTACAAAAGGGTTTCTCACTATTAATAACTTAAGTTTTTTTACGTATTTGTTAACAATTTTTGCATGTATTTCAAAAGGTGATAACAAACATAATGAAATAGTACTTTTCTAATTAAATGATTTTCGTTAAGTAAATAATCACTAAACACTAATTTCGTTTCATTGGGATATGCAGAAATATGTTTTTTTTTTACCGTAATAGAGATAAAGATTATCGAAAGAGCCTTGATAAATACTTAGGGATTAATGTTTTAACATAATTTTTTCATAATAAAAAACTTATTTAAAAATCTGAAGTTTTTAAATTTATCGGTTTTCACCAAACTCAGAGGCAGATTACTTGTTTTGATTGACAAAAATCCAAGTGGTTTGAATGAACTCTACATTTTGATCACTTTCTTGGAGCTTAATAATTTCCTTGTGCTTAAATCAAGAAATAATTTTTTCTACTAAATATAATTATGAGGTAGGTATGTTTGAGTCCTGCTACAGATGAATATGTTTAAGTGTTTTGGTTGAACTTAGGGTGGACGATAGCAAGATTACTCCAATCTTAGGTTGTATTAATCTGGGGGAAGTCCTGCAAGACGCTTTAACAGTCCTGTTTGCTAAAGACCTCTACAGGCCAATTATAACGTGTAAGACGGCCGGGGATAAGTTGTATGTGGATGGTAGGGAGAGAGGTTTTGGCGAATATCTCCCAGCTAATTACTGAAGAAAGGAGCTGGTGGGGGGTAGTTGAGTTGCTCTGCATCGACCCCAGTAAAAGGTTTCTCTGTATTTATTACGTATGCACGAGTATTTCTGCTGTATAATCTCGTTAGGGTTACCCCCGGCGTGGGGCTAGAAGCCCTTGTACCCGCTAAGATTCGAGGTGTTTCTTTACCCTTAAGACGGATTTAGGTTTCGCTAAGAGCCTTAGCTCTTCTCTCTGTCTGGGCCGAATTATGCAACCTCCTCCTCCCTCCAACTCCAGTGCCTCCCTACCCCTCCACTTGCAGCCGGCTAAACTAAGAGCCACCTTCTAATTAATACCTGTGTGTCACGACTAAACCCACACCACCCTACTTATAATTCCTTCAATATTTAGTGCTCGCTCTACAGTGAAATATCCTTATAACCTTCAGAACCTCTTAAACTGTTTCCACATTTTACTCCTCAATGATTCGCCTTTTCAAGACAAATTTCCACTAATACTCTCTTTCGTATAGCAAGTTATTTAATTTTCGCATAACGTCTGTTGAACATTGCCTCTTTATGACCCACTTAACTCACAACTTAACAGAGTTCAGTTGTAATTTTTAATTCTTAAAAAAAAAAAAGTACCTCGCATCGTCTTGAGTATATACTCCACAAATTCGAACTAAATCGATTAATTAAAACTTTGGTTTATTTTCAAACTTAATAGTTTTGTTGTTACCTCTTTTCTTTACTAGTCCTCTTTCATTTTTTTTAATCTTAAAGTATAGTGATGACACATCGTGCATGCTGGAGGCAACATCATGATATCTTCATTGTATCCTGATATATCGGTTGCCAAGGTCATTAACCTTATTTATCATTGGTAGTAATACATTAACAGTTAACTGGAATCGTATATGATGGAACGTCCTTGTGTTTTCATTCCCCTACAACTCAGGATGTTAATAGCTTCTTACAGTAAGAGTACTGTGTTTTGAAGTATACATATTTTGTTAGAATAGAGATGACTTCGTCACTGTCTAGTATCGTAGACATTCGTACAAACTCATTGTGTCGACAGGTCTCAATAAATAAGGCTAATAACGCCATTTTACATCGGCACATAATTCATTGAGTAACCACGAAAATATCTTATGCCCTCGTTGAGTTGACACATATTGATTATTAATAACATTCGGCATCAAAGTTATAGATCTCGAATTAAGCATGTTAATTTTGATTATAAGCTATTGCAGTCAGTTATTATGTGATATTTACTCATTATAGACCAAACAAGTTAATGACATAGTCTCCACACGTAGAAGTTTAATACTAGAAACAACACGTTTCGAACACATAGTATTCTTCTTCAGGTATGGAAATAAAAAAAAATGCAATGGCATCAGATAGTTATCTATAATAAAAAATAAAATAAGGAAACAGGGATGTGCTCTACCTAACTAGTATCTATTGACTACCTGGAATCGTAGACAGTCAGTGAAATGTCTTTATAACCTCATTGTATTACAGGAAATTATCCTATGTAGTCATTGTTTTGGCACATATCGACCAACAATGTTATTTAAATACATTCGCATGAAAACACTGGATCTCGTGGTCCACATGTTTAGATGGACTAGACATTTTTAATCAGCACCTGACATCGTACGTGTCTGAGAAAGCATCATTAAACAGTATCAGGTTAGACATATTGACAATAAAATCTATTAATCTCATCAATATATATAGGGAGTTCTAAATATTGACTCAATATCAAATTTCATATGATAACGTCTGTTATAGGGTTTTTATTTTTTTCGTTATTATATGATATTGGCTATTACATGACATTGAGAATATATAGATTTAAAAAGATATTAACTGTCATATGATATACTGTTATTTGATATTTACTGTTGTTTTATATCGAATTTTATGATATTAACATCTATATGATAGTGACTGTTATATGATATCGGCTATTAATGTTGACTAATAACTAATATTGTCTACTGTCATAAGATATACTGTTATTTGATATTAACTGTACATATGAAATTGTATATGAAGCGAGTATTATAAGATTGGCTGTTATTTAATTTCATTTGTTATATGATATTGACTGTAATTTTATTTCAAGACATATGTATTACACATAGTTATAACTGAATTATTTATATGCTATTAAGAGTTACATGATATTGACCCTTAAATTTATTGGTTACGTATAGTCAAACAGGTGCCGTGCTTAGCTGTAATACTGAAGTTTGAAGTTTAGAACTTTGTCCAAGCTCAAGAGTTTTTATTTGGCGCATGAAAAATCTTATGTATGCGATACCTCATAGCGGACGTAATTTTGTCGGTACAAACTAGTAAAGTACCAAATACTCGTTTAAATACCTTAGTCTTGTACATTTGGGTAAGATAAAGACAAGAATCAAAATGTTAAAGCAGCACGGTAATGTTGATCACCTATAACTAAAAGTGGTGCCAAGTAACAAATGAGTCACATTTTTCTTCCATAGAACCACACTAAAAGTGAAACCTATATGTGTAGCAGGTGGAATAAATATGTGTTTTAGTAAGGACAGCTTTTCTGATCACAATATAAATATAAAGTACTTTTTTTAAATATAAGTACATTTAAGCCATCTGTCAGGGGGCCAGGTTAGCTCAGAGGTTAACTTGCTCGCCTTTGTACCGGTAGGTCCGGGGTTCGATACCCACTCCGGCCCTAGATTTATTCACGTGGCACGTGAATAATTGTGAGCATGTCATCTCTCAGAGGGCGTTAAATCTGTTTTGATTTATTAACGCACCTCCACCTTCTGACTATAATATGATAAAACAGAATGGCTGATGTTTTTAATGTGGAACCTTTTTCCCACATCACGAGAAATATAACGAATGAGATGAAACGAGACAGTCCTCCCAAGGTGGACCTCGTGGAGGTGGGCTTCCATGATCTATATCAACAAAAGCTATAACCTTAAGCCTGGAAGTCTCTAAGATACTGACGGTGACTTGATGAAAGATATCATCACAGATTATAGGGGAAAACATGAAAGCGGAAACAACAGGAGTAACACTTAATAGGGAATTGAGATAGAGCAAATACTAGGTAAGGAATGGAAGGAGTTGTTTACAGAGACTACAAGACAAGGTATAGGGGAAAAGAAGGAGAAACATCCAAACGATAAACACATCGCGCCAGGTCAGGCAAACTTAAGTCCGCCACAAGGAGCCGTCCTAGGCTAGCACCCGTTTAGGTTGTGCCTTTCTTAGTTCGCGCCAACCAGTCGTGTTAAGTCCCCCCAACCACGAGAAGGTGAAGGCACATGAGGGGGAGGGGGTTAAACCGTCAGTCCTGAGCATGTACTCTGTCAGTTTCTTAAATATACTTGAGTTACGCAAAAAATTTAAAACTCACAATGTAGAATCAATCTTCATTGTGTTGTATCACAAAGGGCCTATGTGTGTTCCAGTGTGGAACACACCTCTATGTAAGTACTGGTTGAAGAATCAAATTGCTACTTAGGTGATATTTTAAAGATAACTGATTTTAACGTACTGCGGGGGGTTTCATGCAGTATGTAGGAGTCCTTGAGAATGTGCTGCTGAGTGGACGCTAACCACTATTCTAAAGTGAATATGAAGCAGAAATGAGACAGTCTCTGGTTATATTCAATCTGAGTTGTGTTGACTGCAACAGAAGTAGTCTCCTCCAAGATTACCATAAAGCGGATGAAGTCAGGATTACTACAGGCGTATAAAGAGGACGCCAGGGATTACCCCCTCCTGCCAGGTGTTCCTCTCAGGCCACAGTTCATCTGTTAGAATTAGTACATAATCCCCACACACGCTAGGCCCCATATTAACACTAATCTTCCACCAATATAATCCTTCCCGTCCGTCTCCGGGCTCCAAATAAAATTTATACTCTTCACAGTAAAAGTTATAAAACCATGCTATAAAAGCCCACTAATATAGGTAAAACCTGCAGATAATCGACTTGCTGTAACCTTCATTCTCACGTCTGTCTCTCTCACACACTCTCTCCACCTCTGTCGAAACCTCTTCTTTTTTTTTCACTTTTTATTCCACAGTCAAATGAATTTTTTTTTTCAAAAACCTGGTGTTTAAGCTTTGCTGGGCTTATTTCTTTTAACAATGTAATATAATTTTATATTTTAACTTTCAGAAGTGTTTTATTAAAACAGTAATATTTATACTGAGTAATGAATTTATTAATTTTGTGATATTCAATTTACATTATTGTATTTAAAAGTTTTGAAGTTACTCACATTGGAAAAAATATTAACATTATAATATCTTATATATTATTAGTTGATTTAAAACTAATATTTAAGATAATTTGAGCTGTTCAAATATTTGAGAATATTTCTGGTTTATTTAATTAACTAGATGACTCTTAAATGGGATATAATGTATTCATAAAAAATAGTTTTATATTAGTAAAATATAATAAATAGTTTGTAGAAATGATTCTGTTATTAGATTTACTGTAAGCTAATATAAGCCTGTACCAGTGAGCTTGGTACACCTCTCTTTTCTCTCACAGTTAGAGACTGTATGTGTGAGTTTTAATTTCTCTATGTCTCTTAATCTACATTGAACTTTATTTGTCCCTTTCGGATCGTGTTTTGATCAAACAAGTATATGTATATATCTTTATAAAAGTATCTACCGTGAAGAATTATCAGTACTCTGTTAGTTCTTCAGGTTCAAATTAAACTGTCAATCCACATAGTATTAATGAAGGCTATACTTTTGACTTCAATGAAATATATATAATAGTCAAAGAAATAGATGAACAAAGAAATGAAGCTTTGGAAATGATGTATATTAGAAAGGACCAATCAGTCATCTGATATTATAGAAGTGACATTTGAAATTTACATAACATTTATTCGATTGTGTTAAATTAAATATTGTTGATCGTTGCAATATAGTTTCAGCAATTTGTTGTGTCTAGTAAAATTTAGTGTCTTTCTTGATTGCAGTTCAGTGTCACTGGTTTATTCAAACTAGACAGTTGTTGAAATTCTGAAATTGTTTTCTCTTAAAATATCTCTTATGTAATACTTAAGTTTTTCTGTTTCAAAATTTAATACTTTTTTAAGTTCTATAAATTACTTGTTGACTGTAATTTCTATTTTATTTTCATATATTTACTTTTCTGGATTTTTTTGGTATGTTTGATTATTGAATTATTGTATTATTTCTTAAACTTCCTCTGTTTTGAAGGCCTGTGAAAAAAGGTTTTAAATAAAAACCGAAACGTTGGCATTCAGAGTTTAATTTGAATATGAAGAACTGCTTGAGTTCTGATAAATTTAATTATATATATATGTATATGATCAAACCAGAATATGAAAATGGGAAAACATGATTAAAGATCTTTCAACCGTAACAAGCAGTCTTCGTCAGAGTCAAAAACCCAACTGGAGTTTTTGACTCTGACGAAGATTCCTTGTTACGGTTTTTGACTCTGACGAAGACCGCTTGTTATGGTTTCTGACTCTGACGAATATCTCTTGTTACGGTTGAAAGATCTTAGTCTTGTTTTCCCATTTTCATATTGTGGTTTGATCATTGATTGTTATTTAACGTGTTTATGTGAAATCTTTATATATATATATATACATACATATAAAATATGTATATATGATCAAATCACAATATTAAATGGCAAAAAGAGTAACAAGTAAAAGTAACAACAATGGGATCTTTCAAATGTAACAAGCGGTCTTCGTCAGCGTCAAATCTCAACTCAGTTGAGAAGACCGCTTGCTACAGTTGAAAGATTATTGTATTTTTTTCTCCTTTCTTATTGTGGTTTGAACATTGTTTGTTATTTCACGTATTTATTGCAAAATCTTGTTATATGTATATATGTATCTTTATAGAAGTATCAACCGAAAGAAAATTTATCAGGACACGGTCAACTTTTCAAGTTCAAATTAAACTCTCGATCGCGACGTTTCGGTTTTTATTTAAAACCTTTTTCATGGGCAGAAATGAACTTTTTGAAGCAGCAAAACTGAAGTATTACATTAGAGATTTTTAAAAGAAAACGATTTGAGAATTTCAACAGTAACTGTCTAGTTTGAATTCAAATTATTGGTATTTGAATTCATTCAAATTGGACAGTTGTTTTCAAAATTCTTAAATTGTTCTCTTTTAAAAATGTGTAATGTAATATTTAAGTTTTTTTTTCAAATTGTATGCTTCGCCCTATAAAAAAGATTTTAAATAAAACCCGAAACGTTGCCATTTAGAGTTAAATTTGAATGTGAAGAACTAAACGAGTGTTGAAAAACTTTATTTTTAAGAATATGCATATATATCAACGTCTAAGCGATAGAAGAAATTAGAAAAATGAGTAAGATTTTTCAACTGAAACAAGCTTTCTGTCTTCCATCAGTTTGACTCTGATGAAAACGGCTTGTTTTTGATATCCTTTTGTGATTTAGATATTGATTTTCATTTCTCGTGTTTATTGTTTAATTTTGTTTTATATATATATATATATATATATATATATATATATATATAATAACGAACACAGACTAACAGCATGTAGAATTAGAAACAGGAGCTATATTCGTAATGATATTTGAATCTAAATTTTTTCCAATTGTTTCGAAAGCTGCTTATAAGTGGAGAAAATAATTTATTGGTACTTGCAAGAAATTACGATCAAGTAGAAATTAAGATCAACTGAAACAAGCTTTCTGTCTTCCATCAGTTTGACTCTGATGAAAACGGTTTGTTTTTGATATCTTTTTGTGATTTAGATATTGATTTTCATTTCTCGTGTTTATTGTTTAATTTTGTTTTATATATATATATATTATTATATATATATATATAATAACGAACACAGACTAACAGCATGTAGAATTAGAAACAGGAGCTATATTCGTAATGATATTTGAATCTAAATTTTTTCCAATTGTTTCGAAAGCTGCTTATAAGTGGAGAAAATAATTTATTGGTACTTGCAAGAAATTACGATCAAGTAGGAATTCTACATTATTCCGAGAAATTTGATTGTGACGGGGATTGGTGCTTCAAGTAATGGAATTATTAAGGGTCGCAAGTTATTTATTTTCTTGAAGCTTATAAGTCGTTATGCCTTGGATAAGGACTTTAAAATGTTGCTCCGCTGCAGAAGGTTGTAAATGGGGATAATGTAGGAAAGTGAATAAAAAAGGGTGTTATGCTGGCGCGAAGAGGTGCATTGTGGTCATTGTTGAATCCCCTAATCCCAAGAGGCGAAACCGCCAGTTTAATAATCAGGTGGCCGGTGCCCCGCTAAAGGGTCTCCCTAATGCCAGTTAATGCTGCAGAGGACCTGCTTCTAATCCGCGTTCTCCTTCCAATATACCGGTCCAGGATCACCGCCAGCCCGGTTATTGCTTAGCCCTATTGTCCAGTCAAAGGAATAATTTAGCTACATACCTAGGCATCCTTTTAAACCCCTTCCCTTGGCCACGACTTTCCTCGTCTTAATTCAAATTGACCCCAAACTCCACCAACAATCTCAACCAATTATTTATGGACTTCCCCTAAACTACCTTCCCAACCGATTTACTTAAACCTCTGTGCTTTCAACTTTACCTAATCACTATGAGCATGGTATTTCCACTGTCTACCCTCCATTATAGAGATCCAAAGCAAGATGATTGTAAAAGTTTCCTCCGTGTGAAAGACATAAAATAGTAATCAGTGAGCTTACTGCCTTTATCGCCTTCTTCTCTGTCATATATGGTAATGAACGATCAACAAGTAATATTATTTATCAATCGAAATAAGTCAAAAGAAATGAATTTAAATAAGAGAACCAACCCCAGCAATCTAGAAAATATCTCTTATTAAAACATAAGGTTATTAAATCTTACGATTATTAAAATACACAATAATCTTATCAATAAATATCTGTATTGTGGTCTACAGGATAATACAGCATACAGGATATAATACAGCATAAGTATAGATTAATATAAGACAAAACCATGTTACTTCATATATGAACTCTCAGACTGTTCTGGGCCGTTTTTAAACTTTGTCCATCTTCAAGCAAAATGGACATCCAAATCGTTGGAATTAGAATTAACGAAAATATATCGTTAGATGTCCATAGATATCTTATTAACCAGTGTCTAAATCTATGATTTTTAGATTCATTTCATATAATAATTTTTTGACTATTTCTTAATAATTAATGAATAAAATTAACAAACTGATGAAAAATGAACTAAAAATAATAATATGAAATAAAATCTAGAGGTCATAGATATAGTCATCAGTTAATAGGATGTTATATAAACCGTCGATATAGATCAGTTCTGATTGAAGATGGACACATCCTACTGTGTGCCTTGACCTCATGGATATAATACGTAAATTAATCCAGGCCGATGAACTGCGTGTTTCCCCTTTGCCGTCCGCATTGCACCGTCATCCGAGGTGACCTCCCAGAGGAGGGCAGGAGGTCAGCATCTACTCACTCCTTGCTGTTTAAGGATTATTCTTGCATGCAATAGGATTTGCTTTGGTCGTTCTCCTGAAGGGAAGTACTCATGAACCCGGAACCAGGCCTCCGCCTGCCAAGAAATGGATCAATTGTAAAGGTCGAGGGTCAAGTTACTCTGCTGACAACTTCTCGAGAAGTTACTGCTTCTCATACAGCGACTCCCTAGAGAGTGTGCGCTTCTCGGATGAGGAACCTCGAGTCCACCATCAACCAGGGGGGCATGCGGTACAGCATAAAGAAGTCCTCTGACGCCGAGTACCCCAACGAGTAGACACATAGGAATCAGGAGATAACCCTTCCAGGGGAGAGGCTTCACATAGGAGCCATGGACAGCACCCCACTCTGCCCTTAGACTTCATGGAAATAACACATAAATCAATCCAAGCCGATGAACTGCCTGTTGCCCCTCTGTCATACGAAGCATCGTAATGACAGACATCATCCGAAACCGTACAGAAACTTTAAATAAGATATTTTACCGAAGATCTCAGGATGCTTTTTTCATGGAGTAACTAGAAACATTCTATACACAGTTATTCATTTATGTCTCTAATAAATATAATGGAATTTCATGTACTGCTCTCTTGTGGGCTAAATATTATGATAAACGTAACTTAAAATTCACTGTTACGTCCTCAATGTTTAATAACCTAATTTATAAGTTAGGCTAACATAAATTAGGATAATTATAAATCGTGCTGTTAGAGAAAGACTACCATTCCCTCCCACCTCTTTCTTCATTGCCAAATTATTTACAATGGAAGTTACAAGATAGAATTTCTTTTCATTTATCTCTTATGTAGCTTTTGTTTTCATTCTGGTTTGAGTAGCAGAGCTTCATCCTTTTACAAAAAGATCATCTCTATTGCCATAAGTTTAGCTTTGTCGGTCAGCCGATTCTACATGTAGAGCTCTAATATATAGCCGTGTTTAAGTTTATTACAGATATACTTAAGTTTGATCTTTAAGAATATTATATATTGTACTGGCTACTTACATAACCCTCACCCCTCAAATGGACTTACAATTTAATTTTATGGGCCAAAATGGACGACTCTAAATCTGTGGTATCGTACTCTAAACCTGATATCGTACAGGCTATGGACGGAGAGCTGTAAATTCTGGGGTTACATTTCTTACCGTGCATATAAGAATTCGAGGGTCTTGTGTTTTTGGTAATATTCAATTTCAATCTTGGTTGAATATAGTACTAGCAGCAAACTTAGCACTACATGATCATGCTGTTATGACCTCAGTTTACCACAGCCTGTTGTTGCAACACAAAATAAAATCTTAACGTGCCATCCTTTAGCCACTTTGGATTACTCCAAAGCCCGAGGTGACCACGCGGAGGCGAGCACACACTATACTACGTCGCTCATCAAGACATACCACACGTCAGTGCCAGGTCAGCGTATACAAAAGGAGTATCGAAAACATGTCATCCTGATACTACCAACTTGCTACTAGGTAGAAAGGTACATCACTTTCCCTATGGGACTACAAGACTTATAAAAATCTGATAATTAAAACTAAGGCTAATTTTCATACTTCAGGGTACTAAAATACTCCTCCGATTGAAAACAATTCTTAACTCCTAAAGTCTCAAGGGTATTAAAATATTCCCCCCTGAGAAAGACTTAAAACTAACTACATCTAATTAACCTAAATTAACCTTAAATCTGGATGTACTCAATATTCCCTCAGGGATTAGAGAGTATTTTTATTTGCGCAAATTAAGTCCTAAGGGGTCAGGTTAGCTCAGTAGTTAACGCACTTGCATCTGAACTGGTAGGTCCGGGGTTCGATACCCACCTGGCCTTCGATTTATTCACGCAGGAGGAGAATAAATTTGATTCTGTCTATCCTCAGAAAGGCCGTTAAACCGTAATTCCGGATCATGTACGATGTCAGGTGCTCGTTAACGATTCCTACTTTTAAATATACTTAAGTTAGGTTAAATGTAGGACTCCCAATGTAAAAAAATAACTGGTAATATTACTAAAGTGGGTGTCAAATAATAAATGAGCCACAGTTTCCGCTTCTAGAACCGAATTATAAGTGTGAGCGTTGGAAAACAAAACAAACAAAAAAACAAATTAAATCATAAGGGTACTCTACATTCCACTAGGAAGTACATAACCTAAGACAAAACAAGAGACATATAAACAAATAACATAAGACTTTCTCACAACTACAGCTAAACCAAAAGGTACTCAGTATTCTCTTGTAGATATCTTAATCTAACTCATAAGGATGGACATGTAAATTAGACGCAACAGACATACACAACTTAAGACTAAGGAAACTACAAGAGAAACCCTAGTTCATTACCTTCCAGAAAAATTAAAACATGCAAGATGGGAACCTGAAATATTCAGTACTGCAATAAAAGAATTGATCTTTTCTAAAAAGATAACATTTATTAAAATGTTGAATATGGTTTACTAAGCCCTAAATGAATCTTATTTATGAATTGTTGATGTCTGGAATGTGATGAATGTTCTTGTTAAATAATGGAAGGTCCTATTGAGGGCAGGATAAGACTTAAATGTCGGCATATTAAAATTCGACAGGGCCAAGTTTGTTGTTCAAAAATGAGGAGGGGGGGGATTGATGGAGCGACTTTAATCGGATTAGAAGAGAGTCTAGGGGGCGTGGAGGGGGGAGTTGTTGGAGGAATAAGGGGAGGGGGAAGATTAACTCGACGAATAATCAAAGTTGTCGATTTAGTGTAGGGAGAAGGAACAATGCTCCAAGGGGGAGTTTAACCTTCCCTTTTGTTGTCGGATTATAAGAAGAGGTGGAGGGCGGAAGGTAACGTCTAACCTGGGGGGCCTGAATTTTACCTAACTTTCGCACCAACTCCTCCGTAGGGGGCCAATGAGATTCACTGCGCCCCCTCACCAGTCCGCTTTAAGACGATTTGACTCGTGACCGCCTCTGACATTGTCCTCATTCACAATGGATTCCCTCGACCATGTACTATTTGAATGACATTTTTTTTTTGCATAACCTATCAGTCTACCTCTGTTTCAGTAGATCTTCACCTGCGTTTGTTCTCATTCGGCTCCCACTATTTCAACTTTTTTGTTTAGAAACAATTTTTCTTCTGTTATACTTCTTTGTAAAGTAATATCCAACAAATCATTGAAAAATAAAGTTTAATAATAAATAAGAAATACCAAACAACCAAGACAATTTAGAAAGATCACTTATAAAATTCAACAATATGATTTGCTTATGAATAGAGGAAGATATCTGAAGGGCAGATATCTTAATGACGTGGTTGCGTAAGATTACCAGTGGACTGCGGGTTTAAGTGATTAGCCGAGTAAGCGACTAGCATCACACCCTCTCAAGTTGACCTGAGAGGCAGTGTTCTACATGTGGACTAACAGACACAACTACATAAACAAACTAGTACAAGTCACTAAATACAACCTGATTATCAAAAATGTCCTTGCTGACAGATAAAGACTACTGTTAGCCTTGTCTCAAGAGAACCTGAATACCATTGTCAGAAATATTTTCATGTATAGATTCTTAATTACCGGTAAAAAAATATTAATTATTGGTCAATTAAAGATCTGTAAAATTAAATAAAAAAGACTAAGTTAAATTAAAGAAAAATGAATAAAGTCTTTCAAATATAACAAGCGATCTTCGTCAGAGTCAAATCCTGACTGACCCGAATCAGTGGGATTCACTCTGACGAAGACCACTTGTTATGGTTTAAAAATCTTACCCTTTTTTCTCATTTCTTATTGTAGTTTGGATGTTGCTATCTAGATCTGTTTTTTTTTTAGATGTAAACCTAAAGAAAAACACTAAGTATTTGAAACGGGTAGTCAGTTTTTAACATAAAGCTCTTTTCCGTAGAGACTAGTTTTAGAAATTCTCAATAACAATAGACATAATTATAGATTTCAGTAAAAATTCCTAATAAATCTACAATGTTGTATTGCAATGTATGTAGTCAGGAACAACTCATATTATTATCAAAGACAGTTCACTTTACATACTTCGAATAAGAAATCAAAACTATTTTGATATCTAGTTCAGGTGTTTTGGCTTTTCATGAGCAGGTGTTTTGTCCTTTTGCATAATGCCTTTTCCAGAATAAAACATACTATCTTGTAAATTTCCTCCTGCAGTCTGCTGGTTTTGAATCGTTCCATTTCCCGTAGCGAACTAATGTCTGCAGTTCAGAAAAATACTGCTGTACTTTTCAATTCACTCTTAAAAGTGGGCAGTACCCTAAACCAGTTAATGCAACAGAAATTCATAAGATAAAATGTTATATTCTCTTTCAGTTTAATAAGCTGATACCAAGAATATTGTATTACATATAAACCTTAGAGTAAACACTCTTTGTTAAAATGCGTTGCTTTTTTAATAAAACTGTTTAATGTGGAAACTAGTCTACAATTTGTAATAATTTTATAGCTTTGTTTGGTCTTCTATTCATAATTTGTGGTTTTGTCAGGTTTTCCATTTGTATTGGTTTTTTGTAAGGTCTTTTATTAGTATTGAATGCTTCTTATCAGTTGTCTATCAGCACTGAATATTTCTTGGCAGGTCTCATATTCATAAAGAATGATTTTTGACAAGTCTTCTATTCGCATTGAATGTTAGTTGTCAAATCTTCCATTCATTCTGAATATTTCTTTCTGCTAGTCTATTCGTAGTCAATATTTCGAGTTGAGATCTTCTACCAATATTGAATGAGTTTTTTTTTTGAAAGAGTAAACACTCTTTGTTAAAATGCGTTGTTTTTTTAATAAAACTGTTTCATGTGGAAACTAGTCTACAATTTGTAATAATTTTATAGCTTTGTCAGGTCTTCTATTCATATTGAATGTTTTTTTTTTTTAAGTTTTTGGAATGTATTTTATGATGTCATCTTCTTAAAGAATTGCCTTCTCCCCCCATTGATGGAATCAGCGCCTCTTATGTCATGATTACATCAAGGTTTTTGTCTGTAGGCAACCATGCGCCAATCCTTGTGGTCACATAAATCGGACAGTTCGTGTGAGTCGACAATCTGTTCCCATTGTTATGCCAAGGTTGTTCACAAACAAATGCCTGCCCTTGTTTACAGCCATCTAGCGGCAATCATACTCAATGAACAGGTGGGATTATTGAAAGAAAAAAAAATGATTGTGTAATTTGTTTGAATGGGAATCGGAGAGGGTGGAGATAGAGGGGATGTGTGTCAACTTCCCGGACGGCCGGCGTCCCGGCTACTTCCGCTGCTGAGCGAAGCTATTTCAGGTTATCCCTTATTATCGGAGAACAATGGGAGGACGCGTTGTTTTTATAGCTGTCGACTGAGAATCATCGTAGTCTTTATTACTCGAGAGTGTCCCTCGCTGCCTTGTCGTCGCTCACCTGTTCTTTATTTCATGTTTGAATCACAAAAGCAGCATTGATAACTAAAGTCACTTAAGACATCAGTCTCTGTGCCCTCAAGTAGATTGATTCACTACTGTAAATAATTGACCAGTGTAAATATTAGTTGTAACATCTCTCCATTCACTCCCTCAATATCTACTAACTACCCTCATACCCCACGACTTTCTTGCTCTCTTTTATCTCTATCGCCTCTATCTAATCTCTATCTCTCTCGCTATCATCTTACTACCTACTTACCTACCATTTATCCATCCTTGTAACTCACTCTCTCTCTCTCTCTCTCTCTCTGTCTCTCTCTGTCTCTTTCTCCCTTTTTACTTAACACCCACATTCTCAATCCTAGAACTCACTCTCTCTCTCTCCCTTTTTACTTAACACCCACCCTCTCAATCGTAAAACTCTCTCTCTCTCTCTCTTCTCTCACTCTCTCTCCGTATTTACTTAACTCCCACTCTCTCTCCGTATTTACTTAACACCCACTCTCTCTCTCTCTCTTCCCTCACTCTCTCTCCCTTTGTACTTAACACCTACCCTCTCAATCCTCTCTCTCTCTCTCTCTCTCTCTCTCTCTCTCTCTCTCTTCCTCTCTATCCCTCTCTCTACCTATCAATGACCAGACTCTCAATTCTACAACACTCTCTTTCTTCCTCTCTTTCTTTGACCAACAATTTAAGGATATAATATGATATATTTGTTTTTAATTTAATTTTTATTTTAAATTATTTTGTAATCGAATGCCTTTGAATTTATTATTTTAGATGCTATTTCATGTCAAAATCAAAATTTAAATATTTTAACATTTTATTTCATTTATTATAAAAAAAAAATTAAAAAAGGTACTTTCGTTTATTTATTTATATAAGCAGAGTTACAATAATATTGAATTTCAGTATCAAACTGGATCATTTTAGAAAAAAAAAATAATTGAGAACGAGAGCATTGTGAGAAAGTGTAACGAGGCACAATGAAATCTTTGTCAAATTAAAATGCCCTTTAAATCTCACTCCATCGTTACGCTCACTTCATGCTTATTGTGTTGAAATTGTATGTAAGTCGACGCAAAATCTTTTATGCTTTGAATTCTTGAGATTATATTTATTTTTGAAACATCCTGTTAAAAATGTATTATTATGATTATTTTTAAAAGTTTTTCATTGTGTTTAACTTTTTTTTATATATATAGCTTACAAATTGTGTACATGTGAGTGAAATGGTAATGTCGTATTTAATGTAGTTTACATTGCGCATTTTTCCTTGTTAGAAGTGGTTTGTGATTTCTGTTACACTATATTTCTTTACTACTTCCCATCACACTAAAATCCCATTGATTTGGATTAACATTATCAGAAGATATCTTATTGCATATGTGGTTTTCTTCTATTTTATATAAAGTGTATATCTCTTATCATGGGAGTAAAATGAAAAAAATAACTTTTAGTTATAAGTAACAGTATTCTAAAAAGCTTAACTAAATAGGCCAGACCCTTCAAGTGAGTGTACCAGTTAGCTTGCAGATTGTAATTTTTTATGGTCCTCAAGAATTTTTGTTGATCACTATGTGAAACCTCGAGAATATTTCATTGACTATAGAGGGTCTTTTTGAACTCTTGGGAAAGTCTGTTGTATCACAGGGGAATATGTGACTTTCGAGGATGTATATTTGACCACTTTGGTGAGTTGATGAGGGGGGGGGGGTCCATATGGACTTGGGATAGTGCATGTTAACTACTGAGGATATCTCATTGACACTTAAGGCTCTATCGGGACGCTTGAGGAATTTTCTTGTATCAAAGGGGAATATGTGGATCTGAGGATGTCTATTTGACTACTATACTGGTGGCGGGGGGGGGGGGGGTGGAGGTAATGTGGACTTGGGGGGTTAATCCATGTTAACACTTGCAATTGACATTTGAGATTCCATCTGGACGCTTGATAAAATCTCTTTTAACACAAAAGAAATGTGGATCCAAGAGGATGTCTATTTGACCCCTGTGAGGGGAGGGAGGGCACGTGAACTTGTTTAAGCTTCATAGACGTTTAAGTTTCACCTGGAATCTTGAGAAAGTCTCTAATACCATAATTATATATGTGGTGCTTTAAACCTTTCTATTTGACTTCGGGTGGTCCAAGAATTTATATCATTTAAATAAGAATTATTTTAAAACTATCTCTTTGACCCTCTAGTCAACCCTAGAGGAGTCTCATTAACAAATGATCTATAAACTAATTTAAATTAAAAACTGATGATGATTTGTATGTAGGCCACCTTAATATAGATATTACTACATATTAAGTAAAGAGTTACTCTCGTATAAAGTAGTACGTAAATTGGAGGTAACCAGTAAATGATTAGTCAATGTAGAAGTTGCGAATATATATAATTCAATAAAGACAAAGAAACGGATATAAATTAAAGACACAGACACAATGCGTTTCTTTTTATAATTTTTTTTTCTTTTATTTGCTTTTCTTTGTATATATTCAACTTCAGTTGTCCATTTTGACTAGTTTTTTCATCGAAAAAGTATATATATGTATATACGACTCACAAAGGACAACAAACGTTTCACAGTAAATTATAGAATCAGAACAAAGATAAGATCACAGTCTCCAACTCTCGGCTGAACCGTCATTAGGAAAGTTGAGATAGCGACACCAAGCGCACTTGCAAAGCGACGGTTGGAGACCACATCTGGAGACCTAAAAAGGGTTGAAGACTGTAAGTGTCTTCCTATCTTTATTTTGTGTATCTATAATTTACTGTGAAACGTGTATATATATGTTCGTATATTTGGGCAGGCCTTTATTTATACAAGTTCGATTAAAACCTATGCCTATTTCCATTTTAACACATTTTCGAATTAATTTTTGAAATTTTCTGACCTCTGACTTCCATAAGTTCGGGACAAGATAAGTTCTTGTCTTGAACTTATGGAAGTCAGAGATCAGAAAATTTGAAAAATTAATTCAAAAATTTGTTAAAATGGAAATAGGCATAGGTTTGAATCGAACAGATATATATATATATATAAACTAGATTCACAAAAAGAATACAGACACATTCCGAAGATGTGACTACTACAGGGGTCCTCTGTAGCCTAAAAATATTATACGCTAGGGTTATAATATGTCCCAGGTTACCAAACTGTAGGGATATGATTCCTTCAAATAAGTAAACCATATCTATAGATATTAGTAGGGTAAAAAATTCATAAAATAGTCTCCACATATACAAGTTTAATAGTCGAATCAAGGCGTTTCGAAAACACGGTGAACTTCTTCAGACATAAAACCATGTTTCAGAGTCTGTGGCACAATTAATTGAAAAGCAGTTACGATTGAAGAAGAACACTATGTGGTCGAAACGCATTGTTCAGATTATTAAACTTGTATATGTGGAGACTAGTTTATTAGCTTTTTACTCTACAATGAGTACAAACCACATTACTGACTGCAGTACTTTAGAGTGGATAGTATTATAACAAATAAATGGTTTATGAAAATGTAATGTGTTCAAATTGTCATCGAGTCACTATTTTTGTTGTTAAAAGATGTGGCAGAAATTAATTGAAAGGAAGAAATGTTTTTTTGATACTGGGAAAAGGGGGTGTTCGTCGGTGAAAACGCATTGTGTGTTGAAATCTAAAATGAACGTGGTGGAGGGAAAAGTATTTATTAAAGAAAGAAGGTGAGATGTCAGGAGTGGAACGGGACAGGGGAGAAGCAGTGGACAGGAAGTAAAGCACAAGTACTGAAAACGACCTTGAAGTGATGCTTTACAGATTTTTAATTGCATCGGAAATATCTGGGGCGAAGTGACAAGACAAAGGGTTAGGGCGCGCCCACCCACCCCACACCCCCTCGACAAACCTATCTGAGGAGGGCTCGATAAGGGCTAATACTCTGCGCCCAGCCTCGGCTCATTTCCGTTCTTCTTCGTCCCCCGGCATTCCGGATCTGGCGCGTCTCTCTCTCCTCTTGAGAGACGTACTCATAGATAATGTCAACCTTCGCCAAAACTCTCACACCAAGCACCGCTAACAACAACTCTTGATAATTAATCGACCTCCAAACAGAAAGGCAAAGAGTTTTTGCAATCAAATCCTTTTCAAAACAAACCCTGTCAAATCCTTTAGGATAAGATTGTAAACACTTATTATCTTCTCCGCTAACTTCCATTAAAAAGATGAATGTTTAACAGACTTCCCTTTAACTTATATTTATAAAATAACTTTTCCCTTCCCTTTCAAATGTTTATATTTCATTTCAAAACATTTTCACAATTTACATCACCATATTTTATTCTTATTTCACACAAAATGAATCCAATAAATATCATAAATAATATATATCACTCAACGTTAGTTTTTAAGGATCCGCCAATCCTTTTACGTCTTCACCGTTGCATTTTTTATATTTTCTTTGAGGCCAACAATATATATATGACTCCCCGCTTTTCTTTGGAGAAATTTATATCTTTCCACCTCCTGACAGCGCAGTTCAAATATAGTACTGACAAGTGTATCTTTTAATTAATCTATCTTACTAATTAATTGATCAAGTACTTTAGAACTAATATCATTTTTGATTTTTAGATCGGTGAACTTCTAGCATATAAGCCAATAAATAAATAATGATGTCGTCATAGAAATTATGACTAGCCGGACATTTTACACTCTAATGGTTATTACGCTCTAGGCCTTACATTCTCTAATTTTCTGTTTAACCGTCATCAGGTCTCCAGCCGTCGATTTGCAAGTGAGCTTGGAAGCGACTATTTCTTCTCTTGTTATGACATTTAGACCAAAAATTAGAGACTGTAAGTGTGTGTTTTCTATTTAGTGTGTACCTATGTTAAACTACTGGGAAACGTATAGTTTATAAATATAATAATTAGTTAATCAAAATTAACTGACTCACTTCATTAAATTATATATGTCAACTCGGCCGTAAAGTAGTGGCATTTAAATACTTTATATCAATACACCTTAGAGTAGACAGTATATGGGAAGACTAATAACGATAAATAAATAATTAATAAGGATAATTTAAGATATAAAGAAAACGGTTAGAATATATGTTCAAACGTTTAGTTGTTTTTCTTTAATAGCTTTTAAATTTTCCTTTAAAATTGAAAGACAAAAATATCCATCACAAATTTATTAAATAGGAAAATGACAATATGACTATAGTTATTTACAAAATAAAGATGTCTATTGGTACAATGGGGCTTAAGAAACTTGACCTCCCTCGGAAGGCATGTCGTCATTGTTTGAGACCAAACGATTTAACTTAATAAAGTGTAACTGACAAGCGAAATGCAATGGTTGGTAAAACCAAATGGTTTGTTTGTTTAGAGCAGAGAGAAAAAACGAGCATTCAATGTCTATTTGATATAAATCTGAAAACATGAAACGTCTCCAGCATCAAAAACAAATTGAGACAATTCGGCTCTATGATTTGGACAATATTTTAATTGAAAAAATTTTTTTTACTTATCATATAGTCTTTCTTTTTAAAATGTTTATTATTTTTACTTTACTGTAAGTAATAATATATAAGTATAGTGATCCTGAAAAAATTCGAGTATGTATCTAAAGTTTGTGGCCCCGGTACGGTCCAGAATCTTTGATGGATCAAATTGATATTTTACACAAAAATGGGTCTAATAGTGAAGATTAGAGCTATTGGTTAGGAGCAGTAATACATGGTGAGAAAGTTACTTTTTTCCCATCAAGCATGGGAAATGCAAGAACATGTTTTTAGCAACATTTGTTTCTCTTAAACTACTAAACCTAGAGTCTTGAAATTTTGGCATTATCTTTAACGCTACAAAAGTAATAAACGGAAAATATCTTCAGATTTTTAAGACAGGGGAAAATATTTCTTTTTAATGGAATATGAACATTTTTATTTATAATTCAATCTGAAAGCTTGTGAGAACGATACAAGCCTACCATTTAACGGATCAAAATGAAACTATACCTAAATATAGAACTTTATGTGGAGTATGAGTTGAGATAACGTTTATCAAATTGTCTAAAGGGGCTCAACAGTACATTTTCTGTTTTCAATGTTTTTTAGAAGGTAAATGGCTGCTTAATAAGCCATGAAATTTATCCAAAACATTAAGCAAAAAAATAGGAATTTCTAAAAAAAATCACGATATTCCAATTACGTTAAAGAGCGATAAAGCTATAAAAACTATAAAAAATGATCATGGAATTAGGCGTTACAATTACGATATTAACAGCAGCATATGTAAGCATAGTTAAGAAGTTTTGAATTTTTAAGAAATTTCGATTTATAGATAATAAGGAAGAAGTTATGTACGTGCGTTAACATTTCCAAAATCCTCAAGGCTTTAGTTTTCGATTGAGAACACCTGTGACAGACGGGTTCTTCCCTTGTTGTCCATACTTGTTAACATAAATACTGAAGACAGGAAAAAAGAATACAGAGAAACTGCGGATATCGGTCTTTACTTTGGACTGAGTAAGTATCTGGAGAAATATAAGTAAGCTGCATTTAACACTTATGTCAAAAGGACTCTGGTACCTTGTAGTCTGCATCTAAAGTGAAGTAGTCTATATGAAAATGTGAAAAGAACCACTTGACTTCTTATTGACAACAGCTACTCCAATTAAGAAGATTCCTGAGTGATTGCTAAATTATTTAATAAATTGTATTCAAAGGATGGCAGATAGAGATTGTTGGGCTGAGATTTTGTAGGTTATCTACAAAAAAAAAAAACAACTGTTTTACAGGTCTCATGTGACAGCACAGTATAAGAAGACGAGTTGGCCCTAAGAAGAAATATAAATAGTTATGTCAAACCTAGGAATAATGGTTTTAACATAACGATATAATCGTTTGTTCAAATAATAACATAATTGTCTGTCCGAACAACGACATATCGGATTGTCCGAATAATCACAAAATGGTTTACCGGAATAATTTGGACGAACTTCTTCAGAATAATTTTTTTCAGAAATAAAAAGCCCAGTAAGCCTGGAACTTGAGCGTATTCATCTTATAGGAGTTTTTATGTAGAGAAGGGAACAGTGAATCCCAACCTTCCACGTACAAACAGATTAGTACAACTATGTTATTTAGTCGTCTCACGCTAATTAAATCAGTGTCATAGTCACGATTAAAATTGACTTTAATAAGTTTTTTGGTTGAAAGGTCTTAGTCATAATTCTGATTTTGTTAGTGTCATTTAGAAGTTGATTTTTACCACCCTTGTAATCTTGGAATATAAATTCATATATAAATGCTTATTTATTCTTGTGACCACAAGCACGTTAGGTATAGAAGTAAGAATCAGTGATTCTCGAGGTTTGGTTAAAACACAAACATACTTTAAAAGACACTTTGGTTAAAACAAACACTTAGACCAACGTATCCCATTACTGGTATACCATCCTCAATGCTGTTAATTTTGTAACTATCTGTTGACGAATATCTTCATTTTATTTACAGCCTTGATAATTTTTTATATATATATATATACGGTACTGTTTTCTTGACCACAAAATATTCACAAACACTTTTTCTTTTTCTCGGAGTTTGGTCAGGGTAAATATATGGAATCACCTTTTTGTCAACGTTTCGTCTTTATTTCAAGACATCCTCAGGGCTATAAACTAACAAAAAAACAATAAACAATGGACATTTTTTCATTTCTACTTTAAAAACATCATAAACAAATTGAAAAAAAGAACTTACTGAAGGCTTGGTTCTGTTACATTTACAAACAACCGTTAACTGATAACGGTTAACAGTTAACGGTTGTTTGTAAATGTAACAGAACCAAGCCTTCAGTAAGTTCTTTTTTTCAATTTGTTTATGATGTTTTTAAAGTAGAAATGAAAAAATGTCCATTGTTTATTGTTTTTTTGTTAGTTTATAGCCCTGAGGATGTCTTGAAATAAAGACGAAACGTTGGCAAAAAGGTGATTCCATATATTTACCCTGAAAAAACTCCAAGAAAAAGTGTATATATATATATAGCAAAACTTGGACTAGGTGAGGAGTTTCTGGTTTGAACAACCATCAAGAATCTATGCTTCTTGCTTAATTCTTGCATTTTTAATACTAAAACAAATTAGAGACAGGGTCACTTTTCAAGGATTAGATTAAGCTCTCGCAATTTGTAATATCGTTAAACACTAACAGTTTACACGAAAGTTTGTAAGGTTCCTACCTTGCAGTAGACTATTTCTACAGACTGGAAATTCATTCCAGAGTATTAGATTTTAAATAAAACTGAAATATCGGCATTACAGAATTTATTTAAATATGGAAAACTGAGTCTTTATTTTATTTTAGTATTATTATATCTTTCGGTCGATAAGCATTTGTTTTTATATGTATTTCTATTTTATTTCTTTTTAGAATGGGATATTTGGTCTACTAGAATACCTCTGACGCCTATTATTTATTCTACCTTGGGAGTTCTCAATTCTGCACAACTCAAGTGATTTAAAGTAGGGTTTTTTGACAAGTACCTAACTGCGAACAGATTCAGAACCGGCGGCTTAAAGTCTCCCCGAAGGATGGAGTGATAAGATTCTTTCACTTCCACAGTATCTACCGTGTTTTTTCCAGTTCGAACAACATCAGCTGGCTGCCTATCCTATAGGTTACTTAGATACAATTTTCTAAGAAGTATTGTTACAGCTATATCATTAATAGCTAATTGCATTATAAATCAAAATGAAATTTGAGCTGCTAAAGTCAAACATGTGATGAAGCACACTGATTTGATGTTGTAATACGAAGAAATCTGAGTCAACATTGTAATGACGGTTTTGTTTTGTTTCAGGTAAAAGCTTGCCAGTGCACTGTGTGGTTGAAGGAGTTTGGACCGTCGAGGACTGGGAGCGAACCTCCTGGAATTCCCGGCCAGGCAGTGGCCTGGAAGCTGACTCCTACGTTATCATCCCTGTTACCACTCCGTTTTCGGATCTTGTTCCTTTAGCGCTTTCAAGACTTGGTTACTCGAGAGAACACGCTTCCGCTGCCAAAGGTAACTTACTCTTTACTATTATTTTGAAACAAAACATAGAATGTTCGTTTTATAATAAGTTATTTGTTGTCGATCACGTAGTTCAGTAATTATTACAAAGGATTGTAGAGAGTTAGACTCAAAACAAACACCAATCACTTTCTTATCTAGATATTTCGTCAATATTTATTAATATTTTCAAGGCTACATAACAGTAAATGTCAAAATAATACAGTATGTCATTGTTTTTCTAACTAGCTTGTGGATTATGTAAACCCTAGAGTATTTTTCCTATAGTAGAATCTAACCTGTCTTTAGTGCCCTTCTTAGCTCTAGCATCGTCCAACCAGCTAAGCTAGGAGACTATTGCACAAACTAGGATGTTTGGTTTAGCTGGATAGTTCGTGTAGACATCCTGAGTTACATCTAATTCTTTCTTTTTGCCTCAAAATCAAGTGATGTGTCACGGTGTTGCCCATCAAGTGTCTCAAACCAAAAGCTTTGAATACAAGTAGCAGATTCATTTCATGTCGCAAGACACTATAATTATAAGCAAGAATGACTTGAAGGAAACAGTTCTGCTCAAGTCAGTATAAAAGAGATCCTCACTGTAAAGCGTATCAAATTGCCGTCTCCATTTCCCTGTCCATCTGTCAAGTTTGATTAATAGATCACCTGTCTGTTCACCTGCTGCAGGAAAGAAAGCTCCCGTTCTAGCCTTCTCTTTAAGGCTTGCCGACTGTCAAAACAATTGCTTCATTAGTTCGACCATGCAGTCATTTATAAAAAAAGCGGATTTTTAGCCTGAACAGGTAATTAAAAAGATGAAATGTAACAAATAACTGTAATAGGGTACCCAAGGTGAAATAACTAACGAAGTGGCCAAGTAGGGCGTCTCCCGGTAGCGCACACCACCTGCTAAGTCACTCAATCTTCACCCTTTAGGAAATCAACTCTATCCCCTTCATCCCTTCAACGTATTCTACTTCACTTATATAAAAGAACTATCTATTTTAAAACTCATTCATCTATTGATGTTAACAGTCGAAACATGTTGACGTATTATATATAGTGTAGATGTAGTAACAAAAACGGAAACTTGAAAAACTTTTTTAAAAAAGAAAATTTCAGCCGAATGTGATCTTATTATTAACAATGTTTGCATTCAGGAAGGTCTGCTTCCAAAAATTACAAATATATATGAATATATTCGATAATGATCAAAGACGCGCATACTTACGTAGCAGTGAAGCGATAATAGGCAATTACACACTCGTTTGATTGGTGCACTCAGTATAAATTCATTTTATCTTAAATCCTCACCACGTGGGATCTTTACAAAGTCTAAACCGCTTTGAATCTTTGGAGACTTTTGACATGTGCTCTGCTATACAACATGAGGTACCTAACAATTAATATGTTAATCAATAATAGTTTAAACAAAGATACGTAATATTTTTTTATTACTTTGGTTACTTTCATGCAGAGATATTATGCAAGTTTAACCTTTATCCAGATTTCATTAATTAATTAAATATTTTATTTTTTTGTTTACAGGATCGGTGGTGATAAAAAATTGGAAACCGTTGAGCTTCGACAAAATTGCTGATAACCCTTTGATGACGGTCGGTGACATTTTAGGGGAGCTTTCCACAGTGGCAACCCTGAGGATACAGATATTTAGGTAATATGCATTCATTATCTACGGTTTTCTTGTTTTTATGTAATAGTGTAAATAAATGTGACCACCCCACTTGTTATAGCTGTTTACAAGGATAACATAAATAAAGAGTTTAAGAAAAGAATTTTTTGCTTAACGTAACTTGTTAAACAATAAAATTACAAATAAGGATGAAAAGAATATAAAATAAATAATATGAAAACTGAGGAAGGGATGTGGGCATAAGAGAGGGGAAAAGGAAGAAAACAAGAAGAAAATGTTTAAAATAAAATAAAAAAAATTATTTATATAACCCGAGTTATTATATAATCCTTATTGGAGACGTGATCTAAAAACAAGAACTTCTTGACAAAATTAAAGCGTGGGAGCCAGTTTAACTCAGTTGCGACATGCTTGTCTCTGGATTACTAGGTCCGGGGTTCAAAACCCCTTTGGCTCTAGATTTATTCACGTAGAAGGTATATAAATGTAAGCCAGTCGTCCCTCGGAGAGGACGTTAAACTTGCGGTTCCGAGTCTATACCATGTCAGGTACAGGTATAGGTACTTGAGTTCAATTTTATGACTATCAATGTGGAATCAATCTTCTTTGTATGGTATCACAAATGTCCACTGATCGGTGGACTGATCGCTCAGTCCGTGTGGGACTGACACTACAACCTACCCTAATCTAACATAAATCAGAGTGCATCCGTTTGAAAATGATATTTGAAACCGCATTGATTACCATCAGGTGAAGAAGAGGAACAAGACGTTGAGAGATGTCCTTAGCAGATACCAGAACGTCAACTATCTTTGCCTCATGTTAAACGTTCTTAATTACAGTCAATAACAACTGTCTTGTTCACTTCTCGTCATCCAGTTTTATTATTAAAGGTTTTTAACTTAAAATGGATTGCTGATTTCTTGTTTTGTATCTGTAAGTGTTTTCAACTGTCACTGCATCTTGCTACTCCCTCTGACGGTGAAGCAGAAAATGATAGACTATATACATACACATACATATATAGATAAACTATATTCAAAAAAAGAAAACACAGAAATGAAACAGAAACTCACTATTATATTTCGATGTCCTCATAATGAGGAAGATAGATGTTATTTTCTCTGAAAACAGGCAACGACTGGTTGTTGGACTTGAAGAAGTACTTAACTTAATATGTAAATAAACAAAACATAAATTAGGAGACTAAAATAAATAAAAGGAATAATCAGGATTGAGGGTAAACCCAGGAGCAGACCTACCTATCAGAAGACTGTATATATGCTTCATCTGAACCTCTCAGAGTGCCTTTAGAATTATGTAGTTTCAGTTATCTGTCTCAGAACCTGTAAACAGAACCAGTAATTAAAACTGAGTCCTTGTGAATTGGCATGAGTAGCAATGGGAACGTCACTGGTTTTACCAACGGACGACCTGTGATTATTCATACGCAGGCATAGTTTGGCGGAAGCCAAACCCACATAAAAAGAATGCGGTAAACGCAGTTACCAGAGGTAGAAGAGTCTTGTAAGGGATAGGGTATGTTTGTCTACTGAGGAAAGAAGTAAAGAAAAGAATGGGATTGAGAGGGCAAGATATACACGACGTCCACATTGAACCATACCACTATCAGTGTTAGGCGGCTTAGAAGAAGAAATATTAGAGAAGATACATCGATCAAAGATTATCAGGTTTGTGGTAAGAAATGAAAGGTGTCTGACTGAAGACAGAAGAAGTACAGAAGGAAAAAGAAAATATAGGAAAAAACTCCTTGCTAACTCTGTCCAACCTATATAAAAATTATTAAGAATATTTTAAAAAGAAAACAATATATAAATATAAATAACAATTGAGAAACAAATTATAAATAGATAATAAAAAAACAAAATAAATAAGGAAAAATATATTTTAGAATTCAAAGTAAATAATAAAGAATATCTAACGATTGGGGTTCGAAAGAGCCCAGGAACAGATCTATCTCCCAAGAGACAAATAAGTGCTTCTTCAGAAGCTCTCAGAGTGATATTGGAGTTCGGATCAGAAATGCTTATTCGAACTAGACCCTTATTAAAGTCAATGTATGTTGAAGGGTCACTTCAGAGTAAAACTATGTTTTTCTACTTGTTATAAAAGAATTTAGTCAGAAGCAGCAGGATAAAAATGGAAGTTGTTTTTGTATCTTATAGTTTGTTTAATGTCTATTTATTTGTTATAATAGTTGTGATGTTATGTTAATGTAAGACAAATGGTGTTGACAGCATATGCTGCTTTCTGTTCAATGCTGCACTCTTTGTTACGAAGGACTTTGTGTTTCAGAGCGAGGCCCACTGCTTTGACCGATATGAAAGAGAAGCTGCTCAGGCTTCTACTAGTCCAGTCCCACTCGCTACTTTTGTCTTCAGGATGCCCTCTTGATGAGGTTAGTTCCAGATTCTTTGTGCTTAGATTCTTATATTTTGTTTTATACATTATTTTCCAATATTACTATTCTAAATCATATATACACCACTGAAAAAAAGAACAACTCATAAAGAACGAGAACACTAACTGGATCAATATTTCGAACCAGCAGGGAAGAGAACAGCAGGGAAGAAGAAGAGGTGAGTGCGTTCAGGATTGTGGTTAGAAGACGACTGAGTCGTATACATGTATATTGGTGTTGTTTTTCACGCGTCTTTAAAGATTTACCAGTTTGGCAAATTTTATGGAAATTTTTGCACGGATTTTTTGAAATACCATCGGACATTTCGCTGAAATCTGCGAAGCCTTTTCCTTGTTAAAAAATCTCTAATGTAACACGTATGTTCTTCTGTTTAGAAAATTTTATAAAAAAATTTATACTTTGCCTATGAAAAAGGCTTTAAATAAAAACCAAAACGATGGCTCGAGTTTAATATAAACCTCAAGAACTTACAGAGTCCTGATAAACTCTTCAGAGTTGATCAAACCTCTGAATTTTTTTGCTTTATACGATTTTAATGCTAAATTAAATAATTGGCTAATTTGATTTCTTTAAATTAATACATTTTAATTCTATTAATTTAATTTAATAAAATTTAAAGTATTAGAAACAGCAACTATTTATGTAACAGTACGAACGAAAATATGTATTGCAATTTAAACTGGTTTAGAGATGACGGTATATATATATAATATATATATATAATATATAGAGTCGCCGCCCTGTCTTCCTGCGGGACTCTTCGCTCTTCGCTCTTCACACCTCCTGATGACGACGATGGTCGAAATATCGATGTGAGTTATGTCTGTGTCTTTCTGTTTGTTTCCTTCGTTTTGAATTTATTTTATTTAAAAAAGTCCGCTGGACCGTTTCTTTTAATTGTGGTATATATATATAACATGATTTCACATAATCACGTGAAATAACGTTCAATGATCAAACCACAATATGAAATGGGAAGACTAAGATCTTTCAACCACAACAAGCGGTCTTCGTCCGAGTCAAAAACCCAACTGTGTTTTATTGTCATTTCATATTGTGGTTTGATCAGATATATATTTGTATATTTAATTAATATGGTTTATGACCTTTTTTTTTGCTGGCTTGAGCATCTTATACAAAGCTATATTTCTGACGCTGATTCTGCTCATGACAATACTGTGTCTCCTTAATGATTTCTCATTGGGAGTCCTAAAATTTGTATGACTCGTGTATATTTACTGAATACTTTAAGTCGCACAGGCTCGGAGCAAACATCTCGAAGAGCGATTACTCATATTTTTTCACCTCAAGTATGAATAAATCGAGGTTCAGGGTGAGAATCACATCAACCCGTATGCAATGGAAAGGTGTGTGTATGGATGCCAAACCAGGAAAGCATGCACTTCAGTTGCACTTGAGTCCAAAGGAGTACGAGCATTATTAATATTTCTTACATGAGGATAGTTTTTTTTTTGTAAAAATGTTTTTATCTGAAACCACCTTATGTCATTTGAATACAAATAAACAAAGCTGCATTAGGAAAAAAATATTTGTGTATGTATACCCGATCTACCCACCTAAATGGAAGCACCCAAGCCACTGGGCTACTCTAGCTCTTCAATTTATTTTCGTGAAATAGCTTTAATGTATATGCCTTCATTACTCAGACTATACAAAACAATAGTTTTGAGGTTTTATAAAAATACCTAGCATGGCCTGTTTTTGATATACTCGTAGATCATCATAAAGAGAAAACTCATAGTTTTGAATAAACTTATAAGCTTTGTACTATTCAAGGGGTGAAGATGAGTCTCATTTATCATTTGGGTCCCATTGTCCATGGCTAGTCACATTACTAAGGGTGGCAATGGTATATGCTGTCACCTATCCAAGTGTTGAAGAAAGTCAAAACCGTTTCTAGAGAATGAATTAATTTTAATTACTGAAACCGAAAGATAAGAAAGTATTGAGATATATCGAGATAATATTAACTAGAATTAGTTTAGGTTAGTTGTAGTGGCAGTCGCAAAAGCTAACACACATAGACCGAACACTGGCCCTTTATGATACTTCACAAAGAAGATGGATTCCACATTGGGAGTCCTAAATGTTGCTTAACTCAAGAGTATATTGAGAACGGATCTTTAAAGAGTACCTGACATCGTACAAGCTTGGTACCGACTGCTTCACATCCTCTCCAAGGGATGATATGCTCAGATTTATTCACCTCCCACGAGAATAAATCGAAGGTCAGAGGGATATTGAACCCGGACCTAATAGTCCAGTTATGAAAAAATTGTCACTGGGCTAACCTGGCCCCTTAACAAGAAATAACTGACGAGGGAAACAGCATTGAATCAAAAGAATAAATTATAAGCTGATAATGCCTTGACAATCAGTCTATTTTTAATAATGGACAATGTTTGGAATTGGTCAAACTGATAACATACGAGAGAACAGCAGAGTGTGTGTGTGTGTGTGTGTGTGTTTTTAATAATATTACTGGATAAGTTGTCAGAAGTCACGATAATGTCGTTCTATTTAACAGGAGTATTGTATAACTAATCGTGTCAGGTACGCAGACCTCGTTGGATAAAGCAGAAGCCAAACAGCAGGCGGGGGTAATCCACATGATTTATTTGGTTCAGTATATTATGAGGTGTTTGTTCGAGTTCAACTTGTGTTTAAACAGAGATTACTTGCTCATCGCTGCCTGCTTGTTTACATCTCAGACTATATCCCTGTAGCGGTAGCACGTCTCCTCACTGCCCACTCCACCTTCTTAACGATTTGCTTCCATCCAAATAAATACCATCATGTAATATATATTTATCATCTATTGATATAGATATGTAACCTACTTATTAATTCATATTGTGTCTGTCATGATGCGATCCTGTTTCTAAGTATTTTACTGCAGTTTAAAACAAGAAACAGCCCGTTATTATCAAATGATCAAGATAAAAAAAAAAGAAAAAAAAAGAGGAACAACATAACTTACTTTAATATTTCATTACGAGAGAACTTTTCTTCTGACCTGACAAATAGCAACTGATTTTGCTAGGTCAAACAGCTAACAGCAATTGCTGTTTGCCAAGCAAGTAGAGCTTTTCTTCTCCTGATGACGATGTAATCGAAATATTCAAGTAAGTTTCATTGGTGCTTTTCCGTGGTGTTTACCCTTAATTGTTATATATATATATATTAATATAGGTTGGCAGTAAATCTTCTTGGAGGTATATTTTTTTTAAATGTACCGCAGCTTCGGCATTTACGACTTTCAAACTAAGTTGTTCCAGTCTCCTGACAGTCTTTCCAATAGAAGGTGGTAATTCCCAAATAAGTTGTCCAAAGGACATTGAGACACTTTTCTGGAAACACTTTAATAAATATCAACAGTTTTAATAAAACTAGAACACTATCATCATAGGTAAAGAATTTAACATAACTTACTACACCATTAGAAAAACACAAGGTTTCGACTATGCAATAGTCATCGTCAGGTTGGAAATTTTTAGTCTTACATTTTACAAAATTTGGAAATTTTAAAACAATGAAATAGTTTAAAAAATTTGTTTATATTTTAACAATATAAACTGCTTTATATTAACTGCTAACTTTTATTTATATTCATTAGTTTAATTCCAAATTGTTTAAACTGTTTCATTGTTTTAGAATTTCCAAATTTTGTAAAATGTAAGACTAAAAATTTCCAACTTCACGATGACTATTGCATAGCCGAAAGCTTGTGTTTATCTAATCGTGTAGTAAGTTATGTTAAATTCTTTACCTGTGATTTTAGTCTTTCAGTTTTATTAAAACTGTTGATATTTGTTAAAGTGTTTCCAGAAAAGTGTCCCAATGTCCTTTGGACAACTTATTTGGGAATTACCACCTTCTATTCGTAAGACTGTCAGGAGACTGGAACAGCTTAGTTTGAAAGTCGTAAATGAAGAAGCTGCGGTACATTTCAACAATGTATATACATCAAATATATATATATGTATATATATATATATTAAAAATGAGTTTCCTGAGGATTTAGTTCAAAGAGATTCATTTTAAATTTTAAGAATCAATGGTCGAGAAGCTTTATCAATATATATATATATATATATTTGTGTACAATGGCAGCAGGTCTTTCCTTAAGCATATGTTATTAAAATAAGCAGCAGCTTCTGCATTGACCAGTTTCTTGTTGACACTCTCTAGTTTTCGTATCACTTTGCGGTGAGACTCTGGTAGCTTCCAAAGAAGGTTAGCAAAAGACATTAACACACACAATAAACATAGGTCAAACACGAAAAACTAAATTTTAATCGCTATTTTAATCACTAAATTAACAAACTAAATAATTTAAGTTAGTGATTAAAATAGTGATTAAAATTTAGTTTTTCGTGTTTGACCTATGTTTATTGTGTGTGTCAATGTCTTTTGCTAACCTTCTTTGGAAGCTACCAGAGTCTCACCGCAAAGTGATACGAAAACTAGAGAGTGTCAACAAGAAACTGGTCAATGCAGAAGCTGCTGCTTATTTTAATAATATATATATATATATAACAAGATTTCATAATAAATGCATGAAATAAAATCAACGTCAAAACCACAGAAATCTGAAATAAGACTAAGATCTTTCAACCGTGACAAGCGTTCTCCGTTATAACCAAACTGAATCTAAGAATTGAATTGGAGTTTCAGTTTGACTCTGACGAAGATTGCTTGTTACAGTTGAAATATCTTAGCCATTTTTCTCATTTCTTACTGTGGTTTGGATGTTATATGTATATAAAGTTTAATATAGACAAAGATACTTGTATAAATGAACTCTAAACTACAGTCAGAAATCAGAAATATTACTAAGATCTTTCAACCAAAACAACCGTCTACGTCAGAGTTAAACTGATCACTCTGAGATAAGTGATCAGTGATCTGACACTGAGTCATCAGTATAACTCTGACGAAGACCGCTTGTTTTGGTTGAAAAATTTTAGTCATTTTTCTATTTGCTTCCTATGGTTTAGACATTGATTTTTGTTTCACTCGTTTATTATAAAATCTTGTTATATATAAATGAAAAATACTCAATATCAGTTTCTAATTTTTTGTTTGAACCGTCATCAGGAGAGAAAAGAGATGAAACCAAGTGCACTGTTGCAGAGACGAATGGAGAATGGTGGGACTGCTGAGATACAGCTGTGAAAGGGAGGCAGGTAGTTGCTAAAATGCATGAACTTGGTGCCAAAGAAGTCATCAGAATTTGAATCTTCGTATAACAGAGAAAGTTCGTCTCTGTTATATGATCTCTATGACTTGAAATTATATTCATTTTTTAACCAACAAAACATAAATATTTATAGAGTTTGAAAATGGAACATGATTTAAGCTAAAAGATATTTTATTAAGTGTTCAATGATATTAACTTAACCAACAGTTCATTTTTTATTTTAACATTTAAAAAAAATGTTCTTTATTTGTTTACATGTCTATTGTCTTCTTGGCGGAATTAACATAAGGGATAAAAAAAGACTTTGAAGTGGTTTATACTTGTTTTACGACTAGTACACCTGTCTTTTTGGGTTTATCTTGCCACTAAACTGGCTGTTTGTTAAGGATTTAAATGCAGAGTTTGTTGCCTTGCCGTGAGAGATTGTTGGGGGGGATGAAGGCACGACTCCGTGCGCTACCGTGGACAGAGATAACAGGCCCCTGTCTGTTTGTCCAAGGTTATCTGCGGCTATCCCAAAGCCATCCGCCGGATTACTCTTGTTTGTTCTTCAGCCGTTTATGCACGACAGCCACCACCACAGACCTCTAAAGAGGATCGTCATTGCGTAACTTTCACTCAACACCTCACCCAAATTGATTATTAACAGTTTTGTCATCATGTTCTTCGTCTGTATTATATTTCTTTTTCAAATCTCAGTGGAAGAGAGAGGGAGGGAAGAGGTGGGGGAGAAGAGGGTGAGAGAGTAGGACAGGAGCTGAAGGGAGAGAGGAAGTCGTGAAGGTGGGATAGAGAGGGATAGTGGGAGGGAAGTGAAAAGTAGATGGAGGTAGAGAGAGAGAGAGAGAGAGAGGAAGAGAGAGAGAAGATGGTGAGATATAGGGCGAGGGAGGGAAAGGAGATGCTGAGCGAGGGAGAAGATTGGAAAGGAAAATAGTATGAGAGGGAGAGGGGGGAAAAGGGAGGGAAAGGAGATGGTAAGAGAGGGAGAGAGAGGGAAAAGAGATGGTAAGAGAGAGAGAGAGTGAGAGGAATAGGGAGGGAAAGGAGATGGTGAGAGAGAGTGAGAGAAGATGGGGGAGGAAAAGGACATGGTGAGAGAGGGTGAGGGAGGAGTCAAAGGAGATCGCGTGAAAGAGTTAGGAAAGGGAGGGGTGGGAGAGTGAGTGATTTAAATCCACAATTTACAATTACTCGATTAGAAAATAGAGGTTCCATTGTTAATTCTGAATAGCAGATTACAAAATTGTAGCTTTTACATAGTTTTTCATTAGTCGACTGGTAGTATAACTTGGTTTATTACTAAGAGAAAAGTAAGAAATTTTCTAATAATATTTTTACACTACTGCTATTTATAGTGTAAAAGTGACCATGCAAAATATTTCTGTTGTAACTGGTAGGTTACAGTTCTCTCACTACCTTTTTTGTTTTAGACGGAGTGAGTTTCTTTGAAAAATACCCAACTGGATGTAATATACCGTCTTCTTCTTTTTCTTTTAGAACTGCACCAACGCCTAAATGACTTGCATCTACTTCTATCACAATATCCTTATCTTTTTCGAAAATGGCCAGAATTGTGCCTTTACAATTGATTTGACCCTGTGACAATTAGACCTGAACAACCTACTCAGCTTGAAACTTAATTACTATCTGTATTTAACAGCATGAATTCAGATATTTCAGAATGCATCCCAAGTAGATGGGATTACACAGAGGCTGTTTTTCTGTCATAAAGGTCGACAATTGATTCTTTTCATACCACATAATGCATGCTAATTTTATAATTTTTGTTCTATTTCAATTATTTGAAATGGGCTTAGAGAAGGAGATTTAAACAGTGGTGACTTCTTTTTATGGGAAGGTACTTCATCTTAGAAAGAAAATTACTTTATCAAGGTGCCGAAGTTTCTTTGTCAAAAAGAAAGGTTACACTTTTGAACTGCAAAAATTACTTATCGTAATAAGAAAGTTTTTTTTTTCATTGTGGGTAGGTTACATTGTCGTAGTGGGAAGGTTCTCTTATTGAAGTGGGTAAGCAAGTCAACATAGTGGAAGATTACTTTATCATAGTTGAAAATTACTTTATTGAAAAAAATACATATCGAAATGGAAAGTTATTTTTTTATGGTGGGAAGGTTACTTTATCACAGTGGAAGGTTACTTTATTCAACTGGAGAAAATTACTTATGAAAATAGTGAAGTTATTTATTCATAGTGGGAAGGTTACTTTATCGTAGTTGTAAAGGTAGGGTAACTTATTCAATTCATGCATTTCGTCATTACCACAGAGGTCAGTATTATTAATATTAGAAATAATAATATACCGTCTTACCTCGTACACTGCTGCTGTATCTCTCCGACCGGTTTCGGTTGTCACCCATCTTCAACAGAAATGATTTCTTGTTATTAATATTAATAACTTATTGAAGTTGGAAAGTTACTGATCATTGTGGAAAAGTTCCTTTATCATAGCGAGAAAGTTACTTTATCATACTAGGATGGTTGCTTTATCATAGTGAACAGTTATTTGATATAGTGGGTTGTTTCTGTTTGCCAACATAGTGTAACAATTTTATCCCATTCATCTTATTATCATTGTTATTATTATTATTACTTATTATTATTACAGTTGGGTTTTTGGCTCTGATGAAGACCGCTTGTTACGGTTGAAAGATCTTAGTCTTGTTTTCCCATTTCTTATTGTGCTTTGATCTTTGATTGTTATTTTACGTGTTTGTGTGAAATCTTTTTATTTTATTATTATATAAAAAAAGAAGAATTCTCTATTTAGTGATTCTTTAATAATACCATTGATTAAAAAAGAGTTACATTTTTTTTAAATATGTAAGAAGTAATATAAACAAAAAAAATAACTAAGTTCCTCTTATTAGATTTCTTTGAATTAAGTTTAATTAAAACCTCTAATCTTCAAACCAAGTAATTAACGATTGAAACTCTACTTTATAAATTGACAGCTCATTCTATTATATTGTTCATTTTTAACAGATGAGTTTAATGATTCCATCACCGAAGCTGTCGAGTAAGCACATCCAATCTTAATTATTCGTCAGAATTACCTGGTGTCAAGTGCTGAACAAGTCCTACTCTTTAATTATAATTGTCAAACTACAGACAGCTAAATTAACACAAATCTGCGTTCACTGCGACACAATTTATACAATTTAAACCATAAGCGTTACAATGCTATTACAAATCATTCAATTAAATTGTTTGTAAAATACTTTGATAATACGTTTAGCAAATATACTCGTAACATTGATTATACTCGTATACTATTATAATAAGTTTTTACTTTGTTCTAAAGTAAATTACTTTTATATAATTAATGAAAACAAACTTTTCTCAGTTTTTTTTTAATAGAGCTAGAGCTATCTTTTTTTTTTTAGTTGTTATTAAAGTTTAAAACTATTTCAAATATAGTTTTAATCTTTATAATATATCAGATTATCCTAAAAAGTTTGACATAGTAAAATTATCCAGCTGTAATAGGAGATTGTGTTTCTCCTTTTATTTGTTGATGAATTAGGTTCAACAGATATAAAATGATTCACAACCTCTTTGCTTTAAGATTATTCTTTCATGGAAAGTTTTAAATTAGACTAGTCTGCCTGTGATTTGTTGTGTTAGCTTTCGTATATTCTACCAAGGAAAAGAGTTTTTTTTTTTTAAAAAAAATGAATTTATTTATTCGTATTTCTTGTTTTTCTGTTAAGTTGTAAACATTGTGTTGTTGTTTAAAGTTGATATCACGGTGTGCATTAAGAAACGTGTAAAATAAAGTATCTAGGAAACAGTAGACCTGCCTTGTTTTTAGTATTCTTTTTATATCGATAAGAGTGTGTGTGAAATTGACAGACGTGTACAATCAATTATAAATAAAAAGTTAAGTATGACCGTTGTGGTACTTAATGAACAACCTTTTTAGGGTTGAACTCTTTTCTTTATTTTATTTCTAATACAACAGTTATAGGGGAGACAAGTTTGGCGCATTTGTTATTTTGCAGTCATCTTTAGTTATTTCTGAACAAGATTATGGGATTGATTCTACATAGGGAATTGTAACTTTTGCCTCACTTAAGTTTGTCAGAGTGTAGGGATCTTCAAAAAGTATATCGCACTCGATATCAACTCTGAAGAACTACTTTGATATTAAGATTATTGGCATCGTCATGAAAATCTAGAGCTACCTGGAAGATTTGTGCTTTTCAATACTAAAGACAAGAAGGTTGACTGTGCACACTTGGCCGAAAGTGTTGAAGTAAGACGACTAAGTGCAGTGTATTCTTGATAAAAATAAAATGACTGAGTGGAAATTTTACAAAAAAAAAAATGAAATATATACTCCAGCAGGGCAATCTGAATTATTTCCTACTGAAATTCACAGGATACATAATATTCACGGAAAAAGCAATATACATTGGAGAATCAGCATCAAGCGTCTGAGGGTGGGTGGACTTTGTCAGTCCCTCATCCCTTTATAAAAAAAAAATGGGTGGGTGTGAAATCCCGCAGCTAGACACGTTGAAACCATCAACAAGAGGTGTAGCCCTAATCCTTCTACTCGGCATAGAGCAACCAATCACTCATGTGAGGTGAGGTCTAAATCCTACTAAAGTCGCCTGGTGCAGCCATACTATTCCTCTGAATGAACTCAAGTCGAACCAATATGTTTAAGAGAACAACAGTCCAGACTTCTGGACCGTTCTACTGTGCTACACAAGGAAAAAGGACTATGCTAGTTGCGCATCATACCGAACACAGTCAGTATATCATAGAGGCAATCAACCTCTATGAAAGCAAATACCATCACTAGCCACATATGACTGTATTCACTGCGCGAATCTACTTTAGAGTGGCATAGTCATCTGAGACTGACTATGAGAAAAGTATATCTGTTTCCTTGTAAGACGGAATGAACACAAGAGGGAGGTTTTAAGAGGCTGTAAGTTTGACATGTTCTAATGGAGTGTTGACATGTTCTAATGGAGTGAAAATGTATCCAGCCATTGGGACTTGGCAGCACACAATAGATTGTTTTCCTCCCGTCTCAAGAGATTGACCAAGTTGTTTGACTGTGCAGAGCCTGGTGGGGCAGATCGTGAGAGGAGTAAGCAGTGTGGAGCCCTCGGAGGAGACGCGGCGGAGGTTCGAGTCGTGGTGGGGCGTGCAAACGACTCGAGGGAGGGCAGCCCCCCCTGCTTGGCACCAGCCGCCCTCGCAGCCCCCGGAGGCGGCCCCCCTCGTCTCCGACAAGCCTCACCATGCTGAGGAGCACATCCACCCCGCAATACAGGTACCTTTCTATAATCACCTTACTTCTACACAACACTACTACAGCTTTTCAGTTACTAAAAGTCTTTTCGGTTAAATATCCAAGTTGGTGTAATGGCTGGAAAGCTAAGGTGCACAGCGATCAAAACAGGTTAAATATCCAAGTAACACATATACTGTTGTATTAGTGTTGTATGATTCCCTCAACTCCATAGTACACAATTTCATAAATAAGACCAAACAGACATAACAAACTAGTACTATTAGCAAAACATTGCAGCCATAGGTGTATCCATCTTCAGGATACAGCTCTCAGCGATCCACACCCATTTAACATGTGTTGGTAATTTAATGTCATTTCCAAAATTCCTGTTTAAGCATCTCATGAATATCACTTTAGTTCCTCAATAACTAATACAGTTAGTAGTACATTACAGTCATTCATGTAAACATCTATAACTAAATCTCCAAATAGTTTACTAAATTTCATTATTTCTTTATTAGAAATACATTATTTTGTAAGCATACGTCAACTTTTACTTTATATTAGTTTCTCTTATATAATATTGTTTTGAAATATTCTGAACGTAACAGAAGTAATATATGAAAAAGTAGTTTTGAGGTATTTTTTTACCTAAATATTGGTATTAATACCAATGCAACGTAAAACGAATGCTTTGCATAGAGTTTGATATCACAGTTGCCGTATTATTTATAATGGGACGGTTAGAGAATAAATCATAACAACACACAAGTAACAGAATAGACACTTGAGATTGAAGTAAGCATTACGCTGCGCCACAGGTAACATAAGAGGGATACAGTGTAGCCCATAGGCTAGGTACTCGTATTTGCACACTTCAAAAATTTATCAGACGGGCCGGAGTGAAAGACGTATCTCAACTCTTCGGAATTATGGAGCAGATCTAAACTCTCTGTTCCGTTATTTTCAACAGTCAAAAATGGCCGAGCACTCAAACACATTTCTAATCTTGTCTAGCCTCTCACAGACATATACTGGTGAACGTCTATAAACTTAGTGTCCATGGACCGCTAGCTGTGTACCATGGATCCTCAAAATACTACTTTTACTCGTGTAAATCTGCAGCTCTAAGTGGATCACACTGCCAACCCCTCTTCCTGAATATCTTAAGTATTTTATAGAATATCTTAAGTATATCTATAAAACAAGGCAAACATATTAGTCATTGTTGTTTTCGTTAAATAACTAAAAATACACACACTGATGCTTTATGTTCAAAATTTGATAATGTTAATGACTTCCAGACGGTTCAGAGCCAGTATCCAACACCGAAGACAAGGATGAGGACAAGTTTTGATCCTGAGCTGGAGCTTCCCAAACTGCAGAGGTGGTTTATTGAGAATCCCCATCCAAGCAGACAGCAGGTAAGAATCACTTATTTTGGCAGAAATGTGCCACTATGATTGCATTTGAGTGAGTCCTTTGAGTTTGTGAGCTTGTGAGGGTCCATTCTTCTGTTAGGAACTGTGTAACACTACCACTTAGTAACTTGTAATATTACTAAGCTATATTGGCTCGTGGTGTCACCCATTCAAGTAGTAACTACGCCCAATGTCGTTTCATTTCAGTGATCTAGTGAAAAACGGAGAACATAACTATAGATTAAAATATAATATTAATTTTGGGGTGGATTATAAACCTTTTCCTTGAGGAGATCTATCGGTTTTGATATTTTTAACAATAACATCAAAAATTTTTTTTTTTCTAGATCCAATTGTATGTCAAAGAACTCAACAGCCTTGAGTCGAGAAGAGGAAGAAAGCCTCTGGATGTGAACAACGTGGTGTACTGGTTTAAGAACGCCAGGGCGGCCCAGAAGAGGGCCGAAGTGAGGACTATTAACTCAGCTGGTAAACATCGCCTGTTATACACTTTGGCTTTCTTATCATACAGACAGATTTAGCTTGTTTTTATCACCAACAGATTATATTCAACAGTTACATCCGCTGCTATGATATCATTATATTTATTATTTTAATTTTGCTTGCACAAATAGATGTCACTTGTGTTTTACTTTTGTACCAGCGAGAGATTTACTTAAAACTTTAGTTTTTGCGACTTCGTAGTTAAATCCAATATTCAACTCTTGCTGGGATTGAGATACTTTATTCAGCATTTTACTTTTACTGCCACGATATCAAATCATTTAAGATTTCCCTTTTCGTGTAGTAATATCTTTTCATTTAAGATTTTCATTTTCGTTTTTGGCTGTATCATTTCATTTAAGATTCACTTTTCCTTATATGATATCATTTTATATATAATTCTTTTTTTGTTCACGATATTGTTCCATTTAAGATTTTACTTTTCATATTACGATATCATTTCATTTAAAATTTTATTTCTGCTTCTATGATATCATTTTATACAAAATTATTATTTTTTGTTTTCACGATATTATTTCATTTGATATTTCATGTTTGGTTCTACGATATCATTTCATTTAAGATTTTATTTTCCTTCTATGATGTCATTTGATATAGATTTTTATTTTTTGGTTTCACGATACCGTTTCATTCTAGATTTTACTTTTCGTGTCATGATATTATTTAATTTATGAGTTTACTCAAGTAATTTCATCTTGTAGCATTATCTTATTTAAAATATTCAATGTTGTAATGTTTTCAAACTACAACTTTAGTTCAGTAGTATCCAATAGAACTCAAGTTGTATTTTCCACGTGTTATAGCGAAATACAGACTTTTTCATTATAATTGAGGGAAGGTATAAAGAGAGTTGAGTGTTTTCAGCGAACATGATCTGTTGGCAGGAGTTTCCCAGATGTCCATGAACGGCTACAACAGCAGCTCAGAAAGCCCCGGACTCATGTCCAAAAGTCCTGCCAGTCATGATGACGACGACGAGTACGACAGACCGTCTTCGGCCCCACTCTCCCTCACCACGAGGCAGCACGCTTCTCCTTCCAGGGTAACCAACTGCTCCTACATATTTCTGTCGACTATACGTCGCAGTTAGGATAGATCATTGCAATAGCATACACACAAAACAGACTTCTTCTGCTGCTTTTCATTTCCGTTGTTTCCCATTTCATTCCCTTCACGTTCAGTCTCTATTATCTTCATTTTCATTGCAGTATTTAGTTTTATTAATTTCTTCTGTATCATATCTTTTTTTTACTTTTCATTGTCTTTGTCTTTTGATTCCTTTACTTTTTATTTTTTATAACCTTTCTGTACGTTTCTTTGTCATTAATACCTTTATTTTTCTTAGATTTTACATATTTTCCCGGTTGTTATTTTCACTAACTCCTCCTTCTACTCCATTAGTTTTTCATACATTAATTACTTCCTTTTGGGATTGGGATTGAACTAATATTTTAAGACTAATATTGAAAAATAGATCATAAACGCACATAATGAAATGTTTATTCTACCTTAAGAATGTTTTTGTATTACAGAAAGAACATTCATATAAGATATCACAAAAACCTGAGAGCTATATTTTGACTACCTTGTCATCAGGTAAAATGGTGTCAGCGGCGGAGTCCTCGCTTGTCTTTAGAGCCACTTATCCCATTCTGATGAGGAAGGAGTTCAAATATATTAATGAACTTTTGTAATCTCTTTTGTGAGCCCTTTTTCTGTGAATTTAGTTTATGGAATCCGTTCACAATTACATATATATATATATATATATATATATATATATATATATATATAATGATTTTTTTTTTATTGACCCAATATCATACGATATTTTTTTTTCAGGTCTTATCATTGAAACAACTTTCCTCACCGACGTTTTGACATATATTTATGTCATGTTCAGGCCTAAAACACTTTTTTTACAATTAGTATTATTACTACTACAATATCGGTCATTGTTTACAATTAAAATTTTTTACATGAAGGGTAATAGAGAGGTTGAATTGATGAACCTCACATTACAACTATGGATTTTAACATCAATGTATGGATTTTTTCTTATTGATTTTTTAAATTGCTTATTGAAAGCAATAAGAAAAAAATATCTATATATGAATGTTAAAATTCATAGTTGTAATATGAGGTCCATCAATCACTACCTCTCTATTACCCTTCATGTAAAAAATTTAAAAATGTAAGAAATAATCAATGTTGTAGTAGTAATAGCGCTAATTGTAAAAAAAACGTGTTTTAGGGCTGGGCTGAAGATGACATAAATATATGTCACAACGTCGGCGGGAAAAATATTTTTAATCATAAGTCCTCAACCCTCAACAACAGCAAAATATTATATATATAAAACCAAAGAGTTAAGTTTACGTTTCAAAAAATGAAAGTAAATCCTATTGCTTATTTTTTTTTTTCATATTAAGTTCATTTAGATAAAGGAAAGTTGTTTCAATAAATCGCAAGCAAAGACCTTAAATTAGTTGTTTCATTCATTTGTTTTGACTTAGTCCTATGAGATTAAACGAATTTCGAATTTAGTTTTTGCCGTGAAGGCAGTATATATATAGTACTCAATTGTATGTATTTGTTTTTAGGGAAATGAAACGAGTCCTAATCCACGAGAAACCGTAAAAGGAGAAGTGAACGATGATGGTCATCACACGCCTACCTCTGACACTAGTAATATATTGAACAATAACAACAATAATAACCCGAAAGAAGAAGCAGACGTGTCGGAAGAAGAGGAAGAGGAGAATGAAGAGGCGATGAGTGATGGGGAAGAGGGCAAGGAGAAGAAGATGTTCCCGACTAGGCCGGAGTTGCTGGCCCGGAGTGGCTTCCCAATGGTCAACTCGATGCTGGGCCAAAGCATGTTCTATATGGGCCACTATATCCACAGCCTGGGAGGGCAGCAACCGTCGCCTGTCAACCTTTCCAGTTTACAGGACGAACGCCGCAAGCGAAACAGGACTTTTATTGATCCAGTCTCTGAAGTGCCACGGCTGGAGCAGTGGTTCTCGCTTAACACTCACCCTTCTCATAATCTCATACTCAAGTACACAGACGACCTCAATCGGATGCCTTACCGCCAGAAGTTCCCCCCTTTGGAGCCAAAAAACGTCCAGTTTTGGTTCAAGAATCGCCGAGCCAAATGCAAACGACTCAAGATGTCACTCTTTGAACCCCAGCCAGGGAATCCACAACCGTTTCATCTCCCACTTACGGCTGATCATTACCAGAACCAGTGAGCTCTAAACGATACATCATGTACGATCACCTTTACAGTTAAACGATTTCATAACTAACAACCCCCATTAAACCTTACACGATTAATTACAAATTCATCATATCCAATGAGCTATTAGTATCCCACCATTGACTATCCATTTTACGTTATAATAACTACCTTACATAAATTACTGTATACGATTAATTTTACAACTTACAATTACATCACAACAAATGACCAAAGCTAGCCCACCATTTACGATCAGTTTTACATTCTTACTACTTCGTTATAATCACAACTAATCCATCATATTACGGTGTACGATAACTCAAAACGACTCAGGTTACGCATTCATCACAACGAGTGGACTTTATAATATCATCATCATTCGATACTGTATACTTGTATACAAGTATACTACTTCGTTATATTTACCACTAATTGGTATTCGATTACACAAAAATACTGATGTTGCAAATTCATCATAACTAGTGGATTTTCGTAAGCCATAATTGACGATGAACTTTATAGTTAAAGTACTTTATCTTACTATCACTGAAGTTACACAATCAGCCTTGTCTCTAAAGGTACGAATGCATTATAACCTGACCCCTCAGCTTTTCTTTTCCTTATGATTTCACATTCTAAAGAAACGAGTCCCTAAAACAACCGGTAAATACTATTACATTAAGTACATTCATACTGTTAGTACCCTAGGAATTAGTAAAATTCGTATTATTGGATAAATCCGTCTTACGTATCAAACAGAAGTCGTAATTGTCCAAACGGTTCCTTTTTAAAATGCTCTACATGCGACACCAGTTGGACGACTATTACAACTCTTTACGAGTTAAGACACATTTGTTTAATAATATGAATATTACAATAATTTCCTCAAACAGATAATAGTCATTTTTTAATTAATTAATAATTAGCCCATTTTTTTTACAAACACATCTTGAACTAGTTTTCAATGAATACAAAAGTTGGCTTAAGTTTTGTTGAAATTACTATGCAGGAAGACTTCTTAAACTGGAAATTAACGTTAGTTGAAAACAGAAAATATATTTATTGTAGTCACTATTTGGAATGGTTGTTAATCGTCAGGGAAAGAATAGAAGACATTTTTCTGGCTTATGCCTTGTAATAATGACTGAAAACTATTCGTAATACTGACTACATTTTATGTACTTTATTATTACACATTTCGTGTCAATTTTCAGTTAATAATTTCCGTCCCCTATTAGTAGAAAATGAGTTCAATTTTGTCCGGATTAATACTGATAGTCAGAAAAAACATTGATTGCATCACGTGTTTATTTATTGTGATTTTTCTGCATATATATATATATCTTTAAATTACAGAAAGCACAACACAGAAAAAAGAATAAAAAGATACTTACAGAATTCAATATTTCCAACTGTTGTTCGTCATCAAGAGTAGACTAGAAGAGAGGACGAAGTGAAAGAGATCTCCCCACGTCGAAGGACGGAGCGCGAATCCAATATATATATATATATATGCAATGGATACTAGATTTCACATAAACACATGAAATAACAATCAATGATCAAACCACCATATGAAATCGGGAATAATTTGATAGATCTTAGTCTTTTTTTCCCCCATTTCATATGGTGGTTTGATCATTGATATATATATAAATATATGAGATTAGTTTGGACTTTGATTTTTTTAAGTGTTTATTGCAAAAACTTTATATAGAATTGCTAATTGTTATTAGACATTTTCTCTGAAATCTATAAATTTTCTTTCATATTACTTTTACTGATTTTTTGTTAAATTTAATATCATCAATTCCATGTCATGTAATCAGAATATGTATATTCCAATGTTACATACTATCTTTTATGGATGAATGTAATCGTATTACCGGTTTAGTTTGAATTTGACAAATAATGATGAATTATTAAATGTTTGAATTAATTCACTTGATATTAATAATGCTTAGTCTTTTCATAGCATGGCTAGTCTGAGGTGTAGAGTAAATGAAATGCGATTGTCGTTTGATTGAGTCTGGTTGGGGGGGGTGAGGGGGGGTTGTTAGGGCCGGTTACTTTTAAATTCTGCGGTTACATACAACTATGCAGTAAATATTGTTAAAAAAGTAATACATAATCCAGCACAACATATTCATCAACCATCAGTGTTATTAACACAATGTTTTTTATAAAAACTAAAAGTTTATCTTTTTTTCAATTTTTTATTTGTTTACATCAATATATATATAAAACTCAGCGACCAATATTTAGTAATTTGTCTGCATTCTCGTATAGATTTCCAAATAGGAGTTAAAGAATAAGTGTAATATCTTTTACTAATAAATATTACTAGCAATATATATGTCATCAATCCTCATGTTACTACCTCCAACCGTATATATATATATACATAATACTTTAAAATCGAAAGTCGGTCCAAAATGGACAAACAAGTTCAAAAACGAAGGATTATAACTCTCACAGAGGAATAGACACATTTACTAACACAAATTTTCAGATAATCTGTCTTCTGGTGGAAACCCTGGGTTTCCTGCGGTTGCTTTTCCAGCGTGCTTGGTCTACTCCGTCTTCTCTCCCAAAGACGGATTATCCAAAAATTTGTGTTAGTAAATGTGTCTCTTTCTCTGTGTGTTACGATTCTTCTTTTTCGAACTTATATATATATATAAAAATTAATAATCAACAATAACTCTTGACATAATATATGAATTAAACACCACAATAAACAAATATATATTAATTACAATGCTCCAAGGCCTTTCGTTACAACATCATCAGAGTCCTAAATGAACCAAACAAAAAATATAATAACAAGTTAACCTGCTTGATTGAAGTCTTCAAGATTGCTGGCAATCAACCAGGTTAACTTGTTATTACATTTTTTGTTTGGTTCTTTAGGACTCTGATGATGTTGTAACGAAAGGCTTTAAAGCATTGTAATTAATATATATTTAATATATATTTGTTTATTGTGGTGTTTAATTCATATATATATATATATATATATATACTGTTTATAAGCGCTACAGAAATGATTAAATGTATATAAACATACAAATTTTGTCCCACGTGCTCGTAGTTTATCAAGTAAGTCTACACAAATTGGTTATAAATAATGGAGCTTTCCTATACATTTTGATTATAACTATTGAGATTACCTGCATAAATTTATTATCATTATGGTGATTATCTACATAATGATAATATTTATGCATAATTATTATTATGCAGATTATCTGCATAAGTTGATTACCACTATTGGGATTATCTGTATAAATTTTTAACGATTATATAATTAGTTTAGGGTAGTAACTTGAGGATAACTGAATGAAATTGTTGCTAGTTATATTAATTGTGACATAATTAATAATTTTTTAAATAATAATAAATGAAATTACCATTAATTTAGTAAATAAATCATAATACAATTTATAACTAAGTATTTAGACAATTTTGGTATACATACTGATGTCTTATTCTTTAACTCTGAAGATATTTTTGAGTTCCTTAGCTAAAAATTTTTACAACTTTTAAAATAAAATTTTAAATTTATTTAGCTGATTAAATTTTAAAAAATACTGTATACATTTCATTTTTTATTTAATTGTTGTTTAGAGGAATTTGTAAATTCAAAATGGTTTGAATATTAATTCAAATTAACTATTAATTAATTAATTCATTGTTTGATTTGGAATTAATGAAATATGTATTTATTTTTATAAGTACCAGAGGAAATTGTATAGTAAATTTATGTAATTTAGAATTCAGACTACTGGTTTTACAGACTTTTTATTATTGTTATATATTTTTCCATTTTCTTGCCTTATAATAAATTATAATTTTTTATTTTGTTATATTAACTTTTCTTTCATATACATCTATATGAAGAAATAAGCCAGTAATTTGTAAAGAATTTATTATTCCTTTGTCAGTATTTTATGTAATATTGATTAATGTAAATGTTTGTATAAAATTTTAAAATTTAATAATTCTTATAATGTTAGCATGAATTTTATTTTTATATTGTTTAATTGTTTTATTTATTGTTATTGAAGTACATTATAGTTAATTAGATGAATTGTTATCTTCTGTTTAGTATATTCGTTTTGTATTCAGTTATTGTACTGTAGTTGAGGAGGGTTATAGTTCAAGGTTCATGAAGTCAGTGCAATGTATTGTACCTCGCATGCTGTTCTCTTTTTTGACTACATTGAGTATGTTCATTAGGTGGAGACACACGTATGACTTGATTATCTATAATACCATGGTTTCGGAGCCAGTGAGAAGGATCTGGTTCAGCTCCTGTTTCAGAACAATTAAATGCTAAAACTCGTGGCATTTTTAATGCTAACTAGGGTTTCGGAGTAATTGACAAACTTTACTGTAATTCCTATTCTCGTTGATGTCAAGTGAGATTGTTTCAGTGTCAAGGTTTCGGAGTAACATAAACAATTTATGTCATAGATCTAGTTCCAACGTTGTAAATATTATGTTGGCTGGCATGTAAGATTAATTGACTGTACATACAAGCTTACTGACAAAAAATACCATGGTTTCGGAGCCACTTAAGCAATTTCTGCTACAACTACAGTAAGAGCTATATTACCCTACAGGTTAGCTTACTGTTTAAAAATAAGAGGGTTTCGGAGTCATTTAAACAATTCCTTCTACCGGTACAGTTCTAGCTGTTATTTGCTTAGGCTTCTCAATTGATTGACTGTACAAATTAACTTACTGTTTAACATAACCAGTGTTCCAGAGCCATATATCAACTTTATCAACTTGATATGTTTTGATAAATAAATGAATTTATATCTCATGTTAAATTCGAATGACTTATTTAACAAATTACCTTATTATTAAACAAAAAAAAAATATTTCGGTGTCAGTCAAAAAAGAAAAGTCTGTTCCTGCTATAGATCAGCTCATAAGAAATTTAATATTTACTAAAAAAATAAGACTGATTTACTCAGCATATATTCAGGGTTTCGGAGCGACTTAAAAAACCCCAGCTCCGGATCAATTTCCATCATTAGCAAGTAAGACTTATTCATTTAATCTGTCAACTTAGTGTTTGAAATACTTGGGTTCTGGAGTTAATGAAAAAGTGCTTGCAATGGCCCGTTGTTCTATAAAAAAATATATTTGATAGGCACTACTTGTGATTTAGTTACTACAAACTAAGTTATTAGTGAACCATACAGGGGTTCAGGAGTCATTAAATAATAATCATTATTCTGTATCTAGTTTCAACTTTTTTTTTTCACAAGTATGACTTATAATGCCAACTTAATTTTGACAAAACCTTTGTTTTAGAGCCATATGTTTCAAATTCCTACTTTGACTATAAATGTTCGCTTAAATGAAAGTTAAATTTATTAGAATTATGACTGGTTTTTACTAATTGATGAGTCTAAATTTTTGGGGTAGTTTACAAAATAATACATATTGGTAAATACAACTGATTAAGTTATTAATACAAATTGTGATTTGGTCAAAATAAAGTTTTGGAATAAGTAAAATTTATCTTGGAATGTTAAAAAAAAATATCCAAATGATGTTTTATTTATGAAATTCTGTAATTAAATAATATTTGAAAAAGTGTTAAGAACTTATGGAGCTGTAATTTGAACGGGACTTTTTTTTTGGATTCTACTCGGAAATTTTGTAGTTACACTAGATTCACTCAGCAGTGGGCTTCAGCTAATGCACAGTGACTCTACCATAGTAAAAGGCGATATTCGTTGGTGGATTTATCCAGTTTAGCAGTATTACAAAATAAGTAAGGGCATTCCCTTCAGTGTGAGAACGGTTCTCCACACTTTGTTGCAGTATGCAACGACAAACATGTATACTTAAAGAGACAATTGAATATAGAATACATTATATATATATATATATACACACTTGTACGACAATGTTATATGTTATTAATGTGTCATTAATGACCCTTTTAATTAAAACGTGACCACTGTTACTTGTATCCCTGTACAATTTTAATAATAATATATAATAGGCCTTTAGTATAATTAAATGAATCTGTCTGCTGTATTAGTTCACATCCCTTAATGTAGATTAAATGGTCTCATTTAAAAGAGAATAGATATTAATGTTCAATTGTCTAATGTAACAATATCCAAAAAAATAAAATGTTAAAATGTTAGCTGTTTTTGAATTCTTGTCAGATTGAGGCATTATTATGTGTTTTGTAAAGCACTGCATAGAACATTACAAATGTGTGTCACCTGTTTAGAAATGTTAAAAAAAAAACTTCAACTTGTTATTAAGTCAATATGATAATAAATTATGTACGTATTGTATATAAATCAAAATATTTTAAAACATTTATCGTTTTTTTTCACCTTCATTAACTTTTGTCTAATATTGATTTGAGTTAATAATGACTCAATTTTAATTATGTGAAATTTTAACCAAGACATGGTCATATTGAAAACACCAGTTTCCACTAGATCTCGGGAGTTAAATAACATTGGACGTGATTATCTCTTGGATGGGTGGCACCACTTCCTATTGCAAGGTATAGTAATGTGGCTAATGCTAATGGTTAATGATGCTGAATCAAAACAAACCACATCTTTACGCTTAAGTATATAAGTAATTTATTACTTAATTATAACAAAATTTTACCATAAATACGTCAAAATGAACATCAACGTCCAAACCAATATAAAAAAAGTGAAAAAAGACTAAGATCTTTCAACTGTAACAAGCGGTCTTCCCCAAAGGCAAATCTCAACTGGCTAAAGTATAAGCAGGAATTCTTTTTTTTTAAAAAAAAAAATTCTGTTGGGAATTTTCAACAAGAAAAACAAGCAAGTAGTAAATTCAATAATGTGTTCAAAAAATAATTCACTCTCACTGAGTGTTCAAGATAATAGTTCAACCACTAAATCAGCTCTGGTTCAACAGAATTGAAATTCTCATCGACAACAACTAATGTTATAAGGCACTCATCTTGCTTTTCACAGGAATTCAAAAATTTCACAGCTTTGTTTAGAAACTTTCACTCTCTACTTAGTCTAACCCCCTCTAACAACCTCTAACCACCTCTATACACCCACATAGTCATAGAGTATAATTAATACTCCGAATATATACCTTAAATCTTTAAATACTAATATCATTAAAAAACAAGGAAGAAGTAAAAATTTAATAACGTGTTTAGAGTGTCCCAGACAATATTTTCAACCACTCATCAGTTCTGATTTAACAGGATTAAAACTTTTCATGAACAAGAACTAACGTTATAAGGCACTCTCCTTACTTTTCACAGGAACTCAAACGATTCAAAGCTTTGTTTACAAACACAAACCTTTCGATACATACCCACCCAAACATTCACAGACATCATAAAAAAAAACTTCATAAAACGACTTCAGGCACCTCAAAACATGTAATTCCGTCAAAATCTCGAGATCGAGTTTTTTCACGATCACTTTACTTATATTAAAGCAAAAACGATGTAACCTTCAATGGATTTTAAGAACTTTTTTCTTTTCTGTTATTACTATTAGAGGTTTTATTTCTTGACATTATATGAATCAATGTGAAATCAATATTGATTTCATAAAAGTGACTTAAGGTTTTTCTACCAAAACAATTGGTCTTCGTCAGAGCCTCATTCGTAAGAAAAAAAAGAGTTGTAGGGCATCTGGTGTGATACTGAGAAGGGAGGGAGGCAAGAAAAGTATTTTAAAGTTCATAAAGGAAGGGAATAAAGGGCTAAGCATGGCAAGTGAAAGTAAACAAAGAGTTCAAGAAATAACTAAAAGTTGTCGGTTACCCCTCAACCCTCGCAGTCTAAGCTCTATTAAATTAAATTAAAGAAGACTCGGTAATATTTCTTTCAAACATTCATCTTTTATACGTATGAAATCGTATAATTTCAACATTTATAGCAAAAATGATACGTATGAAAGATCGATGTTGTTGAGAAATGTTATCGAGTCATCTTTAATCAAATTGAATATATCAAAAAATATATATTGAATTAACTATAAAAATAATGCTTAGAAAACAATAAAAAGATAATGAAAACATTAATATAGATGAACAAACAAGAATATATAATACTAGGTGAAAACAATTTATTTTAAACTAGCAAACATGCCCGTCTTTGACAGGTACTTTTTTAAAAATTCGGAAGTCATACATGGTATTCCCAAATATCATTAGATATTATAGAATAGTAGAAAATATGATTACTTGTATTAGTTCAGTGTTAAGTAAATGCCCCTGTGTACACCAATATTAGCTGTTTGTCCTTCAGGTTCATGGAAGAACATAGAGTTGGAACCTCTGACTCTTCAGCAAGCAAACTATAGGTGACCATGTGAGAAAAACTTGGTTTCACTCACTTCAATTCATGCAATGGATAGAGTTTCTCCTTGCGACTTAATTACCATCATTGCAAAACAGATGCTGACGTGACATTACAATCGTTAGAATGGAAACAGATAGTGGATCGGAATCAATGGTATGCGTGGTATACACGCAGACTCCCCAGTACCACACCCAGTCATGATGTCTACATCTATGCTGTATCTGTTCAGAGCACGAACTCAAGAGTCGTGTCCCTTTGCACATTTTTGGGGCACTCAAAAAGTGCAAATTTTCGAGTTCCGTAACATGAAAGTTGTTACTGCTACTAAATCGCAGCATGATTGGTGCCCCTACATTAAGTTTTTATTCATGAGCAGTCCAGGAACAGTCATTGAGTCAAGAAATTCAGTTGGATAATAATCTGCTTCATCATCACTATTCACTTTATTTACTGTAAGTTCTTTCTTCTGTTTGATATAGCTTAAGATCTTGTTTGTTGATTTTTTTCTGCCTGTTCATTAGTAGGGGTGGAGAATTTTTCGTTCACAAAGCCATTTATTCTGAATAGATAGTAGATCTTGAAGCCTTGAAAACACCTTCTCACTTATCTCTTGTTGGGAGATTAAACGCAAAGGAAATTAAAATCAACTAACAATAACTACTTGCTACATCAGTATATTTTCAAAATAAACATGTCTGAGTAGCTAGCCAAACGCGGCTTAAAAGTTTACAACTTTTTTGGATGTTCAAAAAAGTTTTCACTTTTTCACTTTTAGTAGTGAAAAGTTCACTAGCTTCTAGGTTGAATTGTCAATCAATTCAAAGATTGGGTTTTAAGTTAGACATACACAAATCTACCGTCAAAGTTTCAGCTCGCTATGTCTACGGTGGCTGAGTTTACTTGTGATAAATTTTGCGGACAAATTGAGTGACAGAAATTTGATTAAGGATGGATTCGGTTTCTCTAATGTATGAAACGTAAAGATAATTTGAAATGAGTCAGTTCTAAGCAGTGTACAGATAAAACCTTTCGTTTATTTATATAGATACGAAACTTTGTACTCTTACTCGTAAAGCAGTAAATTGAACGAACTTTAGTACAGTTTAAACGTTTTGTAGCCACAATTACTTAGAACGTATCAAGCAAACTTAAATATTCTTGGAAACCTAAACACACATTTCGAATTTTCACGCCTATAGTAATTGAAATGATAAAATTCTACTGGAATCTACGTTTTAAAAGAAGCATTCCCATACATGGAAGTTTTTTGGGCACCAAGAGCTCATTTTTAACGCCTAATTAAAGACTTGTAGAGTTCGTTAAATATGAATTCTAGTTTTAGTAAAATTTTAAATAAAGTTGAATTAAATTGAATTTCTTTTAAAATTAAATGAAAGAAAATTCATATAATGGAGTAAAACGACATTTTTAATGGAAAATCGAACAAAAAAATCGAAATCAAATTTATTCTGAGCCACTGTATCTTTACAAATCTAGGAACGTAGACTGATGGAAACTAGCAAAGTCCCTTACTTCCAGAATCCGTTAATTCGAGGTATGAGTATAGCTTAGCAATAGATATTTCAAATATTGCTATACTTAAGTTATAATAAAGTAAAAGAAAATATAGAGCCACTTTCAGAAAGCCCCGTCCAGGTGTAAGTGGGATTATATTTGAGAAAGGATTTTCTCCTGGAGAATGACTTGAGGACACTGGTGGTGGGGCTATAATTAAGCCTGTTTGTGGGTCTGTCCACCCACAGATAAGGCGACGTCCAGATCTCCCTCCTGAGCCGATTACCTCGACACAGTTTATTTTCCGAACCACTAAACCACCCCTCTAATACTCGCTCTGACTTCTTACCTATCCCTTCGCTCTGCCACCTTCATCCCTCCCACCCCAAGGGTGCTATCGTTCATGGCAGCTTTTCCGTTTCTTTCAGCAATTAACTCAAATAACTAGTGATTTGATACCAAGCATACTAGGCTATCTACAAGCCCATGACAGTCTGCAGTCATATGCTCCAAGAAGATAACAACATATATTATATGCTTCCTACGATATATATTATAAGACAACATATGCTTGGTATTATATAAATGCATGTCACAGGCAAACTTTCAAATCCAGCATTCAATAGAATTCCTACGAAATGTGTACAATGCTTAAATCTAACCGGTAATATATGAAACGATTTATATTTCAGACATTTCTTAGCCATTCTATATAATGCCAAATGAGAAACCGGCAAAGTATAAAATGCATCTCCGATTCACTTTGAATATCACGTGGCAAGGTGATTAGCTCATGTAAACTCTATTAACACAATAAAATGGCAGCTGTAATGAGTTTTTATCGACTTGAAATTTTAATAAATACTTGGAATTTTAAAACAAATATATGCGAGATCACCATTCACTTTACGCCCAAAGAACTTACTTAGACTTAAAGATATTCCTGACCACGAAATTCCTCTCCGGCCAGTTGCTATTGCTCAGTATAGTGGCCGAGGACAAAGATTCGCCAAATGTATGAATAAAACAAAGTGCCAAAGTATGAAATGTCTTTGAGTGAAAAATGCAATGAAATTTAATTCAAACCTCAATTCATGTTGCAACAAGTAGGTTAATTTCTTATTTTTTATATGAAAATTTCGTTTCCCTTAATAATAATAATGCATTAATTATGTTTCGTGTTACAATAAATGATTCATGAACACTTGTTCAACGTAAGTTTTGCAAAAAATTACGAAAAGAGTTTTTACACATATAATTTTATATTATATATTTGTTTTCAACAGCATGCTAAATGCTTCAATATGCAAATGTTTTAAGTAATTATTAAACTACAGAAACCTCTGAAGTACTTGTAGCATTGATGTATATTGTTATTAATACATAGCGTGACACCTTTTTTTTATAAATTATATTGGTTTCTGTTTCATAAAATAAAACAATTTTAGAAGAGCTAATAAAGTTTATTAGCAACAGAAGACATTCTGATGGCTGGTAAAGCAAATAAAGAAGTCCCCCCCCCCCACCTGCTCATCATCATCCATACAAGCTCCATTGTACATGATTTGACAAGGGTCCAAAATTTTCCAAGCAAGATTTGCGTTTTGTTGACAATTAAGTTAAATGGAGTATTAGCGATAGGGGAGGTTATTTTTGACATGTAAGGTTATAGATAAAGCGGCGACAGGGGCGGCATTGTGAAAGGTGGTAGATAAGTGGCAGGGCAAGTTGGAAGGATTTGGTAGAGGAGCGCTATCTGCAGGGTTAGCCTGCTTGACAGGTGAATGGACCTATCTCTACCCCCACCCCTACAACTCCCTTCGATTCATAAACTTAATGCAAAAATATAACTCATCTCCTCCCCCCTCCCCCATACCATCCAATAACTTTAGTCGTCTCAATTTCACATTAGTTTCTCGTGAAATCATTGCCAAAAAACCCGCCTCATTTCAACCAAAAAGGAACAATTACACTTCACTTAATTTTTTTTTTTAAACAAATACAGATGTAAAGATTTAAATGTTGAATGTTGACTTCATTGGCTTCTGTTAGATTGCAGATGTAAAGCAACATCGAATTTGGTTAATGTTTGGATGGGGGCCAGGTTAGCTCAGTAGCTACGTTCTCACCTCTGAACTGATAGGTCCGGGGTTTTATACCCAGTCTGATGCTCGATTTATTCACTGGAGGTGGATAAATCTAAGCACGTCATCTGTCGGAGAGAATGGTATGCCGTCGGTCCTAAGATTGTCCCATGTCAGGTACTCGTTAAAAATCCCTACTCTAAATACACTTGAGTTAGGCAAAATTTAGGACTCTAAAGGTAGAATCAACGGGTGATTAAATATTTCCTGGAAGAATCAGCATCAGAGGACTATCACTGGCAGTCCCTGAGCCTTCAACAAAAAAAAAAAGTTTGGATGTTTGTCACATGATTGATACTATATCATGGTTTATATAGATGCCTCATTCTTCGAGTACGTGTATGACATAGCAAGAATGAAAAGAGTGCTTGCATTCCCAGCAGTGACCCACGGGAGTCGAGTAAAATGAAAGCTCCCACCCTTTTTTTCCCTGCTGGTAAGGTAAAAATTTAAGTATCAGGCAAATTGTTTTTTTTTTTCGATTTGAGTACGCTGACCTGATACTGATGCGTGACGTATTATCGTGTGGAACCGCCTTCGCTTGGTCACCTCAGGAACTTTGGAGTAATCTAAAGTGGCTAAAGAACAGCACGTTAAACTAGTCGGCTTGATTTGATTTTTGGTGATTATATGGCCGAAAGGCTTACGAACACATATAAAGTCAAAACAGGTTTGTATAGGTGCCAAATTAATGAACAACACTTTGCCTCTAGTATATCCCCAAATGGCATTCAGCAGTTATAATGTTGGGATTGAAAAAGGACAAAGACATCCTGAAGCAACCTAAAGCCACAACAGAGTAAACATCCTAAAGCAACAATCTTAAATTACTTATGAAGTCCAAATTTAAGAAGCCACACCTTCCGTCTCTAGGGAAACTCTAATTGTAAAAGCCTAAATTAACTGTAAGAAGAAAATACACCATTTACTCAGGAACTGATGATAATCTACGCTTAGTTTGGTAAATATAAACAAACTGTTTGGTGGTGTAGACTGAAAATAGCCATGCTTCAACTCTTGAAGATGGTTTGTTGAAACATCTTTTACTGGCTTTACTTTCTTGAATAACTGATGTTCAATATATATCAAATTGCACAAAAAACACATACATAGGAAGAACTGACACAATTTACCTAGCTATTTACATGAATTCTTGTCATCAGTGAGGAGATGTGAACCCATTGAGAAGTGAAACTCAATGTGATTTATTTGGTGTTACCCTCCTTAATACGGTCGCATCTCCTCTCAAGATTATGCGATTCGTCCAAATATCAACAACATTTTTTCTGTTCTTTCTTTGTTTTTTTTTTTTTTTGAAGTGTTATTCTCGTGGACAAATTCTTTCGTTCTGTTCGTTAATAAACAAAATTTCACAATAAACACGTTAAAAAAAATCACAACGTTCAGACCACAGTAAGAAATCAGAAAAAATACTAAGATCTTTCAATGGTAGCAATCGATTTACATTGCTAATCATTAATACGCAGCAGAGTAAAACTCATTAAGGATTACGTCAATGATTTGTCTCTGATGATCAATAAAGGAAATCGAAAACATATTGCTAATTTACACAAAATTGCTAAATTTAAATATTTAGATGCGCTACAGGAAAAGGTGGGATTCTTCCAAATTTTGATATTCAAATTAAAATGGATAAAAAATGTCAACTCTTAACATAGCATTCAAACTATTGAACACAAAGCCCAGCTAGTACTAAATGAATTGCTAATTACTATTGTTTCTATGATTTGGACTTCATATAACATTTTGCTTAAAACACAGTAACAAGAGGTGTCAATTGAGCAGTCCTTGTTCCGTTGAAAAAAAAAAAGAAAATATTACAATGTTATTAAAGGGAAAATAACAGCAAAGAAATTTAATTGATTGATACTAGTTTAAATATTTAAACTAATTGAAATATTAGGCATTAACACGTTTCATGTAATAGAAAAAATAAAGGTGAATAAGTACAAAGAAAAAGTATTTTTTTAAAAAAAATTTTAAGGTTTGCATGCATTTAAAAAGTTATCAAAATAGTTGTTGCTTTTTATTAAGAAATCATCAGAACTTTGTTTTTAAATATAATAGAGAGGATTTTATGAAAATTACAAAATAAGTTTACACATATATGTAATAAGGTGTAAATCTGTAATGGATTCATAATGGAGGAACGAGACGATTTTTAAAGGTTTGTACAATAAAAACGTTATTGCTTCGAAAAGACCAAAATATTAATGCCACTACATTGGCAACACACAGTATTAATGAAGGCAAAAACTTTGATTTTACTAAACAAGAATTATCCTTCAAGAATAAGATAAAAAGGTAGATGAATGTTGGAAACACGGTATATTAAAAAAGGTCTTCATTACAGTATAAGCAATACTAAAATGTTAATATTATTTATTCATTTGTAATAAGTTAATTAGGTTTTTATCGTCTGTACTCGTATCTCTTAGTGGGATTTTACATTGTTCAGTAAAATTAGTTTTTGTAAACTACTCCTACACTTGGCCAAATAATTCTAGCAACTACTCTAGACCAGAGTTTCTCAAACTTTTTTTGACGCAGAACTGCTTTTGCTTCAGTAAATTTCCCAGAAACCCCAGATTGTAATGATTTTATACAATCATAATATACATATTTTCATGTGCCTTTATAAATAGTATGTATGTTTAAAAACAATTAAAAAGTAATATTACTGCAATGCGTATTTCTACTTAAGTCTACTTCGGTATTTAGTTTTTATGTCATTATAAAAGAAAAATCCGGTTTACATAAGTAGGTAGTGTGAAATGCTATTTTTGTAATAGAAGTAAATTCGGAAATCAGACAACCCCAAAAACTGACCAGTGATTCATACTAAATATGAATAAAATTTTGGATACTTCTACTTATATTTATAAGTATTATTTGGTTTTATGATTCACAAGAAACACATAATAAATCCATACCCACTAAAAAAAAGAAATTAGTAAAATTTTTTCTCTAAATGTTTTTTTGCGGAACCCCAGACAGTCCGTTAAGCAACCCCTGAGTTCCCCGTAACCCACTTTGGGATCTCTGCTTTAGACAATCTGCCCTGAATAACTGCCACTAGATAACTAACCAGAAGAAACTTTTCATAAAAAGTTGCTCTGTCCCTCAAAAAAGTAACAAGAAAATTGTATTAATATGACGTGAAAATAGCAAAATTACTCATCTATGAGATTACCAAAAAAGTTGAAATATAAGAAATAAACCACAAGGTTTTTATATTTTGAGTTAAACACGTCTGATATAATAAGCCAGTGCTTAAGGAAATTTGTAGAATTGCATTGGAAAGCCAGAGGGTTTGGGAGTGAAAGGTTAGGGAATTTGCCTAAGCCCGTTGACGTGCGAGTCGACATTTCAAGCAAAGTCGCCTCGCCAGTTTAAGCTATTGGATTGATTTTAGAAAAAGAAAGGTTCGCTTTTAGCCTGGCTTCCTTAAGATGTAAAGTGGGGAAGATGGAATGACAATGATTGGTTCAGAATCTCCTCTGGAACCCTTCTGCTCCGTCTTATTCAATCCATAGAACTTTCTTCTCACTCTCCCCTATACACTCGCAATAAGCCAGTATTTCTCTTATCTTTACCATCACTTTCAACATTTAATAAATCTTTTTATTTGTGATTATTTTAATAAATACATTTGTCCTTATAAATCCTCTGTCTCTCTCTACCTATATATCTTTATATTTATTTTTCTCTCTATCTATATATCAACTTCCAAACCACAATAAGAAATGAGAAAAAATCTGGAGTGGCCTACACTCTACTTTACTATAAGTAACTTAATGTCAAATTTCTTGAGTATATAAAACATAACGTCTCATTTAAGCATAACGTAAACATCTAAATGGGATATTGGTAAATATGAATTTGAATAGAAAGTTGCTATTTAATTTTATTAGCCTTTCATTCCTGAGGTAGTACAGATAGTGATTGAAGGACATATCAATTTATAAGCTTATTTTTGTACATCACAAATAATTTATTATTTGCAAATAATTTCATTAGTATAACTACAGCAGTAATAAAATTTTTGAAAAACCAAAGTGAACATTTCTTGAAACGATTTATTCTCCTACAAGAGAATGGCTTTCATTCAAACAGCCAGTGGATTTCTTACATCGTTTACTTGACATCCTTCTACATTGAATATTAAAGTAAAATTTTAAAATTTAAAACAGGAAAATACCCATTTTTTCTCTGAAAAACATCTTAAACAGCGAAGAAAATGTTATTTTAAGGTGCTTTGTTAATTAAAGATGTACGATAATTACATTTATTAATCTCAAAACGAAAGATTCCAATTATGAATTATCATTTACATTTTTGGTATTTTATAGAATTATTATACTGGGAATTTTAATCTTTAAAATAATAATAATAATAATAATAAGCTTATTAGTATTTAATAAGATCATTTTCCTTCCCCTTTGTCAAATATACGAATTTTTCAAATATATGTCATATATACGAATTTTTCCTGAGTGAGTGTTATTATTTTCCTGCACAATATTATTCCTCTTACATCTCATATAAGTCAATAAACATTTTAAATTGTTCCTTTATAAATATCAATTTTATGCCAGTGGATTCGCTCAAAAAAATTCTAAGTCAATGTAAACAATGAAAAAAATCTGGAGTGGCCTATACTCTACTTTACTATAAGTAACTTAATGTCAAATTTCTTGAGTATACAAAACATAACGTCTCATTTAAGCATAACGTAAACATCTAAATCGGATATAATTATTAGCCTGTCATTCCTGAGGTTAACAATCACAAATAGTGATTGAAGGACATATCAATTTATAAGCTTTTTTTTGTACATCACAAATAATTTATTATTTGCAAATAATTTCATTAGTATAACTACAGCAGTAATAACATTTTTGAAAAACCAAAGTGAACATTTCTTGAAACGAAATAGTATCCTACAAGAGAACATGGCTATTGTTCAAATAGCCAGTAGATTTCTTACATCGTTTACTTGACATCCTTCTACATTGAATATTAATGTAAAATTTTCAAATTTGAAACAGTAAAATACTCTTTTTTTCTCTGAAAAACTTCTTAAACAGCGAAGAAAATGTTTTTTTAAGGTGATTTGTTAATTAAAGATGTACGATAATTACAGTTATTAATCTCTAAACGAAAGATTTATATTTTGAATAATCTTTTAAATTTTTGGTTCGTAACAGAATTATTATACTGGGAATTTTATGGCTTCTTAGTATTTAATAAGATCATTTTCCTTCCCCTTTGTCAAATAACATATATACGAATTTTTTTTTAATGAGTGTTATCATTTACCTGCACAATATTATTCCTCTTACATCTCTTATAAGTCAATAATATATTTTCATTTTTCCATTATAAACATCAATTTTATCTCAGTGGATTCGCTCAAAAAATTTCTAAGTCAATGTAAACAATGTAAAAAAATACAAAAAATTCGACAAGTATAGCAGGTGATCTATTAGTCTAGGGTAAACAAAGAGTTTTTATATCGTTATTGCTCTTTCCCGTAATTGAAACTTCATGATTTTTTTTTTATGAATTGCTAATTTTTTGTTCCATTTTTGGTCAAATTTTCATTATTTTTTAACGAGCCGTTTAGCGTCAAAAAATCATTTTCTGAAAACACAAATCGTACTGTAACGCCCCTTTAGCGAAAGTAATTTCAAAAAAAAATATCTCAACTCATTCGCCATATAATGTTCTATTTGTAGGCATAGTTTCATTCTTGTCCGTCAAACAGTATGGCTTGTATCGCTCTCACAAGGTTTGAGATTGAATTATAAGTCAAAATTTTTACATTTTATTAAAAAAAAAATATTTTCTGTTGTCTTAAAATTCTGAATATATTTTTCGTTTGTTGCATTTGTAACTTCAAAGATAATGTCAAAATTTCAAAACTCTAGGGTTATCAGTTTAGGAGAAATAAATGTTTTAATAAAAACGGTTTTTGGCAAAAAAAGTGACTTTCCCGTCATGCATAATTCTTCCCAAACAATAGGGATCTTCGTCTAAATGGGGCCCATTTTTGTGTAAAATATCAACTTGATCCATCAAAGATTCTGGACCGTAGCGTGGTAACAAGCAATGCTAACACACGAACGCACCCACCCACCCACCCACACACACGCACACAGACATCATCGTAAAAACGTCATAAAACGACTTCTGGGACCTCAAAACATGTAATTCCGTCAAAATCTCGAAATCGAATTTTTTCACGATCACTATACTTTACTTATAGTAAAGTAAAAAGACGATCGTTCTTCTCAGATCTCTGGGCGTTGATAGTTATTTGACGTTATATATATATATATATATATATTAAATTCATTACGAAGGAAATATACAGAAAGACACAGACATAACTCACATCGATATTTCGACCATCGTCGTCATCAGGAGGTGTGAAGAGCGAAGTGTCCCGCAGGAAGACAGGGCGGCGACTCATATATATATATAATATATTATTATTATATTGTATGTTTTTTTATTGAGGGCTAGGTCATATAAAAGAAAATAAACTCCTCCCTAGGCCAACGTTTCGATGTATTTGTACACCATCTTCAAGGCTAAAATTACATTAAGAACTATAATAAATTTACCAAAACAATCTACAACTCACATAAAGAACTAACACAAATTATTGAGACCAGCAGATACATACAAAAGGTTATTTTATAATCAGAGTTGTTATGTACACATCTATTTCAAAGTATCAAACTAAAGGAAATTAGTTTCACCTTGGAAAGTGTGCTAATGGTTATTTAAGTTACATGGGAATTAATTGGTTATAGGTACGAAAAACACTACTTTGTTATAGTCATCTATCATTTTAACAAACAAGGAGGGTGAACATATGAAGGTTGCACTATAAAGTAAGGTTGGTTTATGACCTAAGGTTATCATCCATGTTACAATGATATACTATTGTTATTGTGACTGGGGATGGGAAAGAATGTTTGTATAAATATATGTAAACTTTTCAATATGAGATCTAGAATTCCATCTAACCATATTTATACAAACAATCCAGTCACAATAACAATAGTATATCATTGTAACATTGATGATAACCTAAAGTCATAAACCAACCTTACTTTATAGTGTAACCTTCATATGTTACCTTCCTCGTTTGTTAAAATGATAGATATATAAAATAATATAATATAAAATGATAGATCTCAATAATTTGTGTTATTTCTCTATGTGAGTTGTAGATTGTTTTGGTAAATGTATTATAGTTCTTACTCTAATTTTAGCCCTGAAGATGATGTACAAATACATGGAAACGTTGTCTTAGGAAGGATATTATTTTCTTTTATTTGACCTAGCCCTCAAGAACAATTTATTGAGAATATTATATATATATAAAAAACGCTCTAAAAATCATATTTCTAAAAACAGAAATTTTGTCATTTTCTGGATAGGAAGAATAAAAGTGTACATGATCAAACCACAATATGAAATGGGAAAAAAAGAGACTAAGATCTTTCAACCGTAACAAGAGATCTTCGTCAGAGTCAAAAATCCAACAGTTGAGTTTTTAACTCTGTTAACATGGTTACAGTTGAAAGACCTTAGTCTCTTTTTTTCCCATTTCATATTGTGGTTTGATCATTGATTGTTATTTCACGTGTTCATGTGAAATCATGTTATATATATATATATATATATATATATATATGTAGATAAACAAGAATTTTCAAAAAAAAAACACACAGAAATAAAATCACTGATATTCACTACTATATTTCGATGGCCTTGTCATCAGGAAGATAGTAGTGAGTTTCTTTTCTATTTCTGCGTGTTTTTGTTCTGAATATTGTCTGTTTAGTTTATGGAACCGTTTCATTTAATATATATGAAACCGATTTTTAGAAAATATTAAACCAACTAAATAAAATAAAAACCACAAACAGAAAACACAGAGAAGAAAAAGCAAAAACTCACTACAATATTTCGACTTCATCTTTATCAGGAGAGTGAAGTAAGCTAATCGCAAAGCAGGACGAATTTTTGTTAACTCTACTAATTGTATATGTTAATATTGTTGATATATACGAATATTAAGTTAATTCACGACAGTGGAAATTTAGAAACAGAAATATTTTGAGATTTCTCTTCATACTTCTTTCAAGAAGGACAGTTTTGTTCATCAGATAATCTTAAAAAAAAATGACAAAAAATATTGTTTTCATTTGATGACTCAAAACGAACGCTTTAGAGTTTTTTTATGTACATAATGTTCTTTGTCCTGAATAGCACAATTATACATTATATTCCTGTAAGAAGGCTTCACGACAAGATATTTCATAAGTTGTCAAAGCACAGGCTGCTGTGCATTTCAATGATATATATATATAAATATTTCACATAAACAAGTGAAATAACAATCAATGATCAAACCACAATAAGAAATGGAAAAACAAGACTAAGATCTTTCAACCGTAACAAGCGGTCTTCGTCAGAGTCAAAAACCCAACTGAAACATTTGGGTTTTGGGTCAGTTGGGTTTTTGACTCTGACGAAGACCGCTTGTTACGGTTGAAAGATCTTAGTCTTGTTTTCCCCTATTTCTTATTGTGGTTTGATCATTGATATATATATATATATATATATATATATATATATATATATATATATACTAAAGTTTATCAGGACTCGTTCAGTTCTTCAGGTCTCGATAAACCTTAGTTTTGTTTCTATTCCACGGTCGATATATATATCGCTCTCTGCCAGCGCGAGTGGACGCACGTGCCTCTTCCTCTTCCCTTCTTCTCCCTGACGACGAACTTCAGTTCAAAATATCGACCCAGTAAGTTTTCTCCCTTCTTCTATTTGTTGTCTTTTTTCATTTATATATATATATATATAAATGTTTTAACCAGAATAAGAAATGGGGAAAAAAGGCTAAGATCTTTCAACTGTAATAAGAGGTCTTTGTCAGAGTCAAAATTCATGGTTGATTTTGATTCTATGGGCTATTCACAATTAGGTCTGAAGTTTTTTATTAAGCACTTTTGAAAAATTCTTACATACCTTCCTAAGCTGACAACAAACATACTTGAAGGCTACTTTTTTCCAATCCGATGGGATAAGCTGAATAAGATGATGATTTTCTTATGCGCAGAATAACTAAAAGCCAATTTTACACCACTCCGGCACAAATAATTATCTTTTTTTAATTTTGATTATTTTCTGTTTGAAAATAATTTTTATAAACAAAAATTTGGGCTTGGAATGGGTAACTGTTTATCCCCCCCTCCTGAGTAATTTATACCTGGAATTTTTTGAAACTAAAATGTTAACCTCAATATTACCTAGACATGTTAAATGATATAGATATGTTGACGATATACTATGCATCTGTCCTAATTCTATAAATAAAGATGCTTTTCTAATAAAATTAAATTCATTAGTGCCAACAATCCAGTTCGGGACTGGCGGAAGAAGAAGTAAGCGGTAATTTGCCCTTCTTAGATGCGCTGATGCATAGATTACCTAAAGAAATAGGCTTTAGTGTATATAGAAAACCTACGGATGTACTTGCATATGTTCACTTTTATTCTTCCCATCCAGAAAATATTAAAATTTTTGTTTTTAGAAATATGTTTTTGAGGGTGTTAAGAGTGTGCTCGCCTGAATTCCTTAATGGAGAGATTAACAACATTAGGCCCATTGCCCTATCATTTACATACCTCTCCTCTTATATTGATTTATCTTTGAAGAGTGGTAAAAATACTTTCTCTGATACTTCAACAGAGCCACGTTCATTGTCAAATTCTATAATCTTAGCGTATCATGACTTATTGGACCTTGATTACTAAACTAGTCAAACAACCTTCCTAGACCAGTCAATCAACTTCATTTTAATATAGTGTTTACTAATCGTAATATCGTTGGCAATATGTTAATAAAAAACACACCCAGGGAACTGGAGTCTTCTGGTATTTATAAAATTACCTGTAAAAACTGTCACAAAATTTATATTGGTCAAACTAAGAAATCATTAAAGACACATGTAAAACAACACGAATACAACGTAAGTAGACAGGAAAAAAGCAGCGCTTTATTCTTGCATATAAAAAATGAAAATCTTCATATTGATTGGACGGGGGTAAATTTATTATCTATGAAAAATCAATGTTATTAAGAAATTTATCTCTAATTTCATCTTTAATTAAATTTAATTGATCAAATATTATAAACATTACTATTGCTCTCTTCAAAATTGATACTTTCGTTACGAGGGCAATAGCCTCTTCTAAGAGGGTTGACAGCTAGCGGATATTTTTTTACTTATTCTAACTGTACTCCTTTGTTATCCCAAACAACTCTTCCTGGACATTTTCCTTTCCTCCACATTCATCCTTTTAAAATACCACTCTTCCTTCCTACTCTTCTCAACTCTTCACCAGATGTTTTCTGCATCTAGTGTTTCAGTTGGGTTTCTGACTCTGACGAAGACAGCTTGTTTCGGTTGAAAGGTCTAAGTCTTGTTTTCCCATTTCATATTGTGGTTTGATCATTGATTGTTATTGCACCTGTTTTTATGAAATCTTGTATATATATATATATATATATATCAATGATCAAACCACAATAAGAAATGGGAAAACAAGACTAAGATCTTTCAACTGTAACAAGCGGTCTTCGTCAGAGTCAAAAACCCAACAAGATCTTAGTCTTGTTTTCCCATTTTCTTATTGTGGTTTGATCATTGATTGTTATTTCACCTGTTTATGTGAAATCTTTTTATTGAATATATATATATATATATATATATATATATATAAACTAGAATGACAAATATAATACATAAAAACTCACTACTATACTCATACACTCACTATACTATATTTCAATTGTCTCGTTATAGGGAAGCTAGATGTGAATCACTTCGAAGACAATGACTGAAGTAGTCTTTTTGAAGGGGCACTCGATCAGTGTAGCCAACTTAAGGGGGGGGGGGGGAGGAGGAGAAAGGAAAGACAATGTAAATAATAAAAAAATAGATAAATGAATGAAAACATTAAAATAAAAACTATTAACAATTTATAAAAAGATAAACTAAAAAAATAAAAGTATTTATGTAAACATAAAATAGTCAAGAGAGTAAAATAAATAGAAAGAACAATTAACAATTGAGGTTAAACCGAGGAGCTGATCTATTGCCCATATGACTAATAAGTGTTTCCTCTGAAGGTCTCAAAGTACATATTTATACATATACACATATATACTTATCGATGAAAAAACGGTCCAAAATAAACAATTCAAGTTCAATATAATCAAAGCTACATAGACAAATTTAAAACATGTCTATACAGTTTCTAATTTTTAGTTTGAACAGTCATCAAAAAATACAAGAGATTTATATTTAGGATCGAATTTCATGAATAATACGTGGCTGTAGTACTATTAAAAGTAAATTAGTTTATTATATACAACCATAAGAACGTGTTACCATAGAAAGGAATCATACAAACATTCAACATTTTATGAATATTGAATATCATTATTTCAACTAAAGTTATAATCTCTGCATCTCAAGAATAATAACTATAAGTCTTTATAAAACATCATTGGAAATGTAAAATGAAGTGGTTGAGAAAGATATTTTATTGTTATTTATCAGAGGGATGAGAAAATTAATTTGCGGTAACAAATCCATATTGGTTGAAGTACGTTTGGACTTCTAATTGGGGAGAAGATGGTTTATATTTTGAATGAGAGCCCCTCTTAAGTTAGAATTTTAGTTGATAAACTGCCTCTGCCACGAGATAATGAGCCTAATCCTCTTCTTCCCAATTAAATGTATATCTGAGGAAGACTCTATTTTTTTCTTCTCTGTTTGGAAGAACGAAAGAGCGACTGAGAGAGAGATAGTAGGGTTGGTGGGAGTCTACAGGTCGTTTTTGGTTTGAAAATGTCCAAGTACGATCTGTTGATGGAAAACCCCCTCCTGGCTTTGCCTTCTGTTATTTTTTTTTTACTTTCCTAAGAACGGTTGCTTTGTGAGATGCGCTTCTTACCGCAAAACTAAAAACCGGTTTTTCATTGAACTCGAAAACTGTTAATTAGCTTTAGCCAACCTTTTCAGTGGTTTAAACAACTAATTAACCATTGTATATTCAAAAAAGAAAAAAAAAAGACTAGCTAAAAGGATTAAAGTTTGATAGATATATAAAGAGTGTTTTAAAGCTGAAAAATCAGTTTAATATGCGGCATTCTTCTTAAAAGTTTTAGACAAGTATAGAGCAGAGGTCAAGGTTGTTACCCTTCTGCTAAATAAACACAAAGTTTTAAAGAATGAAACTAAAAACCTATAACACATCCAAAGACAAGTTTTAACAACTAATGCTATTGAATACTGGAAAATTTAAAAGGTAGACAAATTTTATATCGCTCTGCTAAAGCTTGACCTTATTAAACTCTTCTAGATTCAGTTTAACTTCAGTTCCATTCGAATGTGTAGCATAAAGTATTTTTGTTGAAAATTAATACCAAACACACACACACACACACGCTAAGACATATATATATATATATATATATATATATATATTATATAAACTAGAATTAAAAAAACAACACACAGAAATGAAACGCACTACTATATTTTGATGGCCTCACAATCAAGAAGATTCAAGTGAATCACTTAAAGGGCTGGTAATGACTGGCTTGCGTTCAAAAAGAAGTACTCAAACAGTGTAGCCAACTTTCCGAGGGAGGGGGGACAAGGAAGATAAAGAAATAAAAGCTAAATAAGGATTAAATTAATAAAAACATTTAACTGTAAAAATAAAAATTAAGAAATATTAACCAAATTAAAAATAAAAAATGAAACTGAGTAAGTAAAAAAACAATAAAATAAAATAAGTTAAAGGAACAATTAACGATTGAGGTTAAGCCCAGGGGCAGATCAACCACCCAGAAGACAAATAAGCGCTTCTTCTTACGCACTCAGAGTGACTTTCGAATTAGTCTCATAAATCTGCTTCAGGACCTGTAAACGGAAAGTCATTGAATCAGATCCATGAAAACTGGCATGAGTAATTACGGGAAGGTCACTGCGTTTGCCAACAGACGACCTGTGGTTATTTATATGCAGGCTTAGCTTGGTGGAAACTAAACCCACATAAAAGGTATCACACTGGGTGTAATTCAAACGGTAAACGCAGTTATCAGAAGTACAAGAAGTCTTGTGAGCGATAGGTTAGGTGTGTTTACTATGGAAAGAGGTAAAGGAAAGAACGGGATTGATAATAGGACAAGTATGACACCCGCGACGTCCAGATTGAACCATACCACCAACAGTATTAGGAGAAGATAGATCGAAGATTAACAGGCTTGCGGTAGGAAATGGAGGTGCCTCTCTGAAAACAGAAAAAGTGCAAGAGGTTCGAAGTTAATCTTTGAATTAGAAAAGTTATTAAAAAAGAAGTCAAACAGGAATGTACAATCAATCAATCTAAATTAATCTTAAGATTGAAAAAACTACTGAAAAACAAGACAGACAACAATATACAATGAAGTTTCCAAGTTAATTAAGATTAGAAAATGGTAAAATCTTATAAATAAGAATTATTAATGAAACCAAAACTACGATCATACGCTATTAAATGTTCATTAAATGATTAATTAACAGAGGGCTGTCAAGCGTAAGCTGGGTCAGTTGCTATGGATTAATAAACTCCAGCTATAGGACTTACATTTTCCTCTTTTCCTTTAAAGAATAATCGGTGTTATTGATCTCTTAGGATTATATTATTTATCTTCTTTGAGTATCAGATTATAGATTAAAAATTATCTGGTATCTTTACACTACGATTTTTGTGCACAGCGATTCCAAGTTGATTGCTAAAACTTTTTCTGTTTTAGATTTCTAATAAGTCATTTCAGGTAGGAATGGGATGAGATAAGGGATAACTGAACTCCTATCAGGCAAATATCATTTTACCTATTTCGACGTCCATACTAAGTAAATACTATCCAGGCTTCAGGGTAGGGTACAATTGATCTTAGGGCCAGGCCTAATTTATATCTCTTTCTCATATGGTGTTTAAAAGTAAGTTTGCTGTCGATTATCATGCCTAGGTATTTGAAAGTAGTAATTGGCAAACAATGAAAAAACTAAAGGGGAATCCTTTATTGAATTGTATGTTCGTGTTTGCTGAGTTGACAGCATGTTTTCAGCTCCTAAACCAGTAGGAAATTTTATCAAGATAGTTGTATAACTCTCTCGTGGAAAACTTCACCATGGCACGCCTAAAGGTCACTGCAAAAAGTTTGGTGAAAAATCAATAGCAGAATTTTAGCCTCTAATGTGTCATTCCTTCTGAAAAGTAGCGAAAATATTTATCCCTAAATTATTTCCATTGGAGTCGACATACTATTGTAAGTCTGGATTTTTCAATTTTATTGCAAATCAAAACTGGGCAACCTAGTAGATTAAAGGCAGAATATGATGTGCGTTGTTCCCTTTCAGTCCCTTCTCTGAATATATCAAATGTCCCTAAGAAAAATAAAAATTTCATCAACAGACCAATCGTAATTTTCTAAATTAAGTGTATTACACATTTTATTTACGTATCATCGTGACGAGTGTACCAACACACCAACAAACATTTAATTCTACAGAACGCGCGAAATTCAGAAAGTCACCTTACTGAATCACACTTTGTATTGTTATTCTAATGAACTACTTTATTTACATTAGCTTCTTTAATGTATAATATAATGAATATAATATATAATATAATGTTCTTTAATGAATATATAATGAACTGTATAAGTAGTTCATTATAAATAAAAAAAAATTTTTTTTACTGGAATTTGATATAAGTTTTAAGATTTCAACAAACGTTTATTTTGTAAGTATCCATTATAGACATAATCCATGTAAAGTTGTATTGTAGATAATACTAATTAAAAAAAAACGTAAAATTTTAGTAATATTTGCATATTATTTAGACTGCAGTTTTTGAAAAGATGATCTTAAACACGAGGGAGATTAATATTTTGACAAAAGGTGAAAGAGTGAATAGGCCAAACAAAGCTGAGGACCTAGATGGTCCATACATCACGAACATTGTTCATACATATATAAAATTACATTTGAAAAACTAAATTGCTTGTTTAGACCAGTGGTTCTAAACGTGGTCCCAAAGACCTCTAGAGGCCTACATATGTACATAGACACAAGGGAAAATAGTATTTTGGGAGTCCATGACACGCAGTTACTGCTAAATATTAACACTGTTTGTATGCATGAACTGACCTTTAGAATATTCAAACATAATAATTCAAACACAAGACTAAGTCAGTTTGTTTTATTGTTATAAAGTTTTAAATTGTTCTATTAAAATTTTATTTCATGTTATACTCAAAACTAATTCTTTTACTATTAATTTCAGCATACTTTACAAAATGTTAATAAAGATTTTGTTATTGTTTTAAAAAGATGTTTTTATTCTGATATCACGTTGTGAATAAAAGGAAATTATTTCAAAGTCACACTCTTCATTTTCATTTAACTAAAAACAAATGTTTGTTTTGCAAATTTTCACTCACAGAATTCTGTTTTTTTAAGAATCCGAGGGAGTCTGGGGGTTCACAGATAATAAAATATCTCTCAGGGGCCCATATGAGAACTCTGATTTAAATTAATGGGTATTTTTGTCTATATTTTAAAATAATGTAAATATTTATGCAATTAAGTTAGGCTTTAAATTCAATGGTATGATTAATACAGTTTAACTAGAAGTGCCTATGACTAACTTAGTCATATATAATTCACTAATATAAGTCATATTATAATATAGTCATATTATAATTAACTAGAAATGGTATGAGTGGTATGACAAAGCTTTCCTTGGATGGAAAGCAGCTAGAATGATGAAGGTTTGTGGCTGGAATGGCCGGGGAAATTGAGATACAAATGAAAAGTTATAGGATTTGGACAGGGGTTAGATGGAGGTAGTGATAGGCTCGGGCGATTGTGGAAAGAGAGAGGTTAATTATGAAATAGAGGAGGTTTTGAATTAGGATGGACTGCTTTGGAAGAGCAGCGGGGGGGGGGGGGCTTTTCCTTGAAACACCAGGAAAACGAAAGCACAACTTGCCGAGCAATATCCCACATTAACAAGTGATAATTTTTCTAAGATTAAGGAAAAGAGAAAAGGAGATAGAGATTGCTTGTAAGGGAGAAGTCTTGAAAGCGAGCCATAGTTAATCCTGCGTTAACGAAGTTGTTTCCGGTAGTGCGGTCATATATCTCTCCATCGCACCCCCACCCTCTGCAACTTCTCTAATCTTCAATGGCACATAAATACACGATGCCCAAGGAGGCCTCAACTAACTTAGACTGCTCTTAGGCCCACTTAGCCCCAGGTGTTCACCCCCTCCCCTCTTCGCCAAACCTCCCTCTCTCCCTCCCTAAAAATTCTCCACGCCCTCATTAACCCTAAACCCACCTAATAAATAACCTACTCCTTTATACTTAAACCTTACAAAACGCCTTGACATCAAAAATTGATTTACCGCTCCTCCTCCCTCCACCCTTTTCAAAATATCTTATTTAAGTTATTGGGATTGGATAAAGATGTTGAGCCTGTTAAAGACTGCATTATGTTTTAAGGGGGATCGAACGTTTAGCGAACCTAATTAGCCGGTGCTTCATAAATCAGGCAAGTTGCGACACCCATTGGGGCCTATTCTAATCTGGCTATAGAGCGTCTACAGTCGTAAGGTGCAATTTGTCCCTGATATGCCTAACATCCTCAACAATGTCTTACAACTTGGCTCTTCCTCAAGCCTGACCATTCCATGAGCTAGCGATCAATTACAATCAGAAACGAAGGAAAGAAACTCTTAAATCTAAGTTATTAAAAAGAAAGGTTTATTTTCACTTGTTTCCAGAAATTTGTTTTTTTTTTCTTTATACTTTAATATCAATAAAATTAAGCTATTAAAAAGGTCGATACAAAACAATATATTGTATTATATGCAAATATGATTTCTCTTTTAAAATATCATCTTGTAAATTTTACAAAAAAAACTGGCTTTTAAAACTACCAAGAGAAAAATATGTTTAGTTTTTCACAAAATAAAGGTCTCAATTGTCTTGAACTTCGGATCTACTCTGTAAAGTGCCTGATAAAATTTGCTCCACTGTTAGAGAGATTTTGTAATTTTGATGAACTTTCACGCCATAAAAAGAACAAAGCAGGAGGACTTTGAAATAACAACATTCATCAGAATACTTTCCTTTCTGATTGCCATGAAAAGAAGTACTTGCTTTCAGCACATATATTTCCACGACATACCACACACGCATACATACACACAACGATCATATACACCGTTACAGTCACACACATTCACATAAATACACACGCACATTCACATACGCACACACGCACGCACACACACACACACACACACACACACACACACACACACACACACACACACACACACAAACACACACACACACTAAGAAATTGATGGTTCAGAACAAGTATATAACATGGAACTTAAAAAGGAGGAGTTTTTATTCTGAGCGAGAGTTTCCGAAACTCATTAAATTTCCCCAATAAAGCAAATATCGGGTGAACCATTCTTTGTCCTGGCTGGTTGAACAATTTCGTTTCTGCAGTCCAAGACCAATATTAAAGAATCTCTAATAGTGTGTAGTAGCATACATGAAAGTCTTCATTGGTCGCCTATGTGATATGATTCATATATCAAACAACATATAATGCACAGTAAAATATTCAGTAATGAGGCTTTCGACCAAGAGGCCTTCTCATTCTCACCAAGAGGAGCAAGTTGAAAGGTAACTCTAAAAAACTTCTGAGAGAACATCCTTCAAGTTATATATATGGGGGTCATTTCTGTAAAATAATAGCAACGTCCAAACCTCAGTAAAAAATAAAAAAAAATTGATTTCTCAGTCTGGTTTGGACGTTCACTTTTATTTCACGTGTCTATTTTGAAATCTCGCTATGGTATAAAAACATATAACACATTTGGAATTTTTTTATACAGTTCCATTAATATTTAAAGTTATTAACTGTTGGAACATTTCTGCCGTACAAATTTAGAAAACACAAGCCATCAAGAGTTACGCGATTCAAACTCACGATCTGAGGATGGGGGCCAACCGACCAAACCACTGATGCACCTTTTAATCTCTTAAAATAATGTTTTGTACTATAATAAAGTTTTTATACTTTAAAATGTTATTGGTTTTAGAAATATTAAAAAAAGTCATGATTAAAGAGGAGGGGAACACTGTCTTCCACACAAAAAGGAGTTAATCAAACAGCGCGTTTCGAACACTTAGTGGTCTTCGTCAGGTTATATCTGTCTCATTAAGGTGTTGGCTATTTAAGGAGTCAAAGTACACTAAGTTAATTAGTCAACATCACCTTATTAGGCAGATATGACCTGACGATGATTGTGTGGAAGACTTAGTGTTTCTTTTCCTCTCTAATCTTGATTTAGCTTGGGAAGTAAAAAAAAAGTGTTAAGGCATAAATAGAATGGTAGGAAATGAAGACTTGAGCCTGTTAGAGTTGGAGGATATGGAAGGCAGTTTGGTTTCTCTCCATTTGCAAGTCTATTAAATGTGAGTCTCCCAAGAGGATTTAACCACAAGAGCGAGGAAATGAGGTCTCATAACACCAAGCACGACTAAAAATAATCTGGTGTTTGAAGAAAAGAAACGATCGACAGTAGGTTTGTTTGGTTTGGTGTGCAGGGAGAGGGGGTGGTCCCAATAACGAGTTGTTGATGGGTAGCCAAGGAGAGTTTATCTGAAATGTCTGGCGAGTTGAGAAGGCGAGCCGCTTTATCTGAAGCAAGCGACATCAGTTTTTACGATTGCCGACAGCCTTCTCCAGGATAGCTGACTCTCGTTACAGGCCTTCGAGTTAGTTTATCTCTGCCACCTCTTATCTCTAACCATTTCCCCTCCCCCTCCCAATGTACTCATTATTCCAAATGCCTCTATCTAGCTCGCTTCACTCCTTTTTTAAATTAAATACCAATCCGATTTTTATGCCATTCACTTTATGATAACAGAAAAAAAAAACTATTTAGATATCGCCCATTCTGTTAGTTAAACATATTAATTAAACTAAACCACAAATTAATGAAATAAATCTGATTATCCTAACCACAATAAAAGACTGGAAGTGTATCGCCATTCCAGGAAGATACTACAATACTGTACAGAAAATTCTCGACTTACGTTCATTCATTTTACGTTTTTTCGATTTTTATATAAAAAAGCGAAAAAACTTAAATTAAAATTTCAACATTATAAAATGAAGTATTTGTGTGCATGAATTTGAATTTACTTCCAGTATACTGCCAAACGTAAATAAATTTGGATAAAATTCGTTTAATTGAAAATACAATTACATGTATCTAAGATCGTTCAACGTGATTTTATTCACAAGAATTAAATTACACGTTCTTTCAAGTAAAAGGATAATTAACACACAAAATAAAACATGTAACTGACAACATCAACAATGTGATGTTACCATGGCAACGAAAGGAAAAGTTGAAGTGTAGCCAACCTTTACACCTCCCCCTCTCAAGTGGCTTGCTGCGGGTTAAAGGGTAGCAGTTTGCTGGAATGGAAGAAATTGGATATCTTTTTTCTTTTACCTGCAGCAACTTCATAAAATAATGGTGATATCTGCCTGACAATTGGGAAAGGCCCTACACGGACAGGATCAAGCTTTTTCCTGTTTAGTTTATTCCCATTCTCGATGTAGACTAAATCGTCCTTCTTGAAACAATGTTGTCGCCGATTTCTATCTATCCGATCCTTGTTTACTTTAAAATTCTTGAGAGAATTCTGAAAACGCTGTTCTGCGGTCCTCTTCAAGAGACGGCGATTTACCCTCCAAAAGGGGTGATATTGTATGTTTTTCACCCAGCAAAAGATAAGATGGTGCAAATTTCGTAGAACTGTGAATCGTGTTATTATATTCAGAAACACATTCGTTAGCCAAGATCGGCCAGGCTCTATTATCGTTGTTGTTTATTTTACATCGGAGACGGTTTACCAAGGTTTGGTTTAATCTCTCGTTGAGCCCATTTGATTCTGGATGATCGATGCATGTGAAAACTATTTGTATTCCAGCCCCCTTTAAATAATTTATAAAATCGGCTGAATTAATACCTGTGTACTGATCCGCTAGCAGAATGGAAATCTTATTTCTTTTGGCAATTGGATAAATTAAATTTATAAATGTTTGAGCATTCTGTCCCTTTGTAGTAGAGATCCATGCATAGCGGGTGAAATGATCTACTAAAATATGCATATACCTCTTTTTTGATCGGTTTCCAGAGAAACCTCCGACACTATCCAGTGACATAATTTGAAATGGTTCTGTAGCTGGGCCGAATTGGGAGAGTAATCCGATAGCTCGACTTCGTCGAACTTTATTCTCGATGCATATTTTACAATTTTTACAAAAGGAGTGTATAGCTTTATCGAGCCCTTTGAAGTAATAGTGTGGTCGGATTGTAGAAATCATATGCGCCGGACCAATATGTCCATAGAGTTTGTGAACGCGTTCGATTATCTCGTTTCCTAGGGTAGGAGAAATAAGAATTCTTGATTTTTCTTTGAATTTTTTCAGTATTAATCCCTGCTTACATTCGATCTGTTTAGAATGTTTTAAGTCAGCAAAATGCTCAGATTGGTCTTTCAATATTGTTGGTAAATCGATTAAATTGACAACTTTAATGGCATCCTCATTCTCAAAGTATTCTAACACTGGATTTCTGGACAAAAGATCAGCAAGGACATTTTCTTTGCCTTGTTTGTATATAATATTAAAGTCAAATTGTGATAGATAAAGAATTAAGTCTCCGAGAATTTCATCGGTTCTTGCTTTAGTTTTTAAATTCTCCAATGGTTTGTGATCAGTACAGATCGTGAAGTGGCGTCCAATTAAATAATACTGCCAAAATTTTATTGCATCTTTAATAGCTTTGCATTCAAGGTGAATGATGCTTAAGCGTTTTTCTCTGTTAGAAAGCTTCCGTGAGTAATATGCTACAGGGTGTAGTATCCCGTCCTCCTGAGGCTGTTTTAGAGTTGCACCAATGCCTCTGTAGCTGGCATCTGTCTCAATAACTATGGATTTCCCTGGATCATAAATAGCCAGAATGGGCTTCGAGCATAAATAATCTCTGATCATATTGAAAGATTGCTCACAATCATCCGACCAGACAAATTTCACATCCTTTCTCAATAGTCGATGTAATGGTTCTAATTTTTGACTGCTATTTTCTATATACTTTAAATAATAATTGATAGAGCCTAAAACACTACGTACACTGGACTTGTCTGTAGGTCTTTGAAGTTTTTGGATAGAGATTAAATTTTCTTGAGCTGGTGAGATTTTGTTCTTTGAAATAATATGTCCAAGATATTTTACCGATTTAGCTGCGAACAAACATTTGGCTAATTTTAATTTAAATCCTTCCGCAATGATTACTTGTAAAAATTTTTCAATATGTTGAATATGATCGTCCCAGGTTCTAGAGAATATCAAAATATCGTCGATATAATTCAAGCTAAACACATCCAAATTATTTCTGCGAATTAAGGAGGATAATATTCGTTGAAATGTGGCTGGAGCATTCTTCAGCCCAAAAGGAAGAACTTTGAACATAAATTTGCCATAATTTGTGACAAAGGAAGTTTTCTCTCGATCCTGTACTTTCATAGGTATACACCAGAATGCAGAGTTAATGTCTAAAACAGAGAAATATTCACAGTTTGCAACCTTATGGATGACATCTTGAATTGTAGGGAATGGATAACATTCTGGAACTATTAATTTGTTTAATTTCCTGAAGTCAATACATAAGCGGGATTTTCTTCCCTCATCTTTCTTATAAGCCAAGGTTACAGGTGAAGAAAATGGTGAATCAGATTCTTCAATAATACCTGCCTGTAATAATTCTTTGATCTGAGTTCTTATTTCTTCATCGTCCGGAATTGAACATTTATATGGTCGACAGGTGACATATTCATCTTTCAGTAGCTTGATTTCAGCTTCTTTAGATCGTACTTTACCAATATCAAATTTATTATTCGCAAAAATCTGTCTGTGTGTTTTAATTAATTGTAAAACCTTTTGTTTTCTATCCCAATTTTCTATATGTTTCAAATCAGCTTCATTTTCATCTAAATTTATTGTGTCATTGGAATTTATTTCATTATATTCATCGGAAACGTTAATCTTATATTGATGTTGCACTTGATCATCATTAAGTTGCGGATTAATATCTGAATCAAAGTTGGATCGATCTTCCAATAGATCTATTATTTCGCCCTTATTAGTGCGTTGAAATATTTTTAAATTTTCGTTTTGAATCAACTTAAATTTTTTTATAACATCTGTACCAAGTAACATATTGTAAGAGAAATTATCATTTTTTATAACGTATGCCATAATATAATCAACTATGTCTCCAATGCGAAGTTTAATTTTAACCCGGGCTGAGGTGAAATTACGTCCGCTGATAGTTTTAAGTAGACTCTGGTGTTCTATTAATTTCAACTGAAGCAAATCAGCAATTCGTTGATTAATTAATGTCACATTAGAGCCGCAATCGTAAACAGCTTTTAGTTTTATATCATCATTGATTATAACGTTTAATTTTATCAGCGGATCTAATTTCGCCCGGCTGGTTAGTTTAAATTGTCATTGTCGATATTTAGTACATCCATGTCGCCTGTTTGATGGTGAATTAAATTTGATTTAATTTTTGTAGTAAAATTTTTGCTACGACAATCAGATATTGGATGGTACCGATTCGGGAATCCAAGGTTATTACAAATTGAACATTGTTTCCTCTGAGGTTCGGTTTTCTGGTGTGATTCAGTTTTTATATAAGGATTAAGTAAGGACTTTTTATTAAAACTCGGACTTACAGGTTTGTTTTTCCCTTTTCTATTAAATAAGTCTTCTAACTTACGGAGTTCCGTATATAGCTTGTCAAGTGTAGTTATCTCCTCTCGGTCAAGTTCTTCTTGTGCTTCTATCGGTAAACCGAAAACTATTTGATTAATTCGAGATATTTCAGTACTTTTTGGTTCAACTTCAAGACATAGTTTTTCTTTAATGAGAGCATAATCAATTATGGACCCTCCCAAATATTTGTAGTTGAATGCCTTCCTAACAACAGTCCAACCTTTATCTATGAATACATTAAGAAAACTCTTCTTCCAAATTTCCCAGGAAGTGGTTAGTCCAAGTTTTGTAAGGCTGATCTCATACCAGTCTCTAGGAGTCCCAGTCAGAAAGAATCGCAAAGCTTGAATTTTAACACTATCTAGAACTATCCGAAATCGACAACATTCATCCTCAAATATACGGAGCCATTCATTAGGATTATGCACTTTTCTTTCAAATTTAGGTAAAACAAATTTTTTCTCTAGGTGATGCAATTCTATTTCATTTTGGGTTGAATTTAATTTTAACTGTTGTTCTAACTGGCGAATTCGGTCTTCTAACTTCGTTTGAACTAGCTCATGAGATGAAGAAACTGATACAAACTGACTTTCTTCTAAGGGGAATTGTCGAAAACAAATATTTTCCGTTTCATCAAAATATTCTTTACGAATTTCTTCATCAATCTTTACGGCTACTGTTCTATAACCATTTATTTTTTTTATAACAGCTATTGCATTTACTATTTGTCTTTTCTTTAACAAAATAGAATGTACCTGTAAATCCCTTGACTCCTCTGGAAATAAATACCAAACATTTTTGTCAGGAGAAATACCCTGGATCTCAAAACCATCCTCTGCTCTCTTCGTAACACGAACATAAAGTTGAGCCATTCTCTATTTACTTGAGATCTTGTAATTTAATTTCTAAGATCGTTCAACGTGATTTTATTCACAAGAATTAAATTACACGTTCTTTCAAGTAAAAGGATAATTAACACACAAAATAAAACATGTAACTGACAACATCAACAATGTGATGTTACCATGGCAACGAAAGGAAAAGTTGAAGTGTAGCCAACCTTTACATGTATTTAATTTACATATTTAAAATTACATTTATGTTCTTATTTTATAATGAATAATATAATATAATATATATTATAATTATAATATATTATAATATTATTATATATTATATACAATATATTATATTATAATTAATATATTAAAATATTTATTATAATATAAAATATAATAAATTTTTTATTAGATTGATTAATGTACAGCACAATATGAACGGTAACATTACTAGAAAGAACAGTAACAACTTACGTTCATTTCTATTTTACGTTCGGTCGTTCGGAACGTAACTAAAACGTGTATTCAGTATTGTCTGTACTTACCATTATAATACAGTACAACCTCGCAGTGTGAGTTTAATTTGTTCCCAGACTGAACGATTTACTGGTATTAAGAAGCAATTTTTCGCCAAACATAGAAACCAAACCAAACAGAGTAGAAATAAATAAGCCTTTTAATAATGTTTGGTTTATTTGAGAAATTAAATATATCATGTCGTGATCACTCGTTGTCCTGATCCATTGGTTGGCAGATGACATCTTTTGTAATTATTTATTGTTATTTTTATCTGAATAGTCTTAATTGCAGTAGAATCTCGTAGTACGAGTGTCTATTCGTACATTTACGAGACATTTGCTTTACGAGCAGCTATTCGTAAGAATTCTTATCTTGTACGACGAGCGAAAATTCGTTGTATGAGTAACTGTCGTCCTAATCCTAGATAATTAATTAATAATTAATTATTAATAATTAATTAATTAATATATTGGTAAATTTTGGTAATAATCCTTCCTTAACACATACATAACTGAAAATGACACCAAAGATAGCTGATACCTGTTTCTTAACTAGCATCCCAATTTTCTAAATAACACTCTCGTTATTTCGTCTACACAATAAAGTATATCTCCTATAGTCAACATGTTGCGAATTAACATTCATCTTCAGGACGTGAATAACTTCTTGGATGAATTTTTTGGGTTTATTAAATATGCAAAGTAAAAACAGTAGGGGTTGTTTTTCTACAAGTTTAATATAAGCTGGTCGTTAATCCTGTGGGTTGAGTAGTCGGCAGTCTGAGTTACTACCTGTAAGTGTTCTTAGATGCTCTTGATGTAAATATAAGAGCTATAAATTTATTATTCTGTTTTTGACCTGATTATTTATGAGTGGTTTCAGTTTTTGAATTAAAATAACTTTTAGAATTTTGAATTTATGTTGGTACTTCTTAATGGCTTGAGCACTCAGAGAGCAGCATTTGTAAGAGAAGCAGCACGACGTAAAATTAACCCGAAAGGTGCTGTTTCCAAATACAAATATAATAAAAGAAAAGAAAGAACGATTGTTGGTGAAAGTAAAAAATGGATGTTTCTCAATAACATTTTCATTATGTTTGCACTTCTTAATTTTTTTTTTAAACATTGGCTGCTTTTTTATCTCACTCAGTGATTTTACATCCTTCATCCATAACAAGCAGTTTTCGTTAGAGTCACACTGAGTTATATTCAGTATAATTCTAAGGAAGACGGCTTGTTTCAGTTCAAGAATCTAAAATCACAGTGTTAGATAGAAAAGCGGACAATGTTTTAAAAAAAATTAAAAAGGTCAAACAAAATAAAAATGTTATTGAGAAACATCCATTTTTTACTTGCATCAACTACCGTAAGTTTTAGAACTTATCTATCAAAATGGTAAGTTAAACAAAAGAATAGAAATATTATCTGATTTCGAGGATATTTTTTTAAGCGAAGCGTGAAAGTTAAACGTTAGAAAAAGTAAATTGAAACAGAAATAATATTTATATATATATATTTTTTTAAATAAAATTAAAATTGAACAACTTGTAAGGTTTTACGTTGAGCCTGAAGCAGATAGGAAGAGTGGGGAAATCACTGTGGGAGGCGATAACTGGCGAGAATTTCAATTTCTTTTGAGACGCCGCTGTGGTTTTTGATAGTAGACGGTGGCGAGAGCGTGGTGGAAGGGGGGCGGTGCAGGGGTGGTATTTAACAAATATTTGTTAGGGCCAGGTTTAGCGGAGTGCAAGAGACGAGATAGATTAGCAGATCAGAGTCGATATTTCTCTTATTTCCTGCCTCTCCACACCCTCTGTGTCTCAGGCCCAGTTTTCCTTTGGCCTTCACTCCGCTCACTCTACTTTTTTCTTTTTCAACCCTCCTCAATACACCCCACCCCACTCCAAAAGCCCACCCACCCCTGCACCAAGTTTACATTTCTAGTAGATTATTCATCCCCTATCGATGTTCCACCCCTAATGATTCACTTGACACCCCTGTTCCTTCTCCTCACCCACTCTCTCACTCTTTTGATTCTTCTAACCACAAAACCAACCCTCCTTTTAATTTTTCAATTTCCCTCTTTAAACAGCATAATACTGATACAACTTTCAATACACTATAAATAAACTATTATAATCATAACACGAACATTGATTTGAAAATTTCAACATTTTAATATAATTTAAGGTTTTTATAAATTAATTTCTACATTTTAAATTACTAAAATTGTTTATAATTTACTAACGTAATTGTGACAGGTATATATGTTTAGACCTTTTATTTTTTTATAACCAATCAATTGTCAGCATAAAATGAAGTCCGTGATGAAGTTTTTACAGATATATTTCTTATGGTGCTCATTAAGGGAATTTTTGACATTTTACTGTATTATAGCAAATTCTGTTATAAAACCTAAACTTACAGGCTTTTGAGTGTTTGTTTTTAGGGAAATGACATAGTTTTGTTTAGCAAATATTTCAAAATCTTATCACATTACTAGACTGATTCTAAATTTTAGTGTAGACCTATTGTAGACCTTTAGTGTAACCTCGGAGTGAGGTTACTTCAGAGGGGCCAGGTTAGCTCAGTTACAACTGCTAGCTTTTGAACTGGTAGGTCCGCGGTTCTATACCCGCTGTCTAGAAGTAATTCTAGAGCCTTCTATTCCAGTATGACCTTCGATTTATTTGCTGGAGGTGAATAAATCTGTGTATGTCGTCTATTGGAGAGGACGTTAAGAAGTTGGTTCCGAGCCGTATGAGTATGATGTAAGGCACTCGTTAAAGGTCTTCTTTAAATACACTTGAGTCAGGCAAAATTTAGCATTCCCAGGGTAGAATCAATCCTCTTCGAGTGGTAACAAAATGTTCTAGGATCCTTTAAGAGTTTCGATAACAACAGATTTGATTACGCCTCCATTGAGGAATGGTGTACACACGATTTTCCGTATAACTTATGAAAAATTTGTAGTCAAAGGCAAAAAAATTAGAATATTACAACTGCGAGTATTAAAAGAAAACTTATTTAAAGATATTTGATTACATGTTTTAAAGTCCTCTAAGTCATTTTTTGAAGCTTTTTCAATGGTATCAGTGTGTATACGAGGTGTGATCAAACAAAAGCTAAGGTAACTTTTTCAATCTAAATCAAAATGTTTGTTGTTGTGTTGGTACACTCGTCAGAATTATATGTCCACAGTTTTTGACTCTATAGCATGTGTTTTTCTTTGAGAGAGGCTAGATGAGAATAACGATATTTGACAAGGGTTTGCCTCCTCGGCGATTTTTTGCTGTTGATAATAGTGCAGCAAGTGTTTATGGTGCAGCATGAAAAATGTTATTAAGTGTTCAAAAACTCTTGAAATGTTTACGGTTGGTTTGGTGAGTTAACTTCAGCAATAAAAAAATGCTTGTACCTGGTGTAATTTATTCCACCAAATTATTTTTTCAACAGAAAAAATCACCAAGCACGTAAAGAGGAGTCTGACTTTTATGCCTCTCACATAAAAACTAGACAAGCTATACAATTAAAAGCTGCTTCTTTGATATAGAAGGAGCTTTCAAAGTGCTATCCATTGATCAACACTAATACATAAATGTATTCTTACATATATATAGGTGTATACAGAAGTTACACTTATTAGTTTATAAGTGCAGTATAAGTGTATTCACACAGCAACTTCAGAATGGATTCAGACAATCGTGAGGAAAAGAATAATTATTAAAAGTACATGACCTACCAAAAATGGAATCGTGACTACTAAAGGATTTACTCAGGTAACTGTGCTATCGTTATTGTGTTTATTAGTTGTAAGTGATCTACTGGACACTCTAAATTAATCATGGTTACGATACGCAAGTATATGAATTGACATTTTTCTGCTACGTCACTTTACCACAATATAAAGTGAATCGTTTTTTGTAAATATGCGTAAAGAAATATTTTGGGCATAATTAAAGAATTCGGAGGTATCGAAAAGTATTTAAATATTGACTCGAAAACTAGGTGGAGTACCTCAAAGGATGCTTGTGGCCATGTATTGAACTGTATATATTTGAATAAAATTGAATTTATGTTCTACTCTTATTAGAAATTTTCTTTTTATTTTCTACAGTTCATTTCAGTTATCCTTATTTTCGTTTCCCTTGTCCCGCTTCTCTTCTTAATTATACTTTTTACATCTATCTTTCTGTTTGGGTGCGTTTGTAGTAGCACGGCCGGTTGCCCTTAAATCGTTTTTATGAGAGCTGAGTCTTCCATTGTCTCTTCCTTTTGCTGGCAGTTAATCAGAAAATTTGAGATTTTAAGTTTTTAAACTTACTGTCTCAGTTCATTTAGTTTACTTTACAGAACTTATATATATACTTTTATATACTCATATATCAATGTTCAAACCACAATAAGAATTGGAAAAAAAAGACTAAGATCCTTCACAAGTGGTCCTCGTCAGAGTCAAAAACCCAAGTGAAACAAATATCCAGGAACGTCATCGTGAGGGCTTCAGAGGAGTGGGAGGGAGGAATGGTATTTTAAAAGGGTTTTAAGTGCAGGAAAGGATAATAATCGAGAGAGAGATGTTAGGGTAAACAAAGGAGTACAGTAAGAAAAAGTAAAAAAAACTATCCGCTGGATGTCAACCATCTTAGATGAGACTACATATTATCTTCGTCAAGACCGAGTCAAGTTTGAAAAGCCCGTTATTAATGTTTATAATATTTGATCTATTAAATTTATTCAGAGAGGTTTCAGTAATATTTCTTAACAACATCGATATTTCATAGGTAATAAATTTAGCTCCGGTCTAATCATTATGATGATTTTCATTGTTTATATGCAAGAAAATGTGCTACTTTTTCCTGTCTACTTACTTTGTATTGTTGTTTTACATGTATCTTTAAGATTTGGCAGTTTGACAAATGTAAATTTTATGGCGATTCTCACACGGAATCCCGGACTCCAGTTTGATGGGAGTCTTTTATTACCATATTGCCAACATAATTACGTAGTTTAACGTTAACTTAGTACGTTAGTATGTTATTACTCCGTGGGAAAGTTTGAATGCAAAATAGACAGTTATTGTTGAATTTCCCAAATTGTTTTCTTATACTCGTAATGCATTACGCCCTCTCAATTCATTTATGTAGTGAAATTTATACAATATAATGAAGCTTATAACTCATCATGTGTATATAGGATAGATATATGTCCACATAGGACATATACCAAAGCATGTACCACATACATAAAGACATACCATATATCATAAAAACATATTATGTAGACCATATATATTTTTTTATTGTTTAAACTATTCCCTAGCGGATGATAGCATCAGCTGTTTACCGGCTTTTTGTTTAAACAGTGATTCTACAGATACTACATTGGGAGTCTTAAATTTTGTCTAGCTCAAGTGCATTTCGAATAGGGATCTTTAACGAGTACCTAACATTGCACAGGCTCGGGTCCAACGGCTTAACATCCTCTCCGAGAGACGACGTACTCAGATTTATTCACTTCCCGCGTGAATAAATTGAGGGCCAGGTGGGGATCGAATCCTGGACTACCAGCCCAGAGGAGAGGCGTCAATGACTGAGCTAACCTGGCTCCTAGACCATGTATTGCATAGCATATTAATAAAACGTAGAACAAAGTATATAACATGTGCCACAATTCCCTCTTGTTGGTTAGAAGAAATACATTCTGCAAAATGGTATCGAATTGCACCACAATTTCGACTAAAGTTGAAAATATTTAGTTTAATAGCCCAAAATAAGGAGTAATGAAAATTATATGACTAAAAATGACTATAAGTTTTTTTTATTTTTAATTTTTTGTCGATTGAGGTTGTGAGGTTGGAAAGCTCATTCCTCACGTTGTTTAGTTATGTGTCTCCCTAATGATTCTCCATTGTGACTGACATTGACTATCTAGGGTATTTAGAGCAGAGAACAGTGAATATCTTGCCGGTTAGTTGTTTCCTGCAATATTTCTTCGAAGGGCAGGCAAACCTTTGTTATTTTCGCAAAAAACAACACATGAGAACATAAGCAAGTACTCTTATCTTTTATCTTAATTCAAGGAAGATGATTGTAAAATAGTAAAAATGTTTATGAAATTACAAGAAAATGATAGACTTTTGCGCGTTAAATGAATGCTGCCTGAAAGACGTCGTGTTTCTAAAGTATAGGTGGGATATGAGTTGCAAAGAAAGAGGCACTATGACAAATTGGATCGGGTCTATCAAGAGATGTAATTGCCAATGGGTTTCACTTAGATATGATTGAATGATGAAAGGGCGAAATAAGAAACGAGGGTGGCCTTTCCCTAGTTGCTAATTACCAATGTAAGCTCTCGTCTAATTGGTCCTTAGCCGGCCTGCTGGACCTCGCGAACCAATACCAATATTTGATAATAACACTAATTAATCGTCCAGACGAAACCAAGGAGCTTTGACTCCGAGGTTAACTAATTTAATGCAAACAGTTCCTTAAGTAAGATTACAGTCCAAGTAAGGCATCTAATTACTAACTTGTCTTTCGGTCCATTGAGGTAAGTTCGTTGACGATAGGGTGGGGGTGGGGGCTAATTAATTTACTTTTGGGGCCACAGACTGGCTAGCCGCTTTGTGACAAGTTCACTCTTTACCGCCCCAAAAGACCTCACCTTTTGATATTTATATTGCAATGCTGACTACTGCTTCCTTTGTACGTCAATTTATACTGGCCACTTGCAATTCCCCACCACTGACGAATTCGCTAGAATTACTCATTAACTCAGATAGATAATTATTGATTTCTTTATTAAACTTATTAAGTTGTTCTTAACGTTGGAGGGTGGAACTTCATCTTTATTTGACAATACAAATTTTTTAAACCTTCTTCATAAACTTTAGAAATTCTAATAAGGATGAGCAACGGACTGTTTTTCCATATCTTCTAGTGTATGATAACTGATTAAAATTGACAAAAAAATAATATGTCATTAGTGAAATTATTTATAATTTTTAAAGATTATGGTTCAAGAATAAATAATTGCACAATTCGTGTAACATAACATAGAAATTACTTAAATGTGTTATTAAAAATTACTAAAGACTGTGCAATATTGAATTTAACTAAGTAATTAATTTTAATGGTAAAACAATTATGCAATTTAACATAATCAAAAAATATATTGTTATTTCCATTAGAAAACGAAAGACATTAGAATTTTTTTTAAATTATATATATTTACATTAAAAACTCAGAGAAACAGAAATAAAATAAAATCAATATTACGCATTTTCAATATTTCGATCTTGTTACTTGTCGTTATCATGGAAGCAAGGAGTGCCCTAGAAAAATGACAGTTGTCATTTACCTACTTTTTTCACAAAGTAGGTAATTGTGTAATTTCGTGTAATTTGTGAAAAAAAATTTCATCCTTCTTAGTTACTTTTGAAAATAAATGTAAAATAAAATAAAGAATATTGAAATAAATAAATACAAATAAGAAAAGAAATTCAAATAAACTAATTAAATTAGTCAATAAAATTAAAATATAATATAAATAATGATTCGCTCCTAGAGTGCGCTCCTAGGAGTCAAATGTGGAGTGTTAGAGCCCAGAGCTGAATTTGCAGGCCAGTGACATGTTCGTAATACCTACTTGTAGAAACTTTGATACTAAAATTAAACTAATAAGAAAGGAGTGACGGATGGTAACCTGCTGCACGCTAGGAGTGCTAGTCTGACGTTATGCCTATCAATTATTATGTCCACGTATTGGGAACTGCCTGTAATATATTTCCAGTCATATTCTATTTTCTCTTTACTGTTATTTATCTGTTTTTAATTTCTTCTACCTGAAGATGACCTATGAGGTCGAAAGCTTGTGTTTTCTTCTATAATATAGTTATTTTTAGTCCTCAATATATGTTATCAGTTATTGGACTGTTATTGCCTCCAGAATGTCCCTGGAAAATTTCGTGAATGCAGAATTTCCTCTGCTATTTAACAATGCAAGCACACTTCGTAAGTGTGTTCGTATCTTTCTTCTGTATCTGTGGTTTACTGTGAAACATTTCTTGTCCTTTTGTTCACATAAATATATATTGTTCACAGTAAATATATATATAAATATATACATATATCAGTTGAGTTTTGACTCTGGCGATGACCGATTGTTACGGTTGAAAGATCTTAGCTTTTTTTCCAGATTTCATATTGTGGTTTGATCATACTTATATATATATGGATTAATTTACCACAATGAAACAAATTTGGATACAATGCTCTAAGGCCTTTCATCAACACATCGTCAGAAAGCAAGTGAACTAAAAAATAATAAATACTTGTTAACCTGGTTGATTAAAGTTTTTCATTTCTTTGATAGAAATAGGATCCGAAACGGAAAAATATAGTTCAGTGTACAAAAAAAAAACATAGAGAAATTAAAATCACACACTTACTCTAATTTTTAAACTAGTCTAGTTTTTTTGTTTGAACCGTCTTCAGGAGAGATAAAAGAGGAAACCAAGCGCACTGGTTCAGAGATGGTTGGAGAACAACAATGTTGCCGCATGCGCAGCCGGTCACAGAGAATAAGGTAGACAGGAATCAATTTATAATTAAATTAAATTATTTAATGTTACATATGTTAAAATGAAAGTTGGTTAAGAAATAGGTGTCTCAGTATTTTGTTTTCATTTATGTTTTGTGAAAACAAAAGGAAAAAAAGTTGCATGCTATAATAAGAAATGACAGATAAAAAATATTGAAATCTTTAGGGTCATTCTTGTGAACTGCCAAAAAAAATGGGTCACTAAGGTGATCATTAAGGATGTTGTGGAATAATGAAAGTTAATATAGAAGAATGAAGTGAAGAAGTAATAAAGGCAAGTAGAGGTAAATCTTGGTGAACAAGGTCAGTATATTGTAGTTATGGGAGTTGGTATGAATATTTAACGGTTGTCTGCGAGCCATGAGTCTCTATCCAGTGAGGAGTTATTGCTTAATATAGACCTGCTGACGGATTAAGGCAGGAAAAAGGAGAAAGAGAGGAGTTTGGTTTATATATCATGAGTAGTCGGGCTATCTGGGTAATAAGATTCATGAAAAGGAGGTTTGAGGGGGGGTGGAGGAGGGAGGGGGGCCCATATTTCAAGGGCCGCCAAAAGACGCCCCCCCGCTCCCCTTGCCGCCGCTATATGGGAGAGCGAGGCGAGAGCCTCTGAGATAAGCCACACCACCTCGCCTTATATAATAACGATTGCTAAGTCTTCTATCTTAATAATTCTCTGCAACCAGCCACCTTGCCTTACAATATAATTCCCGAGGAGCAGTAAATCTTAACTTTTAGACGAAGGGGTTGGTAGGATTAAAGATTAGTAATCTTAATGTTGGCTTGCACCCCCTCACCGTCTGAAGGGTGGTTGGTCGGGGAGGGTGGGAGGGGGAGGGGGTTGGTGAGTTATTGCTTTCTAGCTTTATATTATTATTTCTTGGGGGGTGGCCGAGAACGTCCTCTTCCATTACAGACGCTAACAGCCTATCGAGGATTGCGCTCGCGAGAGAGAGAGACATACCTTCCATTAAAACTTCAAGGCAATTTCTCGCACAGGCTCCTTAAAGCACACCTAACTAACTTCACATCACCTGCCAAGATTTCCCTTAACACTTAGCGCCCTTTAACTTCACCCCTTTCACTTACAACCCCTCTCCTTTCCACCAACCACCCCCGGCCCCCACAAGTCCATCAAATTTTACTTCGCATGCAAGTTTTTTTCATTAAAAACTCTTACTGTGAGTAGAGGCTTATACACCTTTCCTCTTTGTGCCTTCACTCTCTATACAACCTCCAGCCTTGCTCCTCTAACTTCATCTTATACAATTCAAATCAAATACCCGAGTCTTCTACAAAAAACACCAGATATCAATGCATATACTACATAACGATATTTTTCTTTCTTCATCCAGGTTTGGTCTAGTGTCAAACACTAAAACACTTTCAAGTTTACGTTTCGTCAATATTTGTAGACATCATCAGGACTCGGTATTTTCCTATTGTAAAAAGACTTGAAATCAAACTACAGTTTTTTTTCAATAGGAAAATACCAAGCCCATATAAACGAAACGTTAGCTTTAAGGTGTAATTAAGACCTGTCAATGTTTGCCATCTTTTTATTTCAGTGTAATATGTTAGATTTTGTATATATATTGATAACATTATCGACCATGAAATTGAAACAAAACTAAAGTTTATCAGAACTCGGTCATTATTCACATTTCGGTTTTTTAAACTGACCAAGTCCTGATAACTTTAATTTTGTATATATATATATATATATCATGCTGTTCTTTTCTTGACCACTCTATTCATCTGTTTTGAGATTTTTTGAGGGTTTTTGGTCTAGATATCAAAAAAACTTATTTGCCAACGTTTTGACATATATATGTCTTCCTCAGGGGTGGGAAATATATAGCCCAAGTAACTTCCTCATAGTTATTAAATATGTAGCGTAGATCAATACAGATAAAGAAAAAAACAAAACAAAGATAATAAAACAGACTTCCCAGCCCTGAGGAAGACTTAAATATATATCGAAACGTTCGCAATAAGTTTTTTGAATATCTAGACCAAAAACCCTCAAGAATCTCAAAAAAGACCGCTTGTTACGGTTGAAAGATCTTACCTTTTTTTTCCCTATTTCATGTTGTGGTTTGATCATTGATTGTTATTTCATGTTTTTCTGCGAAAGCTTATATATATATCGGTACAAAAGATCAACAAACATATAAACGCAATAAAAACACACAGTTGAGACAAAACTTAGTTTGTTGTTTCGACACCTGCCATCCTCAGGGAATTCCTTATGAGCAGCACTATTCTATTGTGGCTGTATATTCTTAAGAAATATTGCTGACTTTTCATTAATTAGATTTAACAGATCAAATAATATATACATTGCAATGGTTAATTCAAATTAGCCTCAGTATTAACGAGAGTAGTAGCATTGTCCAGCAAGGTTAACAGTAATATCTGATACTGGTTTTACTATATCTTGCTGAATTGCTTTGTTTACCTTAACTATCCAAAGAATATTTTCACTTTATTTCCTTTCCCTAACTTCAAAATACCTCCTGTCCCAGTACTACATCAAATGTCAGCTACCATGTCTTATCAGGTAGGTGTGACTCAGACGAGGTATTTTGATAAAAAGTTCGAAGTCTCATTTCTGATATTCTTATTCCAGTATGAACGTTATTACATTTATATTGTTTATAATATACTTTTTAATATTACAGCACATATAATAATTATTAGTCATGAAAATAAATGGAAATCAACATATAAGCTAAAAGTTTGATTAAATCTTGCAACATGAGCTGTTTCTTGTCAGAGTCACAAAATAAATAGTCTTGGTTTAAAAACAATCATATGTTATTATGGAAGTGAAAAGTAAGAAAAGAGAAGTTTTATAAATGTATAAAAGCAATGAAAACAGGGGGAAAATGTTGGATAGAATGAGCTGAAGTGGTCAGCAAGTACTGAAAATAATCTACCAACTGATGTTAAACCTTTAGAAAGAACTATTGCTATTATCAATTTAAACATATTTTAGACAAAATATTTCTTGTTTATAGTAAATTATCTGTGTGAATTTATTAATGTATCTAAAACATGAATATGGAACTATAAAGATTTTTCTTTTTATTTGAGTTAGTTTATTCATTAATTAGTTCTCAGCAAAAAAAAATGATTTGTTTAGGAAGAAATATAGTTTTTAAACCTGTTTTTATACTTTTTTATCCGTTTATATCTTTTAAAAGTTTGAACTTGAAGTAAACTAAATAGTTTCATGCATAGTCATTGGTAATCTAAATAACGATGCAATGGGTCATTATTAGCACGCATGATGAGAGTGTGTAGAGTTACTGTCATGGAAACCTTCATAATAGAATAAATTTTCGACAATCAACAAAACGCTGTTCTTATCACTGAGTAGATACTTGTTTTCAGCAATGCTTCAAGCTTTATCGGTATACTGACGCACCACCATAGCTTACCAACGTGAACAATTTTGTAATTATGTGAGCATTCTGTAACTGTAATACTGTAGACTAGAGGATTTCTGCATGAAAGCATCTTATGAAATGAACAATTCACAATGGTCTACCCAGAGCATTTATTTATAAATACAACAATATTTCACAATAAACACGTAAAAGGAAAATCAACGTTTAAACCACAGTATGAAATCGGAAAAATGACTACAATTTTTTCAGTTAAAACAACTGGTCTTCATCAGAGTCCATCAGCATCTGTTGGGCTCTGACAAAGACCTCTTGTTCTGTTTGAAAGATCTCTGTCATTTCTCTGATGTGTTGCTGTGGTTTAGGAATATATTGAGGTGTCTTGACATTTGTGATGATGTATGCAATATGCCATCATGAATAAGTTCTCTTGCCATTTGACATGAAAGTCATACTTATTTTTCTTCTAACCGATCCAGTCTCCCCTCTTATTATTATATCCCTTCTTAATTTTAAAATTAAATTAAAAAAAATCACCTAAAATTGAGAGCAGAGGTTACCTTCTGGACTTGAACGGAATTCTACACCTCCTGATGACAACAATTGTCGAAATATAGAAGTGAGTTATCAGTATCTATCTTTGTGTTGTTTTCGTTATAATATATATAGATATATACATATATTTCTATTACATTAAAATTATAACTCTAAAACTAAAGAAGAGTTTGATAACAAAGAAACAGACATAGTCTGTTACTTTGTTAGATTTGTTGGGAAGTATTTTAATAATATAAATAATTGGATAAATCAACTTGTTCATGTGATGAGGCTATCTCTAGTTTGTTGTTAATTCGTAAACATCCAATGTGAAATGGGTTTACAATCTTAACAACGGTAGATTCACTCTACTTGACAACAAAAGGCGGTATTTGAAGGAGTAGACTTAGTGTCTGTTTACCTTGATGGAATATTTTAAGTCAAAACCACCTTCACAAGGAAGTTTCGATGACACAAAGAAGTCACCTGGTTTACCAGTATACATGCAATACCGGGATATGTGAAGCCTGATCAACACAGTAAATCTGTATGACGACTACCAAATTATCAAGACATCTCACCTTACACCTTACAGGAGACACCCTGAAAAACCTGTTTTGATTTGTTATCACGTCTATTAACCTTTCAACCATTCCATGGAACAAAGCACAACATATCGATGCTTTTAAACGTGAGACTCTTTAGCCACATCTCACATCCACCCTACTAGAGGAGAGGCTTGCCTTCTGGACTTAATCGGAACTCTTCACCTTCTGATGACAACTGTCGAAATATAAAAGTGAGTTATCAGTAGCTAACTTTGTGTTGCTTTCTTTATAATATATATAGAGTTGAACCACAGATAGCCCGAGGTGGACCTCGCGGAGGCGGGTGCCACAACACCAAATCACACATAAAGACTAAAAAATAAAAAAAAATAAATTTTAATAATTAACTCTAAGCCATTCGTTCAGGAAGTCCATTCACTTTCTTTCTTCTCCCTATGTAATGCACAAAATTCAATAGGCATTGACTCCTGATGAGTCTTCTGCACCACTGATCTATAGACAGACCTCCTTGTCTCCATTGCTACTTAATATCTCCGCAGCTAATAAAAAGAACATACTTCAATGAGATGTTAATGGACTCGGGCCCTGTCCCACTTAGACGCATTGGGTCATCAGTTATTTTGAATCGATGCAGGTACTTTCTAAAACCCCATGCTCTATCAAGATTTGCCAAATCCAATGATTTACCTGGATGTTTCTCGTCCTAAGCCGTAATCCAACATTGGGCAAAAAACGGATAGTCCGTCTGCCCGTGCTTCCCCTGGTCCATTGCTCATTCCACAAATTTAAGGCCCATCGTTTCAATAGCAGTTCCCTTCTTCCCTGCTCATTTACACCAGCAAAGTTTACCAAAGTGGGGAGAGTCACCTCTGCAGTATAAACTTTTCCACCCTATATCTTACCATGATGTTAAGAGACAACTGTCCTGCTACCACCTGTACAGCCAAAGCAGAGACAGTTTTGTAAGATTTCGACACATATATTACAAAATCTACTGTTAATCTATACTAATATAAATACTAATCTATTTGTATTGATATACAAATACATAAACGTCCAAATACATAAACCACAGCATGTGGTTGACATTTGACTTTGAGAAAGACCGTTTGTTACGGGTGAAAGATCATAGTCTTATTTCTGATTTCGTACTGTGCATTGAACGTTGATTTTTCTGTCATGTATTTACTATTAAATCTTGCATTATGCATATATATATATATATATATATATATTATATATATACTGATTTATTTTATTTGCGTACTTTGCTCTAAGTAAATTATAAGTGATCATTATTTAAAAAAAATAGTTTTCAAATTTATGCGGATTTATATATTATCATATATTTTGATTTAATTCTTAATAGTTTTAAAATCTATGATGTGTATCTAAAATACATGGTATCGTATATAAAATGGAGAGTCGTTAAAATGACTCTCGTCAAATGTAATAAAGTAATAGCATCTATCATATACTCTGACACAACATATATCAGGCTTTTTGGAAATATATGGTATGTTTTATTTAAGCATTCTTCATGCATAACATAATGACGTCGTAAACACTAGGTTAGGTTTTGTTGCAGTGACAGTGCCACAAGAAAACACACATATAGACCAAAAATTAACCCTTTATCATACCACAAAATAAGCATTCTACATTGAGAGCTCTATATTTTGCCCAAATCAAGTGTATTTAGAGTAGAGTAGCGATCTTTAACGAGTACCTGACATCGTAGAGGTTTGGGACTGAAGACTGAACACAAAGATAGACACAGACATAATCCACTTCTATATTCCAACAATTGTCGTCATCAAGAGGCGAAGAGTCACGCGCAGAGCTCTATAGCTCTTCGCCTTCTAATGACAATCGCTGAAAGAGGAGAAGGTGACCAGGGGCTGGGCCTGACTACCTTCGTTTTACATCTTTCCAACTTCCCAAATCCTCTCCTCTTATCGCAGCCCCAATCCGAGGCGTTATGCGATCCGTGCAGAAGGATGATACAGGGGTTACTGTATTACTAACGGAGCATCAAGGGTATCAGGCGACCCTCTTGAGTAAATAACCTTACTCCGTTATGCGGTGATCTGCCGGAGCGGACAAAATACTAGAGACACAGATTAAGGGATTTTCCCCAGTATGATACTAAGGAAAAGGAAGTCCGGAGACCATCCTCTGGAACCGCAGAGGGTCCAAAAACGCTAACTAGTGGGAGCCAACCTTCCACATGTGCACCTAAGGACTCGAAGAAGACTGTCCTGAAGAAGAAGAAGAAAGGAAGTCATTTTCTCCCGAAACGAAAGGAGCCTGAATGGACATTATGAATGATGGTTTGTGCAGATTCTGCAAAGAAGAGGAAGAAACACCGTTTCATCTGCTGAATGACTGCCAGGCAACTTTTATATATATATATATATATATATATATATATAACATAATTGGTACGGATGTGAAATTCACTCACCTACAGTATGCTGGACTCCTAGAGTTACACTACCAGCTAAAAAACCCTTTTCTTGAAATTATTTTTTTTTTTTTTAAAATTACAGTAAATTTCATAATTATTTTGATCAAATATGCTATTATAATGAAATTATAAAAAACATTTTCACACCAGACGGGCAAGTTGCGTTCTCCGCCATTATTAGCATAGAAATTACGGGTGTTCTGAAATAAAATGTGACTATTTCGAAACTGTGTGTTCCATACTTTATAACGTCGTTTGATGAATTTTCATAGGTCCCACTTTCATAGCACAATAACAGTCTCATTTTAATTAATATTAAAAAAATATTTTTTTCGAATATCACAGTTTCAATATTTCCTGATGCATGTTAATTTCAACTTACATAATTGATAAGTTTATACGCTTTTTGTTTTGTTTGTTTTTTTTTAATAGAAAAAGGAAAAAAAATTAATAAAGACATGGTGGAGTTAAAGATGTTAGCATAATTGATCTGGAATGGAAGACATGGTCGACCATGCTGCTGTAAGAATCATTACAAAGAAACCGCTTTAAGAGGGGAATAGCTTGAAGTCTCGAATTAAGTAGATTAATCAAAAAACACAATTAAACTTTCTTAAGTAAATCTTTAAAGTACAAAAGAATCAGAGATTAGTGTTTTCTTGTTATTTTTTCTTTCTTTCTCGCCATAATAAGTTGTCTGAGGGCTAATAAAGCATATTTAGTGTGGTGAGAAGGGGGTTTGTTTGCTGTTTGAGGGGTAGAAGGGGGGTGTTATCAGATTGACTCGAGCAGTTTTATAAACTATGCTAAAGGCACATTTTAGCGTCATTACCCTTGCCGAGGGAGATCTCAGTCTTGGTGGGGGGGTTGGTATTTTTATCTACTTCCCAACACGTGTCTCTTTCCCGCCAAATCCTGACTTATTCCCGCCTCACCCTCAACCAACCCCCCTATCCTAAATGCATTATTTATTACTAACTTTAAGATTTCCTCCTTATCCCTACCAAACCTTCCACACATCCTCCCTGAAAACCCTCCCTTCCTTTTAATTAATTCCAATAATTAAATCGCCTTACTTTAAACAAAAGTAAACCAGTTAATTCAATTTTTTTTCCTTATTGAAAGACTTTTAGATTGTTTTGACTTAGTTTTTAAGTAGCTGCTTATATTGAACTTAAGCTGTTTTGAATTTGAGTTTAAAACAGCCAGTCACCAATTTAACTTACATTATAACATCCTAAATACTCATAACAATAAACTATAATAATTTTAATTTTTTTGTTACATAAATTCCGTTTCTATTGTGAGAATTAGAAGCAATCTGACGAAACTTTTGCCATCACCATGAAGAAGATAGTTACTGCTGCATGTATCACAAGACAGTAACTGCTGTTTGACTGGACAGGCTACCTACACTGCATTACAGTTTAAGGACTGTCCCCCACAGACGAGGGCAATGCTCGTTACCCTGGACCAGGGTTTGCTACTGATATTTAAACTGACCCACCAGAGCATCATTACAGGGAGTCTTTAGTGCCATAGAGAAAGAATCATACAGAGATTGCAAATCTCTCCTTGGCTAAACGCCACCCAACCTGGGTAAGAACCAACAGCCACTACGAGTCATACCTCAGTTGCCGGGATGGAGAGAGAACCTCAACATGGGCCCCAGCCACCCGCAATAACGACTTATTTTAAGAGTGTGGGATCGAACTCCAGTTCAATGACCCTACTGAACCTGCTCAGCTACAGGTAAGGTCAGTTGTCTTTGTAGCCCCTGGTTCAATGAACCTGTGGATATATAAGCCAATGCAGCCTGAGGATATGGCTGCATGGCCCCACTAGGAGCAGAGTAACTGCTATTTGTAAAAAATACATTATTCTTGTTAATTAGTTAAAATGTAATTGACAAACTCTTACTTGGTATGTAGACGTTACCGGAAGAAAAAACTTTATACCAAACAAACATTCTTCGTTGCGAGGAATTTTTTCAAAACACCCGTCAAATATCTCAAGGATGACAATGATGAATTGATAAAGACGAAAGCAGTTAAAAGTTGGCTACATCAACTGAATATAATTTTATCTGATAACCTCATTCCACCTGTACTTGACTTGGTAATGAAAATAATAAACGTTGAAAGGAAGTATTTACAAATTTATGTTAAACATCTAACCAGATATTGTCTTCTTAACTACGACTTACGCAAGCTATAATTAGCATAATACGAACACTACGGACTCTCCTTCAAGAGGCATAAACATTTGAAGTCAATCTATGTGAGACAATCGCATTTCGCGTTTTAAAATTTTTGAGATCTTGGTGCTTGAACGAAGAATATATACTATTATGTTGAAAAAATATTTAAAGTATTTAAATTGGAAAGATTGTAACCAATGTTATAGCCATAGGATTTTTTAAATTAATATATAATCCCAGCTATTAATACCTTTTAAAAAGTTAAACCAAATTGTCGAGTAAATACTACACAATAAATAGAATACTATTGAATGAAGATGATGAAAATATGGCAGACATAGAACTCGATTGACTGCAGTGTGTGATTAGTCGAGTGCTCTACTGTAGGGCATCCCCCAGACTAGAGGATTAAACAGCTTATTCCTCCCTTCAATTCATATCTACACCCCGATTCAATTTTTTTTGCATACCTCGTTAGTCCCCTCACTCAAACAGATTTCTTATTGTTACCATTCTTCTCGTGTAACATTGAATCATTTAGCTCTACCATTTCGATATAAGCCACAAATGTCGATATTCAAAGAGATCTCGGGTTGGAATCAATTGAACAATTTTCTAATAGACTGGTGACCAATGAGGATACAAAAATCCCAACCTATTAAAACTCCCTTGTTTAGAGCTCATCCTTAAGAATTCTCCAATCACTTCCATAGCAGAGGTTATTGTTAAAATAGAAGGTCAAACCCTTTCTAGACTGACAACTCTTTTACGACTCAAGGAGACCAAACGACTACAAAGTAATGAAAACCGAAAAACCAAATAAAAGAATACAGATATTTACACACTGATTCCTAAATCATGATGGTACTAAAATTCAGATGGAGATGTTCCATTACCTGGAACTGCTAGTTACAACGAGCACTACTCTGCCCAGGAAGAGTCGTTGGACGTTGGGTTGGATATTGGATATAACAGGTTCCTACTTCATAACACAAGTTAAGCAATACTGGGTGTGATTATTACATCAGGCGCTATTGGCATATTTGGTAATGTCGCTAAACTATGGTTTCTTGGAAAATATATTTTCACAAACCTACCTTCAAAGTGTTAAATAGACGCAATAAAATATGATAATATGTCCATTACGAAGAAAAGTTTTTTATTACCAAATAATAGAGCACATCTAAACCGTGAGACACATTTTTGTGTAAAATAGTAATTTGATCCTATAATTAACGATTGTGGGCTGCAGCATCCCCGCAAACTTTGAATACACACCTATCTAGCTACACATACACACACACACACACACACACACACACACACACACACACACACACCGTCACCTACGCTTATCATTTCAGCAACAGCGGTTTCACATATCACTCTAAAATATTAATAATTCAAACCTACATCGTTTCCAATATGGAAAACAATAAAACAGCATTGGAAAGCGCTGTTAAAACAATTACTGCCATCCTAGAAGTAAAAACTAAACTAACAAAAGAAATGAAGCATTCTGTTACGACTGCGATAGGAGAGATAACTACTGCTTATAACGTTCTAAGAGACCAAGTCATTCAATTAGAAAAGAGAAATATAGAAATTAAAGCGAAAAGTAATACTTATGCACAGGCTGTTACAAACAAACCATGTCAAAGTCAGGGTACGAACACTTTTAAAACTATTATTAAATCAATCAAGGAATTATCAGGAGAAGAGACTAAGAAATTAGTAAAAAAAAAATTAGATCCAGTAAAGCTGCAGGTAGGGATTAAAAATTTTAAAAAACTTCGAGATGGTAAAGTACTGATAGAGTCCAGCAACAAAAACGACATTGAAAAAATAACACACGAAGTAAACTCGAAATATAAAGAGCATTTGTCCGCTACTCTGAGTAATAAAAAGTGGCCTAGGGTCATTGTATATAACCTGCCAGAGGAGGTTACACTCGATAACTGTGCTGAAATCATAGCACAACAGAACTCAGAACTAATAATTGATAAACAAGATATCATAGGAAAGCGTATCCTAGAAAATAAAATCAGGAAAAATAAGTGTTTGATTATAGAAATAAATCCACGACTGAGAAAAAGCTTTTTGAATAGGGGAATAAAAATAAAGTGGAGCATTTGCCGAGCAGCTGACTACATATCAGTATTTCGATGCTTCAAATGCAATAAGTTTGCAAAGCATATTGGTGCTTGTGAGGGCAGGCAGACCTGCCCAATTTGTTCGGAGGAACACTCAATAAAAGAGTGTCCTAGACAAAAAGAAATATGTAGTAATTGTGTCGAGTACAACGACCGCAGTAAATCCAAGAAAGCCCCAGTCGATGTTAATCATTGCTCCATGAGCAGATCATGCCCTGCTTATTTGACGATTGCTAATAAAATCAAACAAAGCATTGATTACAATGACATTTAATAAAAATAACACACAAATAAATAGATATAGATTATTAGACATAAGTTGTCTACAAATTAACCTGATGAGATCTAGGAAAGCTACCTACAAGATAAATGAAATGCTGTCGAGAGGACAATACAAGGTTTTATTGGTACAGGAACCATACTGTATACTGGATAAAGTTGCAGGATTCTCGAGAAACTATAGGGTCTTTCAGAAGGGCACAGGTAGGAAAAGGGCAGCAATAATTGTTACAGATCCAACTCTGAATGTTATCCTTTTAAGTGATGTTTGCAATGAGGACACGGTAATTGTAGAGCACAATGACAATAATGGCAACACACTTATCTTTATAAGCGCCTATATGGACATTAACAAGGACCTTAAGTTAGACTTGTACAATTTGAAGTTAAAAGTAAATAAAGTAAATAACAAAAACATCATACTCTGTGCTGACACTAATTCAAGAGCCCTTTCTTGGTACGACAACAAAACTAATGCTAGAGGTAGAATACTAGAATCTTTTATTGCTGCAAACTCACTAACAGTCCATAATGAAGATGACGGGTTACCAACATTTCAGAGTAGTAAAGGTCAAAGTAATATAGATCTAACTATCACATCCGCTAATGCGAGTAAATTAATCTTTAACTGGAAGAATAAATTATTAGAAGAGGAAAGTTTATCTGATCACAGCTACCTAGCTTTTACTATTTCAACAAAAATCAAACATATGAATAACACAATTGATCGGAAATGTAAACGATATAAGGTGGGGAAAGCTGACTGGAGCAAATTTTCAGAGGTGTTAAAGGAAGAACTCCGTAAACATTTTCTAAATCAAACGACCACTCTAGATACAACAGAATTATCAGATGATTTTCTGAGGAATGAGGTACGTCGTACAGCTAACTTACCGTTGTTCATACTCAAATTTAATAAAGCGATTGAGAAAGCTTGTAACAAAGCAATACCAATAAAATCAAATGGAGCTCCACTAAGCAGGAAAGAGGTTTGTTGGTGGAATGACGGCCTCAGGGATAAGAGGAGGGAGGTGATGAAAAATAGAAGACAGTATCAGAAAATAAGAAAGCTTCAAGTAAATGACGATAACATTAAGAAGAAATATTTTGAAAGCAAAAAACAATATGGGGATATGATACAAAAAGCAAAAGAGGAGTCGTGGAAAAACTACTGTAATGCCATAGACGGTCAAAATCCTTGGAACACGGTCTACAGGTTGGCTTCAGGCAAACTAGCAAGAAGCTTAGTAATGTCAACAATTAAAAAGCCTGATGGAAGCTACACTAGTGATTTTAAGGATTCGATTGAAGACATAATGAACAAATTTTTTCCTGCGGATGATCAAACTATAGAAAATGATTACCACCTGGCAATAAGAGAAGAAGTGAAGGACATATCAACGGAAGACGACATAGAATTTAAGCAAGATGAAGTGGAACGAGCAATTAATAGATTTGACTCAAAGAAAACACCAGGAATGGACGGGTTTAATAAAGAAATAATTAGTAAAACTTTTGAACTATTTCCCAAGTTCTACACCCAAATTTATAACGAATGCCTAATGAGGGGCTATTTTCCTGAGGAATGGAAACATGCAGTAGTGATTGTGATAGTCAAACCAGGACGTGAATGTTCAGAAGAAATTAGCAAGTATAGACCAATAAGCTTACTACCTCTTGGAGGAAAAGTACTAGAGCGGTTACTCATCGATCGCATAATGCATCACCTAAGAAAGAACAACTACCTGAGTAGGCGACAGATGGGTTTCACGCCTCAGACAAGCACTGTGGATGCAGTAATGAAAGTTAAGAACTTAATTGAAGAAGGATTTAACAAGAGAAGAAAAGTCGCCCTGATATCACTGGACGTCGAAGGAGCTTTCGATGCAGCTTGGTGGCCAGCTATCTTGAAACAATTAAAATCTGCAGGCTGTCCTAAAAACCTTTTCCAGTTAAGTACCTCCTACTTCTCGAAAAGGAAGGCTACCCTCACTATTAACAAATACCAGGCTACAAGAACGGTATCGAAGGGCTGTCCTCAGGGGTCTTGCTGTGGCCCTGGCTTCTGGAATATAAAACTTGATTCTCTTCTTAAAATGCCGTTTCCAAAAAATGTAGAAATTCTGGCATTTGCAGATGACATAATGCTAGTAATAACAGCAAAATCTACTCCAGAGATAGTAGCTACCAGTAACGAATCTCTGCAACTCATCGCAAACTGGGCTGGAAAAAATAAGATATCGTTCAGCCCATCCAAATCAAAAATATTACTCTTCCAAAGAAAAGGAGAACCAGAACAGGTGAATGTATTCTTAAATAATGATAAATTAGAGGTGGTAAAAGAAATTAAATACTTGGGTATTACCTTAGATTATAGATACAACTTCAATAAACATGTAGATACAATTTGTAACAAAAGTTTGAAAGTAATAAACACGCTCTCACGTTCCGCAAAAGTGTATTGGGGCCTCGCAGGTGAGGCCCTCAGAATAATCTATAATTGTGCAATAGAACCAATAATAACATATGCAGCTCCAGTTTGGTCCAAAGCACTGAACAAAAAATTCAATAAAAACAAGTTGAAGAGAGTCCAGAGACTGATGGCACTTCGAATAATAAAAGGATTCAGGACTATCTCATATGAGGCTGCCATAGTTGTCGCTAACATAGAACCCATTCTACTGAAATTGGAAGAACTGACTAACTTCTATTACCTAAATAGATTAGGGTCAGACGGCACTGAGCAGTATGAAAAAGCTGTCGATTATACAGAATGGCTGCATCCTGCTGTGGAAATAACGGTTGACATAAGCGAAGGCGGTGATGTGGAATATGAGATTTATACTGACGGAAGCAAAACAACTGAAGGCATTGGTTGTGCTTTTATAGTATACCAAAAATCACAGGTAATTGAAAATAAGAAATTCCGACTGAACAGCTGCTGCAGTAATAACCAAGCAGAACTATTTGCGATACTCCAAGCAATAGTATGGCTGAAGGATAGAACAACATCAACTAATGCTCTGAAAGCAATTATAAAGACAGACAGTAAAACATCAATTCAATCAATCCACAACAGAAGCATACACTGGCCCATAACAGAACGCATAAGACGTGAGCTTTCTACAACAGACTCATTAATCAGAATCGAATGGACGAAAGCACACGTAGGAACAGTTGGGAATGAGCTGGCAGACAGTTTGGCTAAGGAAGCCGCGGTAGAGGAGAATCTGGCAATGAGCTATATGGCAGCACCTAGATCATATTTAAAGCAGAAGCTGAAAGGGATAACAGAAGAAAGGTGGGAAGAAGACTGGAATAACAGCAATAAAGGAAGAGAAACTCGGCAATATTTTCCAACCGTACGGACCAGGAAGAAGCTAGACAGCTTGCAAATGGACTACAGACTGACTCAAGTACTGACTGGACATGGTAGGACTGGACATTACCTGAAAAGGTTTCATATTATTCAAATTCAAGTTGTGCATGTGACGGACTTACTGACCAGACATGGTATCACTTAATATATCACTGTCCACTATTGGATCCATACCGACAAAACTTAATTCTATTTACCATGACTACAAAACAAAACTGGCCCATAGAACAACATAAACTACTATCATCTGACCTCTTACCTCATTTTAAACACTTTCTGGGTAAGATTTCAATGGATATCTTTTAGTTAATAGCCATAATTAATTGGAATTTTATTTTAATTACTGTAATCTTGTAGTTTGGGGAAAAAAAAAACTATATATACGTCAGGACTATTAATGTAAAAAAAAAAAAAAAAAAAAAATGTTGATACTACTTGTATATATTATTTTAGTTAGTTAAACACGTATGTAAATTAACTGTTAAATTTATGTTTGTATGTTATAATTACTTTTACTTATTGTACTAAATTTACTCATAGTTAATACTATTTATACTTCTTTATACCTAGTTCATAGTTATACTTACTTTGTATGATTCATTATTATTTATAATAATGCCTTTGTTGTTGCATACACGTTGTACCCTGTGTGATACGTGTGAACTTAAATATACTCCCTCATAGCAGGGTTACTGTTGTGAGGAAAAAAAAAAAAAAAAAAAAAAAACACACACACACACACACACACACACACACACACACACAGAGAGAGAGAGAGAGAGAAACACACACACACACACACACACACACACACACATATACCCAACATTCATGTAATATTTGTATGGTGCATGCAGAATAAAATATCATAAATATAATATATAAAATAAAAAAAATATAAAATATTTTTTTATAAAAAAAAATATATAAAAATATAAAAACCACACGCACACACACACACACACACACACACACAATATAATATATATATATATATATATTATATATATATATATATATATATAGTTTACTTTTCTAGTTTACTATTAATCTTAATCTTTTCTAGTTTACTATTAATCTTAATTATTATTATTATTAATTATTATTAACATTATTATTATTATTATTAATTTTCTTAATCTATTTATTCTCTATTAGTCCAGTTATACCGTTGACCTTTCAACTCTTTTATTCTAACCGCTTGTTTCTTGTTCATTATTGACCTTTGACCTTCTCTTTATATTAACCTGTACTATCCTTTTAATCTATTTATAGCAATGACTAAGCATGAGTCATCGATTTTAATTTAACTTGTCACTTGACCTTTTTTGAATTTCTTGGACTTTCAACTCTTTTATTCTAACCGCTTGTTTCTTGTTCATTATTGACCTTTGACCTTCTCTTTATTTTAACCTGTACTATCCTTTTAATCTATTTATAGCAATGACTAAGCATGAGCCATCGATTTAACATGTCACTTGGCTAACTCCTTTTCCAGTTGAACCCTGTTAGCAGGAGGTTAGTTCGTACGATCGAATCTCTCAGTCTTAAGATCGTGAATGCCGAGACTGCGGTTAATTTTAATGATATATATATATATATATATATATATATATATATATATATATATATATATATTCACTGATAAAACGAAATACGATCCAAACTGGACACAATACGAGTTCGAGATTAATAAAGAGCAACACACAAAGTAGAGAAACACACTTACAGACTCAAATTTTCGGGTAATCCGTCTTCAGGAGAAAAGAGAATGGGAGACCAAGCACGTTTTCTCCCAACCAACGTCCTTGGTCTCCCATTCTCTTTTCTCCTGAAGACGGATTACCCGAAAATTTGAGTCTGTAAGTGTGTTTCCCTACTTTGTGTGTTGCTCTTTGTTAATCTCGAACTCGTATATATATATATATATATCAATGATCAAACCACAATAAGAAATGGGAAAACAAGACTAAGATCTTTCAACCGTAACAAGCGGTCTTCGTCAGAGTCAAAAACCCAACTGAACCCTAGATTCAGAAAAAGATGCAGATAGTAACGGTCTCTTCAAACTTCATACTTTCGTGACGAGGGCAATAGCCTCTTCAAAGAGGGTTGACAGCTAGCGGATAGTTTTTTTTTTACTTTTTCTTACTGTACTCCTTTGTTTCCCCAAACATCCCTTTCTGGACATTAGTCCTTTCCTGCGCTTTCACCCTTTTAAAATACTACTCTTCCCTCCCACTCTTCTCAACTCCTCACCAGATGTTTTCTGCATCTAGTGTTCAGTTGGGTTTTTGACTCTGACGAAGACCGCTTGTTATAGTTGAAAGATCTTAGTCTTGTTTTCCCATTTCTTATTGTGGTTTGATCATTGATTGTTATTTCACGTGTTTATGTGAAATCTTTATATATATATATATATCATTGAAAAACGTCATAAAAAGAATTCTGGGGACCTCAAAACATGTAAATCCATGACATGAATTTTTTCATGACCACTATATTATATTTTTATTGCATTAAACAAAAAAAATGTATACCTGGCGAAACATGAAAACAAATATAAGATCCAAAGAGAATCACAACTGAACCATGTAGTTAGTTTTGTGCTTCTGTAAATTTCATTTTCTTATTAAAAAAAAGTCTTACTTCTGCATATGAAGTAGGTTTTAATTTAAAATAAAACCAAACGTCAGCAACGAGAGTTTGATTTCCGAATCTTGAAAAATGACCGAATTCCGATTACATAATACACCTATTGTATGAACCGGTTGATAGATTATTGAATTTGTTATATATATACAAAATTAAAGTTTATCGGGACTCGGTCAGTTCTTCAGGTTCAAATTAAACTCTCAATGCCGACATTTTGGTTTTTATTTAAAACCTTTTTCATAGGCCTACAAAACAGGGGAAATATAAGAAATAATTCAATCATTCAAAAATCAAACATACACAAAAAGCGCAATTAGTTAATTTAAGAAATTATAATAGTTATTTTGATAATAGGTTAGTGGGAGAACTTACAGAAGTAAAACCGCAACGTTGGTATTGAAAGTTTAATTTGAACCTGAAGAACTGACCGAGTCCCGATAAGAATTATTAGAGAGAGAGAGAGAGAGAGAGAGAGAGAGAGAGAGAGAGAGAGAGAGAGAGAGAGAGAGAGAGAGAGAGAGAGAGAGTTTGAAAAATGCTAAATAATTGTTTATAAAGTATTGGAGAAATGGTTTATGTTTTTGACTGTTCATATGAAAATTTAAGATTAGGTGTTTCACTATTGTATGTGAATCTTTTGTGTCCCATCACGTCTTATTTAATAATGTAGTTTGTACAAGCAAGAACTGAAACAAAAAAATATCCAATATTTCAGAATACCATAGAAAGTACTAATACTAGCCTAAGTCCACCCTTGGTAGTCTAGTCAGACGTTGGCACGCTGACCAGTGGAGGTGGGTTATTTGGAGCAAATTATGGTCTATAAATAAATTTTAACAAAAAAATATTTTACGAAAATAAATAAATAATAAATCTCATGTTAGGAAAATTACTAAGTCTCCACACAAAACAAATAACACACAGTTAATGCATAATAAATCTTTTCAACATAATATTTAAAGAATATATATCAAAACTAGCTAAGAGCAAATTAATAAAGCCTTAACCTGAATGTAACCTTGATTCTCACATAGTCAGACGTTGGCACGCTGACCAGTGGAAGTGGGTTATTTGAACATCGGGACGTGTTCTGTATCCTTGCGGGACCAGAGCAAGTGCGGGGTACCACCTTCCTAGTACTGGTGTTGTTGTCTCAAGCTACTACATTGAAAGTCTGGGCAAATTTCTATGTGAGAATCAAGGTTACATTCAGGTTAAGGCTTTATTAATTTGCTCTTAGCTAGTTTTGATATATATTCTTTAAATATTGTGTTGAAAAGATTTATTATGCATTAACTGTGTGTTATTTGTTTTGTGTGGAGACTTAGTAATTTTCCTAACATGAGATTTATTATTTATTTATTTTCGTAAAATATTTTTTTGTTAAAATTTATTTATAGACCATTATTTGCTAGTGCCACAAGTCGATGGGATTGTTTATTAAAAATTAAGCAATATTTTATTTAATATACCTAATATTATTATATATGAGTTAGATAATAATTTATTATTAACTTTAACATTTTAATAACTGCTGCATTGCAAAATATGGTAAAAAGAAGTTGGAAGTAAATATTAGAGAAGCAGCGCTTATTAGTTTTGTAAAAGTAGCTTACATGGAAAAGAGTTCCCTGCATAAGAAGGGGGACACACAATAAATTTGGTATAAGCCAAGGGTTTGCAGAGATAGGGGTTTTGCATTAGGAAGCTTTGGTAACAAGATGAAGGGACCTCGAGACAGATAATGCCATTTAAGCAGATGACAGGTAATGCGGGGATATTCTAAGTCATCAAAACGGGAGAGGAAGCAGGAGGTCTGGTAAGACCCGCTATATGTCCACTTGTATGTGTGTGTGTTGGTTGTGGGAGGGGGGGGGGGGGACGCCCAATATGTTTATCTGAGCCACGGTGGGAGGGGGTGAGGGGTGAACACGCTTCACTGAACTGACTCAAGTGGAAAAACTGACCGCGATTATCTGCCAACCGTCCAACTTGAAGGTCCTCTTCCATCAACAACCACCAAACCCCCCCTATTCCTGTGGGCAATTTCTACAATACTGACAATGTTATTAACAACAAGTATAAAATATAATTTAACATTATTAAAACAGCATTATAATTATTAACAATCAGTATCAAGAAAGAATGATCATAAATGTTCATTAAAAATTATTCCCATAATGCACTATCAACACGTCTTAAATATGATTATTAAGAAAGCATGATCAAAAATCAATATTAAGAATCAAATATTAAATATCAATATTAACAATTAGTATCAAGAATCAATACCTAAAAAGTATTATCACCTAATCAGTACCTAGAAAACATTATTAAGAATTAGTTACAAGAATGAATTGTCAATAACGTTCAAGAAAAATGATCATATATTGCGCTATCAAAACAAGTGATGAAACATGATTTTTAAAAAATCATTATTTACAATCATTATCAAGAATCATAATTAAAAGTTAATATGATGAATGCATTATCAACAATTTCATACAAAAAGTAATTAAATATGACTATTCAGAATGAGTTATCAAAAGTCATTTATAAGAATGGTTCTCAAGAATGATTGTTTTTTAAAATAAGTTAATCAGTTAGAAACCACTCATTGATATTGTAGAATTTTATTTTGGTTTTCTCTCACATAAAGCACAGTTCATAGTATTGCATTATGAAATAAAAATATGAGTCTCTGTTCATGATGTCCTACACAGAAATTCATCATAACTGTATTAATACAAAAATAAACTTAACATTATGAATAGATTATAAATAATTTATGATTTCAATGATTTGAATGGTCCTTAGTAAATGCATTAACAAAGTTATTTTTTCATACAAGGAGGGATAGGTGATGTGGAGGAGTTTAGCACAGAAAGCTCATTTCCTTCCTTGCCGACAAGGAATCTGTCTTACTCGTACTTCTCCATCTGTCAATATTCTCATTTAGGATTATCCAGTATCTATTCATTCAGGCCCTGAGCTGGATTAAGCAAATCGTTTGATTTATTTCAAAAGCTTTTAAAACAGGGATTTCACTGTATTCATAAACATAATTTAGGATTGTTTTAGAATTGGAAACATGTTCTAATATCTTTGTTTTACGACCATTACAAATCAACAAAATGATGCGCTTTAGATTCGACTTAGTGTTTAAATGAAAAGCTCAAGGGGCATCCGAAAGTTTTAAAATATTTAATATAAATATTTTTAAGCTTAATATTTTGTTAAAATGTTTAAGCGGTGGGTTTTTTTTCAGTTCATATCAGGAGTGTGCAGTCAACTTCATAAGGCCCACTCCGACTCCAGCTAATCTTTCTATTATTAAAACCACACGACAGTTGGATAATAATAATAAATTTACTTTATAATTATAGTGATAACAATAATTAGCAATTTATAAAAAAAAAATCGTAAAATTTCAATAACTGCAAAGAGCAATAAAATTATAATACCTGAATATTCATTCTCAACGATTTTCAAACAAAATAGCAATATTTTGAAGTCTCCAAACGAAAACTTTGGCTTAATTCTTCAATGCAGAAGGTGGTCAGATAAACATTAAATGTAACAGATCCACTGGCTATTGGAACAAAATCCATGTTCTTCTGTAAGTGATTGTTTCGTAACACTTTTTTTTGTATTTACAAAAGTGTTATTACTGCTGTGGTAATACCAAGGATATTATATGTTTCACTTGATATACCAAAATAAGCGTTTGTATTGATAACTGGTTCAATCACTCTACTGCAAGCAATGAAAAACTAATAAACACCTCCTATTTATATTATATCTCAGTAGAACATTATATAACCAAGAAGTTTGCTTTTATATTTACTGATAGTAAAGTTGAGTGTAGGCCACTCCAGATTTTTAATTATTAATTTTCTGAAACACTGGACACGCATGGCCAGATATTTCGTATTAAACTAAACTTTTTGTGTTCTACCATCAAATGTCCAATGTCTTTCTCCAAAGGGAAACATTCCTACTTGGACTAATTAACCATGTTTTTTTATCATTTAATCTTAAATAGGTTAGTCGTAGTCGGCTGATTTATCCCGACTCTGATTCCTCAAGGTTGAAAATATACCCTGACTCCGACTCCACAGCGCTGGTTTATATAGCTTTGTTTGCCTTCTTCTAGTATAGTATCACCATTGAAGCATTCTTGTTATCTTAAACACATTCACCTTCTCCATTCAACTACATTCCCAGTAACCCTATTGTCATTCAGTACTCCCTTGATTTTCTACTAAAGCCCGTCTTCCTGTTAAGACAGTAATACTTGATACATATGATATTGCAGTAATACATATGACATATGTATTACATAATAAAAAGCTTTCACATAAACACGTGAAATAACAATCAATGATCAAACCACAATAAGAAATGGGAAAACAAGACTAAGATCTTCAGTTGGGTTTTTGACTCTGACGAAGACCGCTTGTTACGGTTGAAACATCTTAGTCTTGTTTTCCCATTTCTTATTGTGGTTTGATCATTGATGTATTACGTAATATGTATGTACGAACATATGTATGTACGTAATACGTAATACATATGATATTGCAGTGGTAATCCCACAAGCGAACACTCATAGGCCCAGCATTCACCCTTTGTGCTATCATACAATGAACATTCTACATTGGAACTCTAAATTTTGCCTAGCACAAGTGTATTTAGAATAGGAATCTTTAACAAGTACCTGAGATAATAAAGGCTCGGGACCGACTGCTTAACATCCTCTCCAAGGGACGACGTAATCAGATTATTCACCTCCCACGTGAATAAATCAAGGGCCAGAGTAAGTATTGAACCCCCGACCTAACAGTCGAGAGGCGAGTAGGGATGGCTCCCTAAGCCGATAGTATAAACAATATTCTTGTTTCCAAATATCCCATTTTAGCATGATTTAAATTTAGATCTAACCTGAGGATGAACACAAGGGTTCGAAACGGTTTATATGAAAAAAGGTTGTTTTTCTATATAACAATTTCTGTGAATACCCAATTATTACTCGTGATTCGTAACATGTGTAAATACCACACAATAAATTATTCAATATTCACGAATTATTCTTATCTAAAACTCAGTAGACCAAAAAGTCTTTGACCTAAAGATACTTTGGTGTAATGATAATCTGGCAAAATACTAAAACAATCCACAATATATATACTGCGCTATTTTTCTTTCTTTATCGAGGTTTAATCAAGCATCAAACAGTAGAACACGTTTAAACCAACGTTCTGTCCATATCTGTAGACACCTTCGGGACTATATCTAAAAATAAATTAATTACAGTAAAATTATATATATTATATATATATATATATATCGCCGCTCTGCCTTCCTGCTGGACTCTTTGCCTCCTGATGACGACGATGGTCGAAATATAGACGTGAGTTATTCCTGTGTCTATCCGTGGGCTATTTCTTTTTAATTGGTTTATATATATATATATATGAAATAACAATCAATGATCAAACCACAATATGAAATGGGAAAACAAGACTAAGATCTTTCAACCGTAACAAGCGGTCTTCGTCAGAGTCAAAACCTAACTGACTTTGGTGTTTGACTCTGACGAAGACCGCTTGTTACGGTTGAAAGATCTCAGTTTTCTTTTTCCATTTCATATTATGGTTTGATCATTGATATATATAAGTTTCATTATTTATATGAATACACATTATTATCTTGGAATTCTTCTACTGCAAAAAAACTTTAAATAGCATTTGTATTCAAATCAAATTACAGTTTAACGAACATTCATATCACATTTTGATGTCAAAATTATATTGATATTAAACTGTCACTAAGAACAGTACAACAGTTTGATTTGACTACAATGATAATGTACAATTGTATATTTTGATATTATTGTACAATTGTACAATGATAACAGGTGGCATCCAAAGAGTGATTCTACTGTGATGTGTCAAATATATAGCTATATTCCTTTTAACCGTCTTCAGGACTTTGAGAAGGTTATGTACATATGACAATAGGGTTTGAGCAAGTGGGTTTGTTTGAGCTGGAAGTCTGTTGGATAAAATTTGTAGGTAATCTAGTAGAAATTTCGAATATTAATGTAATTAGCCAGTTTACATACTCAAATCAAAGTCAAAGCCAGCGATGCAATATAATTTAAAACTTTTATAGTTGGGAGCTTCTAATTTTTGAAAATAAAAAATACGAACTATTAGACTAGAATAGTGAAAAAACTGGATATTTGTCAACAAACATAAATCCTCCATTCGTATAAGCAAATCCATAAGAGTTCCATTCGTCACATTTCAATATCATGGTAAGATACTAAAATTCACAAAGATGAAGTAATTATAACTGTTATTAAGTTTTGCTCAAGAGTGCAATATATGGATTTATTAAAACATTTTATGAGATAAATCCGTCATGCCATGGAAGATAAAGGTAATTTATTTATGTTTATTGGCGGTGATTTTTTACATGTAATAGTATTATTCCTCTTATATTTCATATAAGTCAATCAATTATTTACATTTTTTCATTATAAACATCAATTTTATCTCAGTGGATTTGCTCAAAAAATTTCTAAGTCAATGTAAACAATGTAAAGAAATATCAAATATTCGACAAGTATAGCAGGTGATCCTTTAGTCCAGGATAAACAAACAGTTTTTATAGCTTTATTGCTGTTTGCCCTGATTAAAATAAAATGAATTTTTTTTATAAATTGCTAATTTTTTGTTCCATTTTTGATAAAATTTTCATGATTTTTTAAAGAGCCTTTTAGCGTCAAAGAAACATTTTCTGAAAACAGAAATCGTACTGTAACGTTCCTTAAAAGAATGTAATTTTAAAAAAAAATTATCTCAACTCATTCTCCACATAATGTTCTATTCTATACGAGTACATAGTTTCATTTTAATCCGTCAAACGGTATGGCTTGTATTGCTCTCACAAGCTTTGGTATTGAATTATAAGTCAAAATTTTTACATTTTATTAAAAAAAAAATATTTCCCGTTGCTTTAAAATTCTGAATATATTTTTCATTTATTGGATTTGTAACCTCAAAGATAATGCCAAAATTTGAAAATTCTAGATTTAGCAGTTTAAGAGAAAAAAATTATTTCTAAAAATTGGTTTTTGACAAAAAAAAGTGACTATCCCGTCATGGATGATTCTTCCCAAACAATAGGGATTATCTACACTATGGGGCCCATTTTTGTGTAAGATATCAACTTGATCCATCAAAGATTCTGACCGTCGCGTGGTAACAAGCAATGCTAACACACTCACCCACCCACACACACACAGACATAATCAAGAAAACATCATAAAACGACTTTTGGGACCTCAAAACATATAATTCCGTAAAAACCTGGTGATCGATTTTTTTTCACGAGCACTATACTTTACTTATAGTAAAGTAAAAAGTTTTTTTTATAATTTGTTAAACTTTTTTTATTTTTTATAATAATGATTTTTTTTAAAAAAAATTGATATTTCGTATTAATCTTAAAAATATTGAGGATTTTTCATTATTAGTTTTTTTAACAGACAAATACTTTATCTTGGTAAATATTCAGTGCAACTAGAGTTTTACAGGGTTTAGGGAAGGGTATATACATAGCTCTCAGGGATTTGAGGAGCAAAAAACCGTCTTAAGTCATAGTCAAAGTTAACTTTACTATAAAAAACACTTTAGGAAAAGTAAAATTACCAATCATCAAAAGAGATAAGAAATGTAAACTTGTCTGCAATACCCCTTGAAGTTCTTATTAACCACATGATCATTTATTGAATGATTAACAAGCTAAAAAACAATTAGGCGTTCACATGGGAACAAGAGGTACACACACACACACACACACACACACACATTTAATACAAAGTGAAAAAGAATTATCTACCAGTGAATATCAAACTATAAACAACAGGCCACTTTTCACTTGAAATTAAAAAAAAATCCTTCATCTTCTACCTATAAATCAATTACGACAACTCTAAAGATAGTAACAGCTTTTAACTATCTCCTGGAAAAATATTACATACGGAAACACTAACTTTTTATAGTTGAATAAAAAATTTTGTTAAATAAACATTTAACTTTTTTAAAAAAGGATTAAATAAAGTAACCCTTTTTATTTTCATAAAAATTTTACATATGGAGACATTTTTTTTCTGATACAATAGATAACATATACACATAGACATTGCTTTTGCATAAATAGAAAGCACTAACTAAAAACTAAATATCTGGTGATAATAACGTATATAAAAAAAATCTCTACTATTTTACTAAATATTAATGAAATAAGTTATAAATAAAATGAAAAGTAGTCATAAAGATAGTTATATGGAAACAGAAGGAGGACTTCATGTGATCTAGCGGCTGCTGCAAGAACTAATTACGACCTTTAGTCCTTTAAAAAGAAAGAGATATCTTTAAATAAACATCTGTAAAAGTAATATAATATCACTGTAACATCTATAAGAAATATAATTTTTTTAATAAACCTCTTCAAATCTGATTTGTAATATCTATACCTATGCAAATGTGACTCCAGAATCAAAGAATTAATCAAATACAATAAGAAAAGACAAACTAAGTTACTGTACTTAGTACTTTTTCATTAATGCTGATTAGAAATGCTTTTTTAACAGTACTGAGAAGGTAATGATATATTGAGAACAAAAAAGATAACATGTCAGGGAAAAAAGAAGCAAAACTAAACTACTGTTTGTTATACTAGAGAACTAACTATACCAACCTATTCTGCATTACAAAACATATTAGAAAATATTAAAAACAATTCTAAGCTATAGCAACTTAAAAATTTCTAGTCAATGTAAATAAATGTAAACAAATCCGAGAAGTAAAGCAGGTAATTCATTAGACGGCGATAAATATTCAGGTTTTATACACCTAGCTATATTGCTCTTTGAGATAATTGAATTTTCACGAATTTTTATGCTACTCTACACAAACAGTCAAGAAAGGAAAAAATAACTTCATGGGTTATTTATAATTTGAGATACTTAAATATAGATTACTTTAACTGTTAATTGATCATTATTCTAGTTGAAAATGAAATATTTATTTAAAAAAATACTTTTTTAAACCGGCTATAGATTTTAAATAATTTAAAAGGATCAAATCTTTTAAGTCAATACAACTGATAAGTACTAGTTCTTTTTAATTAGTGTTTATAATATCTGATGAAGAACTAAATTCATGTCATGTTTTTCGTGTAAAAAACACATTAAAGCAATAAATACAATATTTCAAGCTTTAATGCTATATTCATTGCATTCATTGGTACTAAATATTTATTAATTATATTAACTATATTAGGAGCAAAAAATAGGTGGACAAATTAAAATCCATTTTGAAATATAAAAAATAGTTTTTCAATGATGGGTTATTTTTCACAAGAAGTACAATATATAAGCAAATGTTACTGTCTATCAAACTTTTTCAAAAAAAAATTAAGTAAAAATTAACTATTAACAAATCATTAAATAAGTTTAGTGTATTTAAGTCATAATGTAGTAGACATTTTCAGGGTATAAAACAAGACATTGGAGCTTAATAAAGTAGCAATACACTTCTAACATTTGCAGCTTATATTTTTAGAAAATATTGAATGCAAACTCACCCATACTATCCGTAATTGTAGAAGGCACAAAGATTATTGAAATAATTAATATCTGAACATCATTACTTGGAAATTTTCACAATGTCACGATATTCATGGTTAGAAAATGGAATGATTGAAAAGACAAGTACATTATTAACCATAAAGTAAGTTATAGTTCATGTTATAATACAATTACTGCATAGGTTATTCTTTAAATAACAGGACTTCTTCAGTAAACTGTGTTGCTCAGAAAATTACCATACCACCTCACATTATACGATTCAATTAAAATTATTTAAATTTATCTATGTATGAAATACATATAATAGCTTATCTGATTATATATTTAAATGTTAGAGTGTATTACTACTTTATTAAGCTCCAATGTCTTGTTTTATATCCTGAAAATGTCTACTACATTATGACCTAAATACACTAAACTTATTTAATGATTTGTTAATAGTTAATTTTTACTTACTTTTTTTTTGAAAAAGTGACATGTGTGACATTCCGATTACATAAATTATTTATTATAATATTAATAATTAATTTATTAAAATATTTTAATATACAGCATAGTTATTAATAATATTCATGAAATACTAAATCAGAATTTAATTTGTTGCATAGCTTTGCTGAAAAAAAATATGGATTGGCCTACATTTAACTTTGCTATAAGTAAGCATAATATAAAACTTGACAACTTAAAGAATACGTATAATTAGTATTCGTTGTGTAAAATAAAACGAAAAAGCCCATTCCTCAAACTTCAATATTACACAAAGATAATATGATTCAAAAGCATAAGAAAATCTACATCTGAAGTTAAGTTTTGTTCAAGTGTGCAATATCTAAATGATCCATAATATTATGGAAACGATCATATCATGGAAAGCATCTTAGTTTTTAAGCGTAACAATTTTATTTTTCTTTAATCATTAGCAATTTTATTTCAAACAATTTACTTAAAAAAATCTCGAGTGGACTACACTCAACTTTACTATAAGTAACTCGATACCAAACTTTTTGGGTATATAATAAATAATGTCTCACAAAGGTATAAAATAATGTCTTAATGGGAGAGGTTTATTAGTCTTCCATTCTTGGAGGTAGTACAGATAGTGATTGATCCACTTATCAATATATATGCTTAATTTTGTATACCACACCACTGATGCATATATTAGTGCAACTACAACAGTAATAACATTTTTGAAAAGCAACAAGGCAGATTTCGTGTTACGAAATAATCTCTTAAAAGTGAACATGGCTTTTTTTCCAATAGCTAGTGGATCTCTGACATAGTTTATCTGACCTCTTTCTACATTGAAGATTTAAGACAAAGTTTCCCATTTAAAATTTGAAGATATTCCTATTTCGTTCGAAAAATGTCAGAAGCATGTAAGCAAAATTGTCCTTTTAAGATAATTTTTAATTTAAAATGTGGGATAATTTCATTTATTATTTTAAAAGAATGTTTTAAATTTGAATTATGTTTTATATTGACTTTCCCATCAGTGATATTTGCTCCCAAACAATAGGGTAAATCTACACTATCAGGCCCAGTTTTGTGTAAAATATCAACTAAGTTTCTGGACCGTAGGTTGGCCACAAACTTTAGATACTTACCAACCCACCCACCCACACATATACACACAGACATAATCGAAAAAACTTCATAAAACGACTTCTGGGACCTCAAAACGTGTAATTCCGTCGACAACTCGAGATCGAGTTTTTTCTTTATCACTGTACAATACTTGTAGTGAACTGGAGGTAACTGGTACTCACCTTCCTCCTGGTTAACTTTTCTGTTACCTTCTTTTTTCTTACTTTGTTTGCTCTCTGATAACATAAAGTGAAAGACCTCAGAGAATTTATTTCTATTGTTTTTCTTTTTCCTTGTTGTTTAGACTACATATGTATATACATTTATGTATATAAAGCTAAACAAATATATATCTACACATTGATACATTCTGTATAGAAGTTAGGAGACATAGAAATATGTTATTAGTGTTCATACGCGTACTGTAATCTTTTGTTAAACACTTTCAACTTAAACCAAGTGTAATAGTGTATATAAGATTATTTAAAAAAAATATAAACGATGTTTATACAAATTTAGCATATGGCACCATCACCCAATCATATTAACAGTAAATTCACTAACCTGTGTACAGGTATCCTTTCGTCTGTACCTGCAACAACACACATATATCAATAATAGCATAATTATAATATAAAATGTTTGTAACACTCTTTGTCATTTATTCTTGTGACTAGCTATCAGTAAATAATTCTAACATTTGTATTATTGCAATATATACTAATGTCTACCTAAAGTTCGAAATAAAGTTAGTTTTTTTTTCAAATTAATAAGTTAACAGTCTCTGGAATGCCAAAGGAATAAAGCAAAAGCAATCTTATTTCTTCTAACCATATTTCTCATGAAATTAAAACCTGAATAAATGTTATTTAATAGATTTATTAAAAATTAATCTTATTAAAGTAATGGAAATAACCATGAATAGATAGCTATTATAAATAACGTTGTAGCTATTAATATAAATACATTCACTTTTATTGTTTGGTTGATTCTAACATATTCCAGTTCATTTGAAATTTAGTACAGGTATTCTGCAATTCAGAAATAACAACAAGTATAATAGTATCTTAAATAAAAAAGCCTATGAAATTAATTATTTTGATTAGTATCATAATAAGCGTAAAGCACTTCAGATTTGTTTAAGTACGATACAAGTTAATAAATATAACAAAGCTGCACTAGGTATGTTAAATGTTGAGTCTTTTTAATTCTTCATAATTTCAGTGATTCTATTTTTTTTTCAAAACCCTTTTTTTAAAAAGTAAATTATAACTTTTTCAGATAAGAATGTCATACATCATGTAAATATAAAGCACAAAGATGTCTTACTCCATAATAATTATAGGAATTGCAAGTATTATATTTTTACAATTACAATTGAATAACTGAGTGCAAATTTATAATTAAAAACTGTTAATTTGTAATATTATAAATTTATAGATATTGGATAAATGTTTAGTATTTTTTTAACAAGCATTTTCAATAATTATGAGAGCTTCTTTATATGGTCATAATTCTAGTTTATATTGTGTAAAGAACACAAATATATTATTGATACTTTTGAAAATAAGTTGTGTCTTTTAAACTTTTATTCCATAAACTTTAAATCTACATATTTAATTTGTTTAAAGGAACAGGTGAATAATAAACTTTTGGGTTTAGAGATCACTGAAATTAGGAAAACAAAACAAACAAACTAATACAATTTATACATTATGTTTATAGAGGTAAGAGGTGAAAAATGAGAGGATAGTGAGATATAATGTGCGAGAGTGAGAAGGAGAAGAAATAGATGAATGAAAATAGAGAGTTTAGTGTATGAGGAAGAGAGAGTGAGAGCAAGATGGGAAATGGAAATGAAAGATCTAGGCAACTTCAAAAGTTATATATGTAACATTAAAATATAAAGTTAAAATTATAATTTTTTTTTAAAAAAAGTTATTTTTTATGATTATTTTGTATTCAGTTTATTTACTAGATAACTATTTTACATTATTTATATCCATTTTAAGAATTTGTTGATCATCTAAGAGCAAGGAGTAGAAGTTTACCTAATTCAAAGATATATACTCTAAATAAAGTCTAGTAAAGCTTTATTTAGTCTTACCAGATAAAAATAGGCTCCTGATATAAAATTTCAATGTTAGAAGTGAATGTATAATTAGTGAGTAGTTAAAAAGTAGCATAAAATATGGATGGTTTGAAGGTATTACAGGTGAGTGAAGGGAATGAGCAAGTCGGTTGGGGTGACTTAGTAATCTGTTGTAAAATAATTTGTATCTTTCTATTGCAAAGTTCTAAACAGATGGGACTTTGAGGTATTCGTGTATGATTTTGTTGGAGACATAGAAAAGTAAATGTGATGGTTTTATAATGATTTTTGACTGTAGGGACTGTAAACGTTGTATGTTAGATGGTTTGGTGGAACTTTTATATGAATGAATAGAATTGTATTCTATAAATGTACATTCATGCCAATTCTTTTTTGTTTTTCTTTCCAAATTGTCTGGTGCCTTGTTATTTTTCAAATCAATCCGAAGAACATTTACAAATTAAGATGGTTCATTAATCTTTAATATTTACTAATAAATTCTGTAGGATTAACGATATTATTCAATATTATATATGTAGAAGTTTAGTTAAGTATTTTAATTTCTAGTTATTTTGTTATATTTAAATTATGTCACTAAAACAACAAATATCTTTGATATATAATTTTCTTTTTCATTAAATTTTAGTAAGAAATACAGACCTTACAGTAATATTAGTATACTTCAGTGATTAATAGAAGGTATCAATGGGTATTTTGAAAAAGCATCACAGTTCCATATCAATTTATCAGTAGTTCTGATAGCAGTCACTAGATCGCACTGAAATCTTTTCCATTCCTTTTCAATATCTTTTATTGATATTTAGTTGAATAAAAATTCTTTCTAAATATTAGATTTTATTTAAAATATTATTACAGGATTGTTATATTTCGTATTTTATGTTTATTAAATATATTATATGTTATTTATTTTATTATGATTGGAGTATAATTTAACCAATATTATTTTGAGAGAATGAATGTTGTCCTAACTCCCTGATTCCTCACAAATAGATATAAATACAAGGGTTATCAAAATCTGGAAGGATTACTATCTTTAGTAAGCGATTACTTGAGTAATGAGAAAATACGTCCAAGTTCTTCTAATTAAAGAAGACTCAAGAAATATTTGTGAAAGTTTAGTTTTCACAAATGTTTCTTTGGAACTGATTAAACAGTTTTTCATAAAGAAGTTAGTTTCATCAGGAGAATTAAATTTTATTCTCGTGATATTAATGAAAACTTATAAAACTAACTTATAAAACAGTTATTAATGAAAACTTTAAACTGCCAAAGGTAGATTTAGTAAGACAGGAAATGATACTTATCTAATCTAGTCAAAGAATATATTATATATATATATATATATATTATATATATATATATATATATATATATATATATATATATAAAAGCATACTTTGGACAAACATAATACAGAGCTGACCCGGGAGGACCTTACAGAAAACACGAGAATCATCAAACAGATGAATGACTACAATAGACTACAGATCTACGCGGCAATAGAAATAATGAAGAACAATACGGCAATAAATAGGCAACAAACTGGAACTACGAGGACACTCCGACTACTCGGAGTCCAAACACCAACCTTAGACTAGAACCAGTGCCAATAAAACTGAAATGAAATATATTTATATATATATGATAGAAATTATTAATCCTACATAAAAAATTAGAATGAAAGTTATAAAAATAAATCACAGATTATCCCCCAAAATATTAAAAAATAGTAAAATTAAAAAACCCGAGTATTTACCTGAATTAAATTCAATTATTAAATAACCAGTTATAAAATAAATTGAAAAGCATTAAACTCTATTTAAAAATGAAAAATATTTTTATCACAACAAAAAACAATCTTAAATAAATCTTTATTTTTTGGGAAAAATAAATAATCAAAATAATTAATTAATCCTGATACAAAAGGTACTTAAGAAATAATTCTCCTTCGTTCCTTCTCCTTTTTGTTTTTCTCCTCTCCTGAAGACGGCAAGACAGTCGAAATGATGGAGAATCGTGAGTGTTAGCCCTCTTTTTTGTGTTTTCTAGATGTAACATTAATTGTATACTCGTATATAAGTAAATATCTGTAACATCATGGTCTTCTGCATGAAATGAAACGAACAACTTTGTAAATAAAGTTTTCATTTATCAAAAAGCCACCTATTGTTTAACCATTCAAATTGCTTTTGGCTAAATTATTGAATTTCATTAAATAAGAAAGAGAAATTATTATATAAATATACTAGAATAATATGATATGACAGAATAAAACCTTAAAATGTATGAAATGGTTTATAAGAATGATAAAAGAAAGATTATAAAACTGGTCAAACGTTTTCCAAATTTTTTGAGTCATTATATAAAAATAAGAATGCAGACAGTTGCAAAAAATACTCAATCCGGTATTTGAATATGTTTTTCTCAGGCAGAGGTGCACTCTCTTGAGTGGGAACATCAAACTCTTCACTTCAGCTTCAATTCACTTCCAGAAGAAGTTAGAAGAAATAGCGTAGAGCGAGAGAGAGCGAGGAGAGAGAGAGCAGAGAGAGAGAGAGAGAAAAGGAGAAAGAGAGAGGAGAGTAGAGAGGAGAGAGAGAGAGAGAGAGAGAGAGGGAGAGATTTATCGAATAAAGCAATTACATTATGCATGTAATAACTGTGTTTCATTATTCAAATGTCAGGCTTATCAAGTTATTTTCTTCTATTTAGAGGTAAAATGTTTAGTTTTCACAAATGTTTATTTGAAACTGATTAAACGAGTTGATAATAAGGTGCCGTGATTTGTTTTATTGAAAATATACAATTTTATTCTCGTGATATGAATGAAACCTTTAAAAAAAGCAGCCATAAGTAGATTTAGAAAGACGGAAAATCTGATGAAGTGATAGTTGAGCCGCTTATTCTGAAAGTGGCTTCATTCCATATATGTTAAAATAAAGACATTTAAGGTTTTGCGTTTTAGAAAATTTAAAAATACTGCTAACTACTAAAATGATAGTACAATGTTTTTTTTTGTTTCTACGAGTGTTTAATTTATCCACACTCTTTTCCTGTTCCCTAAAAGGCATAAGTCCCCACAAAAAATTAATTTATCTTGAAATAATAAAAATTAAATATATATGTATTATAAAATTAGCAAATATTTAATTATTAATTAGTATTACAGATATGTTTCTTTAAAATTAATTATATACGAGTATTATTGTCATTGATCAATTTTCATTTGTATATCCAAAACTATAGTTTCTTGGCATTTCTTTACCTTTTTTTTTGACCGTAATTTTCTCAGTAGTTTCGTGAAGTACCATGTTCTGTTTATTAAAGTCACCCAAATTCCAAAATCATTCAAAAATGTTTTTCCTCTCTTCTGGTTGTAATCATTTTGTGATGATCAATCTTCATTTTGAAACATCTTCACAGGTATAATTTTCTCATTTTTGGTATGCTATTTTTTCCCCAATCCCGTTGAATTTTTAGTAATTTTCATGTGTCACTATTCTTTTTTCCTGATATTTTTTTAGTGAAATCGTCTAACACGTTGTCTTCACTCTCTGTTGATGTGTATATTTATATTATTCTTTTTATATCATTTCCAAAATAAAAATTTGTAAATTTTAAATCATGTTTACTATCAGATTCCAAAAATCTCTCTTTTTTTTTTATTAAGTTGAATACGTATAATTTCTACACAAATAAAAAAAATAAAATTTCATTTAAATCACTTTTCTTTTTACTTACCTGTATCAGTATCTCAAATATTTTGAAAGTACTTACCAAACATTGAAATTTATATTAAAAACAAAACAAATTTAAGTAAAATGTAAAAGTAAGCAAAACTTCCTAGAAAATCAAAAAACAATACTATTTACTCTGATATTATATACATATAACATTTTTAAAGTTAAAGTTTAAAACATTACCCATCATTAATACTGCTTAATTACACTTATTTTAAGCTTTTGTAAATATAGTATGGCGAGTTTATTTTTTTTTTGGCTGATATTATTTTTAATTTTTTTAATATTTTATTTTTGCTTTATTTTATTTCTTATTTTTACTTGTCTTACCACCATCCAAAAATAAGGTACACTGAGATTGTGTTTCTGAGAAAGAGATTTGAGACTTGAGTTGCCTTTTGTACGGATCAGTTCACCTCCTGATACACTAAAGATGTCGAAATATTATAGGAATATTTTGTGTATTCTTCTATTCGTTATTTTTTTAGTGCTTTGAATCTTATTCTCTACTGATTTATGGTATTTTTATATCTATGTTGGTACAACGTGAGTAATGCAAACTTGTCTTTATAAAATTAATTTCATCCACACATAAACAATATTTCATTGTTGATAAAAGCTCAAATAGCTTTTTTTAAGTGTATTTTTTTCTTACATAGAACATTGAATAATGAAAGATTTTATTAAAGACGAGTGAGTGATACAGATCGAGGAAAGTTACTCTTTAAAATTGATATGAATGACCAGTTAAACATAAAATTGTTCTTAAAGGTGGGTGATTGTTATTGACTGAGGGAAGTTACTCTTTAAGATTAAAGAAGTTTGTTGCCAGTCACGCATACAGCTGTTCTTAACGATGGATGAGTGATACCATTTATGAAAGCTAACCTTTAAAATAAACAAACCTCAACTAAAGATGGAATATACAAGCAAGGTTGTGCTGATTCATTCAAATTTGTAAAAGTCATATAAAAAAATGTGTTACAAATAAAATTGCCTTCTTCTTAAAATATATTGCAAACATACAAAATTAATGTAAATATATATACATACATAATACATTCATATAATCATCCACCAAACAAAAAAAAAAAAACAATTCTTTGAAATGATTCTTAACGATACAGGAAAATACATTCTTAATTTCAATTAATAACTTTTTTTTCTAAAAATAGATTTTTTTTTCATTTACAATGCCTTTTTTATCTTTTACATATATTAATATACTGGCTATTGAATTTCTTATATACATGTTTATAGTCAGACATTCAGAACAGTAACAAAATCAATTACATACATTCCACATTCATATTTATTATTTTGTTTTACTTATTTATTTTCTTTCTTTTTTAGAAAAATAGAATGAAGAGAAAAACATTTACATTTAAAACATTAAAGTAATGTTTTAGTCAACTCAAAGACTTATCTATGTCTAGATCTACAGTCTATGGGATGTTGGATTTACCAAGTGATTTTTTTTTTTTAAATAAGAATTCACTTATTTATATACAATAATTTATTATAACTAACAATACGTTCTAAATAATAAAACTAATACATATATGTTTAATATAATATGATTCCACAGTAAACAAGTGAAAAATTAAAGAATAGTGTATAGTAATTAATTTACAAATGTGACTGAGATCTTTTAACAAACAAACTGGTCTTCGTCAGAGTCTCACTCAAGCTCTGACGTGAGACCAGTTAGTTGTTTGGTTGAAAGATCTTAGTATCATTTCTGAATTTGTTAAATTTTCTTAGATTTCTATATATATATATATATATATATAAATGAAAATACTAAACAGTCCAAACCGGACAGATAAATAAATGTTAAAGACAACACATACAAGAAATGAGAAAACTTATTGGGTAAATATTTCGAACTGAAGTTGTCGTCAGGAAGAGAGTAGAAGGGAAGAAGAAGAGGTACGTGCGTTCAGGTGTACCTCTTCTTATTCCCTTCTACTCTCTTCCTGACGACAAACTTGAGTTCGAAATATTGACCCAGTAAGTTTCCTCGTTTCTTGTATGTGTTGTCTTTTTCATTTATTTATTTGTCCGATTTGGATCGTTTAGTATTTTCATTTAGTATAGCACTTCTCTCTCGTGCCACTAGCCTTTTTACTCACTATATATATATATATATATACGAGTTCAAAATCGAAGAAGAGTAACACAAAGAGTAAAGAAACACACTTACAAACTCAAATTATTCGACTATCCGTCTTCAGGAGAAATGCATGTTGTAGATACAACAGTAAGTAACCCAAGTCTAGGTTACTTACAAATTACAGTCTGTACGTGAGTTTCTTTAAATTATTCGACTATCCGTCTTCAGGAGAAAAGCATGTTGTAGATACAACAGTAAGTAACCCAAGTCTAGGTTACTTACAAATTACAGTCTGTACGTGAGTTTCTTTAAATTATTCGACTATCCGTCTTCAGGAGAAAAGCATGTTGTAGATACAACAGTAAGTAACCCAAGTCTAGGTTACTTACAAATTACAGTCTGTACGTGAGTTTCTTTAAATTATTCGACTATCCGTCTTCAGGAGAAATGCATGTTGTAGATACAACAGTAAGTAACCCAAGTCTGGGTTACTTATAAATTACAGTCTGTACGTGAGTTTCTTTAAATTATTCGACTATCCGTCTTCAGGAGAAATGCATGTTGTAGATACAACAGTAAGTAAGCCAAGTCTGGGTTACTTATAAATTACAGTCTGTACGTGAGTTTCTTTAAATTATTCGACTATCCGTCTTCAGGAGAAAAGCATGTTGTAGATACAACAGTAAGTAACCCAAGTCTGGGTTACTTACAAATTACAGTCTGTACGTGGGTTTCTTTAAATTATTCGACTATCCGTCTTCAGGAGAAATGCATGTTGTAGATACAACAGTAAGTAACCCAAGTCTGGGTTACTTATAAATTACAGTCTGTACGTGAGTTTCTTTAAATTATTCGACTATCCGTCTTCAGGAGAAATGCATGTTGTAGATACAACAGTAAGTAAGCCAAGTCTGGGTTACTTATAAATTACAGTCTGTACGTGAGTTTCTTTAAATTATTCGACTATCCGTCTTCAGGAGAAAAGCATGTTGTAGATACAACAGTAAGTAACCCAAGTCTGGGTTACTTACAAATTACAGTCTGTACGTGGGTTTCTTTATCTGTGTGTTACTCTTCTTCGATTTTTAACTTGTGTATATATGTACAAGAAAAAGGGGCTCCAAAAAAAGGATATACTTTTATCAGATGATCCATAAATAATTGATTATAAAATGAAAATATGAAGAACTTTGTAATAAGAAATTGAAGAAATATAATAATAGATAATAAATATAATAATAAACAATTTAATTGAGATCAAAAGATTAAAGATTGGTCAATTTTTGATTTAGGACAAAAATTTATAGTAAATGAAATGTTATGTACAAATGTATGGTAATTTTTGGGTAAAAAATCAAACTTTTCATTTAACTAACATTAATATAATTGTTATAATGATCCTAGACATGTTGTTGAATGATTGATGTAGGTGAAATATATTCTCCAGATTAATGGTTATGGTTTTTAATGGAAAGGTCATAGTTGTTAAATAATCATTAAATATTTTATGCACTGACTGAAATAAAATTATTGTTAATATTAATTGTTATTTGTATTTAGTGTTGAATGCTGTGATCATAAGATGTTATTCAGAAGGTTGCAGTGTGTGTTATGTGTACAGGTGATAAGTACTTTGGGTTCAGTAGGTCTACAACAGGGCTTCTTAAACTTTTTTATATAGCGACCCCCTTCAAGCTTAGGAAATTTTAAACGACCCCCTCCTCCATATAATGAAATATATATTAACCGTAGATGTAGATGTAATATCGCACTATTTTACAATGTAAATAAAATAAGGTTAGTATTTTGTATGATTTTTATTTGTATTTATATTTGTACGTAGTGTGTATACTAATTTTAAAATTTTATTTATAATGATTGAAAAGTATCAGATCTTTGCGACCCCCTTTCAGTAGTCTCGCGACCCCCCTGGGGGTCGCGACCCACAGTTTAAGAAGCCCTGGTCTACAACATACATGGGGTAGATACAAATCCATCTTATCTTACCATCATATTATTGTACAAATCTTACAATATTGCACCAATCCGTCATATTATTACAGATATCCTTACCATCGTATTATTGGACAAAACCGTCTTACCTTACCATCATATTATTATACAAATCCATTTTTCCTTACCATCATATTGTTGTATAAATACGTTTTATCTTACCATCGTATTATTGGACAAAACCGTCTTACCTTACCATCATATTATTGTACAAATCCATCCTTCCTTACCATCATATTGTTGTATAAATACGTTTTATCTTACCATCGTATTATTGGACAAAACCGTCTTACCTTACCATCATATTATTGTACAAATCCATCCTTCCTTACCATCATATTGTTGTATAAATCCGTTTTATCTTACCATAGTATTATTGGACGAAACCGTCTTACCTTACCATCATATTATTGTACAAATCCATCTTTCCTTACCATCATATTGTTTTATAAATCCTTTTGTCTTACCATCATATTATTGTACAAGATCGTCTTATCTGACCATCTTACTATTGTACAAACCCATCCTTCCTTACTATCAGATTGTTGTATAAATCCGTTTTATACTTATTCTACAGCCTCTCTATCAAGTAATTTGGGTTAATTTATTGGGGATTGAGCTGGAATACTGATACTTAAGTTTTCTCGGCCTTCCATCCGGGAACTATCATTCACCAATATTGCGACCAAAAACTCAGTTTACATGTGATAGCTCGTATAATCTAAGACTGTAGTAGGGCTACCACAGTATTTTGTGGTCATGACAGCAATATCCACCTCATCACCGAGGCATACTAGAAAAAATAACGATTATCACTTGAATTATTAGTAAAATTAGCACACAAAGAATCCACTGCACTGAAAAATTCACTTTATTCTTTTCTAAATTCATTCGTATTACAATAACTTTGTGGGTAACCTTTTATCTTTTAGTCTCAATTATGTTGTTTTTATTTGATAACTTTGTGATGGCCAAACTGTTTCTTGAAGAACTTTATAGTCAGGATGAAGGTTATTAGTTAAAATGACTTTATTAAATTTATATTTCAAAAACTCCTTTTGTTTTTGAAATAAAGTCGATAATTTACCCTCAATTGGATCCTACAAATCTGTCCTATCTTATCATCATGTTATTATACAACCCTACTTGAAAATGCAATACTTTGATTGCAACCACTTCCGATTTAGTAGAAATTTAGTTCGGATACTCTACAACTGAGAAGATGGCAAAACACGCACACCAACATTATCAACCTTAGATTTTTTTTAAAGGCATAGTTGGACGACTTATAAACTGCACCGAATTACGTAATGTTAGTGGGTTAGTCTAATTTTGTAGAATAAACTGTAGCAAATTAAATAAATATATATTACTAGTATCATAGATGTTTCAATGATTTATAGTAATATATGAAATAATTATTAATATTAAAAATAAAAATTATATTTATACGATTTTCATAAATCTATTTTCATAAACATTAAAAAAACTGTTGATTATTTTTTTAATTAATGTTGGCAGATGAGGGCCAAGTTAGCTCAGTGGTTAACGTACTCGCCTCTGGGCTGGTAGTCCCGTGATCGATGGTGAATAAATCGGAGTGCGTCGTCATTCGGAGAGGACGTTAAGCTTTCGGTCCCGAGCCTGTACGATGTCATGTACTCGATCAAGATTCCTGATCTGTTTGAGTTTGGCAAAATTTAGGACTCCAAATGTAGAATCACTGATCAAACAATAAGCCGGTAAACGACTGATGTTATCACCAGCTAGGGGATCTGTTTAAACAATAAAAAAAAATAATAATAATGATGGCAGATGGTTCATGAAATTTATATGAAACCATGGAGGATAATAATAACACAAGCAGTATTACTAGTTCAGAATTCATACAAACTAGTTCGGAATTTATAATTATGGGTGAAATAACTATCTTACGTTGTTTGTTGGTCTGAGAGACTCTGGACCGGATTGGGGTTGTGTCTATCTTCAAACAGTTGACCAGGGCGAATGTAAACATTACAACTATTTAGACCAGTTTTCTTTGAAGATAGAGCGCATCCGATCTGGACAGAGACTCAGAGTCAACATACGATACAAGACGGTTATTTCGTTTATTATTTAAAAGGCTATATCTTTACGATGGAAGCTGAAAGAAAAGTGGAAAGGCAAAGAAGATGGGAAGATGAATTTAAAGAAACAGTGGGACCAATGTAGTATGTAGTTCTAAGTCTCTCGAGAAAGGAGAAATTGGATGGAATTGGGAGAGGCCTGGGTAGGTCCAAGGTTTGATACTCATTCTGACCTCGACTTATTCACGTGGGAGGTGAATAAATCTGAGTACGTTGTCCCTAGGAGAAAACGTTAAGCCCTCGGTCCCACTTCTGTACGATGTGAAGTACACGTTAAAGATCCCTACTCTAAAGATACTTGAGTTATACAAAATTTAGAACTTTCAATAAAGAACCAGCCTGGTAATGCCGCTGGCCCATTAATAAAATGGGTGACAAATAATAAATGAGCCACACTTTACGCCTCTAGAACAGGAATAAATGTGAAACTCTATAAGTGTGGACATTGGAAAACAAACAAACAACAAACAAGATCGTCTCTAGGTTTGAATCTGTGAAATTAATAAGTAATAAAATATTATAACTTTATTATAGTTTTTATACGTAACTTTATTTATATTTATTATAGCTTTAACTTATATTCTTAAATATAAATATATGCGGGTTATTACAATATATAAGTTATTTTCAACTAGGAAAGAGTTGCTCCATGCAAAAGAGGATAATATTTAAATTCAGCCAACTCATTTTGATGCATTCAAGTTAACACTGTTTTTAAAATTAGAATAAAAACCTCATTTGGTGATATAAAATCTAAATATTATTAGCTAAAAATCTTAGCAAAACATTTCGAGTAAATTATTCTAAGACGTATTTTGAACACTTAGTGCTCATCTTCTCGATGTTGTTTAAAATCTTTTGTGTGGAAACTTATTGTTTCTTTTCCGATTTTTAATAATAAACTTTACACGATTATTTTAATTGAAAACTTTAAGTAAACTAATAGTAATTAATAACACTAAATCTTTCTAAATCACACATATGACTATACATTCATGGCTAATATTTAATTTACTAGCATAGATTTAGGTTAGGTTTGGTTGCAGTGACCGCTTTGCGAGAGAGCACATAGGTCAAAGATTGGCCCTTTGTAATATCGCACAATGAACACTCTACATTGGGAGTCCTAAACTGTGCACAACTCAAGTAGAACTGTGCATAGAGTGGGAATTTTTAACGAGTACCTGATATCGTACAGACTCTGGACAGATAGCTTAACATCCCCTACAGCTAGTGAATCAAACTTGTAGAAATGCTATTGTACAACATAGAAGTGAGTTTTACGAGTTTATTTACGCCATAAGGAAAATAAAGAAAGTTTAGGTCAATTTTTATCCCAATGACGTTTTTAGATGAGTAGCCTATTATGTTGGTCACTTGTTTAGTCGTGATATAAGATCGTAGAAGTTAACCTCTGTGTTTAGTTGCACCTATATTCGTCTGGGACTAGAACTTCTGGGAGGCAGTGAATGAACTTTCGCGTAAAAAAGGCATCGGCCAGTAATGTCACAATGAACGGTATAGTCCAAAGGTTAAGGTACGCCTTAGAAGGTACAGGCGTAACGTCCTCACCGAGGAACGAATTCCACGTGAATAAATTCATTTGTGAGCATTGAATCACGATCTACCAGTCCAGATACGAACACACACGCCACTCTACCCTAAGCCCAACACCATGAATAATATTTGTTTTTACTTCTTTGTTAAGTTCTAATAATTACGATTCAATTATAATGTAGCTTAGATTACCGAAATGATAAAGCAGTCATAACAGAATTATTAAAAAAAAATCCTGCCACATTAATAATTATAGTTTCTTTTTTCCACGCAAATATCATTTTTGGGTTTTCTATCAGTCTATCTATAAATTATCCCAAATTAAAAAGCATTGTTTTGTACAGAATGGACATTTACACTATAATACTATTTGAATACTCAAGATTGAATTGTTTTTAATATAAAATAAAAAACACTCATCTAGGAAATAAACCCAAAAAAAGTTAGTTCATTAATTAATCCTGTAAAAAAGTTACTACCTAACATCTTTCGAGTGACTTCTTCCTAGTAGCAAGTTATTTTACAGTGACAAAAAACGACTCAAATATATTATTAATAAAGAACTAAAAAGAAAGTATAAAATATGATATAAACATAAAAATAGTGATGAAATTTTACTTTCTTTTTTATGGAGTAATAAATTTAATAAATCCAAAAAAAGTTATGAAGTATTGAATATATAATGTATTTATTTATAATAAGATATGCATTGAACTATAAAAAAATCGATTGTTTTTTACTTTACTATAAGTAAAGTATAGGAATCGTGAAAAAATCCGACCTCGAGATTTTGACGGAATTACATGTTTTGAGGTCCCAGAAGTCGTTTAATGAAGTTTTTTTCGATGATATCTGTGTGTGTGGGAGGGTGGGCGAGAATGTATCCGAAGGTTATGGCCACGCTACGGTCCAAAATCTTTGATGGATCAAGATTACACAAAATGGGTAATTTTAAAATGGGACTCATAGTGTAGAAGAGCCTTATTGTTTGGGAGCACTTATGGATGACGGGAAAGTGACTTTTTTTTTGCCAAAACATGTTTTTAGACGTCATTTCTTTTCTCCTAAACTACTAATACTAGAGTCTTGAAATTTTGGTAGTATCTTTAACGCTACAAAAGCAATAAATGAAAAATATCCTTACATTTTTAAAAGAACAGGACATTTTTTTTTTTGTATCAGTGGTGTGATATACAAAAATAAGCATATATATTTATAAGTGGAACAACCGGTACTACCTGTTATAAATACAACTACCTGTACTACCACCAGGAATGAAAGACTAATAAATATCTCCCATTTAGATATTTATATGATGCCTAAATGGAACATTATTTACTATATATCTAAGAAGTATGATATTATGTTTACTTATAATACAGTTGGGTGCAGGCCACTCCAGATTTTTTTTACAGGTAAAGTGTATTTTGAAATAGTTTATATATAAAAATCTAATACCTGAATACCTGTTAAGGGGGGGGGGGGGGTGTTTGTTCACTCCTGTCTGTATGAGTGTACTAGATTTGCGATCACTTTGCGGATAGAGTAGTATGGAAAATCTGGCATCTACTGCCTGGTACAAGCACTTTGGAAACTATTTAACTTCCAGCAATATCACTTAGATTACAAAATTTTGGCAATTTGTAGCACTTTCTTTGGATATCTCTAACAATTGAATAAGACTTGATATTAATTTAGGGTTTCAAAGGAGATATAGTCGCTTAAAATATTCCAAAGATAGATAAATATAAATGTGTAAGCTTCATAACATTTAGTTTATGTCACATGCTTCCCTAAAACTTTGGCATATTTTAAGGATATCATCAACAACTTCGAAGTCTGAAGAAGAACAAAGGAAACTGATTACTTTTCCCAGTAAGTTAGATATTTTCTATAGTTACTAGTTAAGATCTTAAAATGCAATAACTAGCTAATCTAAACATAATAAATTAATTAATGTAAATGAAAAAGAAAAGAATAACTTTTTCGGAATCTGTTGAAGTATCATTCTAGGATATGGATAATATACCCTGTAATTTCACGAGCCTCGGCTTGATATAGGTTAGGTTAGGTTGCAGTGGCAGTCCCACAAGGGAACAGACGTAGGCCGAGCATTGGCCCTTTGTGATATACCACACAATGAAGATTGATTCTACAGTGGGAGTCCTAAATTTTGCCTAACTCATGTGTATTTAGAGTAGGGATCTTTAACGAATACCTGACATCGTACAGGCTCAGGACCGACAGTTTAACATCCTTCTCCGAGAGACGACGTGCTCAGATTTATTCACCTCCCGCGTGAACCCCGGTCCTATCAGTTCAGATGCGAGCACGTAACCACTGAGCTAGCCTGGCCATCGGCTTGATATAAGATTTGATAGTATTTTCCCTTCTTCTTTTATGCTTTCTTATCTACTGGCTATCATTGTGTCATACTCGTATCTCTTGACTTATGTGTTTCTTCAATTTGCATTCTATCTCTGTTTAATTTCTTCATTATTGAGTGTCTTCATTAAGTCATTCGTCATTGTATAATTATCTCCACTGTTATGTTTCTTCAGTATTAATCCATGTTTAATTTTTATTATTAATTAAGTTTCTAATTAAGACAAATAGAAAAATAATTAAAATTAAATTAATGAATATTGAGTTAATTAATTAACTAAGAAAATATAATAATTATAAACTTGAAATATTAAGTTTATAATTAAGGGGACATATAATTAGAACTGGACATTTATTTAGTTTGAATTATATCTCCTTTTTTCAATTTTCCTACTAGGATTTCTTTCACTAATTTTTCATTCCTTTTCTAGCAACTTATGCACAAAAGTTGTCTATATAAATGAATAAAAATCAAATATTGAAGTTAAATAACCTTTTTTTGTTTTAGAATTTTAAAAACCATTCCAGCTATATTGACTGTAAGAAGATAAGAGGAGAGTTTAGAAACTGAATGATCGAGGGATTTCGTGCTTCATTTACGAGTGGAAGAGGGTATCAAATAACACCCTTGTAGTCAGTCATGTTAGGGCTCAATGAAATCTGTTTTCAAACACCAAAAAAAAATTCTCTATATTTTATAAAAATCACATGCGATTGCATGTCTTTTTTTACACTTGATGATTTATGCAAAATAATGATTAATTTCTTTCTTCAGAGTTAAAATAATATATATATATATATTGATAAAAGTATCGACCGTGGAATAGAAACAAAACTAAAGTTTATCGGGACTCGGTCAGTTCTTCAGGTTGAAATTAAACTCTCATTGCTAACGTTTCGGTTTTTATTTAAAACCTTTTTCATAGGCATAAGTATAAATTTTGGAACAGAAAAACTAAGTATTACATTACAAATTATTTTACAAAGAAAAATAATTTGTAATGTAATACTTAGTTTTTCTCTTTCAAAATGGATACTTCTGCCTATGAAAAAGGTTTTAAATAAAAACCGAAACGCTGGCAATGAGAGTCCAACCTGAACCTGAAGAACTGACAGAGTCCCGATAAATTTCAGTTTATTTAAAACCTTTTTCATAGGCCTATAAAAACAGAGGAAATGAAAGAAATAATACAATCATTCAACAATAAAGCATGCATAGGGGTGCAATTGGTTACAATTAAGAAATTAATAAGGTTTAAATTAAAAACCGAAACGTTGGCAATGAGAGTTAAATTTGAACCTGAAGAACTGACCGAGTCCCGATAAACTATAGTTTTGTTTGTATATATATATGAATATAATCAAAATAACACTTGTGTAATATAGTTAATGGGTCTATTACTTGTGAAATAGATGGACTAATTTACCACAATGAAACAATTTTGGAAACAATGCTCTAAGGCATTTCGTCAACACATCGTCAGAGAGCAAGTGAACTAAAATATATTTTTTAGTTCACTTGCTCTCTGACGATGTGTTGACGAAAGACCTTAGAGCATTGTTTCCAAAATTGTTTCATTGTGGTAAATTAACTCATATATATATATATATATATATATATATATATATAATAAATTGCCGGAAAGAGAACACCTACAAAAAATCACAACAGCTTACAACTATGTGGTTGTTTCGACGACGCGGCTATCATTTACCTAAACTCCTCAACTTAAAGGATGGGCGTAGAAATCTAGTTTAAGACGACACGATAATGAATCAAAACGGGTCCTGTTATGCGACGACGTGGAGACAGGATGAGTTGTACGTAGAAATTGAAGCCAGATCCATTAATGTTTACGGTTACCTACCAAAGATGAAAAGAATGATTATTCTGAAGTTGTTTGAAGAAGGTTAGGTTAGGTGTCAGTGGTAATTCTAGACCGGAACACACTTTGGCCGAACATTAGCCCTTTGTGATACCAAATAATGACAACATTCTGCATTGGGAGTCTTACAGTTTGCTTAACTCAAGTATATTTAGAGCAGGAGTCTTTAAAGAATGCCTGAAATCGTACAGGCTCGAGACAGATGGCTTAACGTCCTCTCTGAGGGACGACGTGCCCAGATTTATTTACCTACTACGTAAATAAATCAAAATTCTAGAGTGGGCATTGAACCCTGGACCTATCAGTTCAGAGGCAAGCACGTTGCCTCTAAGCTAACCTGGGCCAGTAGCCTCTAAAACATGTATACCATTACAGTGTTTCTCAGAACGCCAAACTATGATTCTTGTATCTAAGAACACACTCCTGCACTGATTTATAAAACAGATTCTTTACGCTGTCCTGCGTTGTGTTTGTCGAAAAAGCAGGATAAGTTGTACTTAGAAATTAAAGCCAGATCCAGTAACGTTTGGGAAAACTTTATAACGATGAAAAGAAAAATTACTCTGAAATTTTCACGAGTTAGAGAAAAAAGAAGAAAAAAGAGATTATTAGATAGATTTCCAGACTACCTTGTCAAATATTAATCTTTTTGTTTGTTTCCTTTGTCTGATAAAAGATTTGTTGGTTTATTATCAACAATTTATATGAAGAAGAACAAATGTAATATAAATATTGGCTAAAGATACCATAAAATCAGTTAAGTAAGGTGAATCACTTTGATATAGATGTGCTTATAGAAGTCCCCACTGTGTTCCAGGTGAAGAATGGAGGTTTTCTTTTCGATTGAGGCCCAATAGCCATGCTAACGGTCATGTAGTCACTATTCACAAAGGTACATTCAGTAGGATCTTCAAGTCTGGAGAGTCAAGGGATAACTGCTAATATTTATGAAGATATTCTACCTTCATAAAATTATTTATGTAAAACCATGAATCTTTTGTAATATAGACAAAGAAAAAGATAACTCCACAGATACTGAAAACACTCAAAACATCTTTTTGCACAAGGTGAAACCTTTACCGAACTCAATTTCTTTCCCATTCCAGTCTCCTGACTTCAGTATTTCTAAAACAAGCAAATTAAATTATGTAAATAATTTTAATTTCGTATTTGTAAATAATACATATTATTTGTTTTATGTAAATAATAAGAAACAAATTATTGAAACTTTGTGGTGAAGACTTAATATTTTTTCCTAACTGTCATGAGCAAATAACACACAATAACTGCTTGGGTAGCTTGTAATGATTTCACCACTTTTTGATACCGTACAAATCTCATGCTTCGGAGAAACAAAAAATAAAAAATTTCAAGAAACAAATTTATTTTATAATATTAATATTAAAAATGGTTTAAAATTAAAAAAAGATTACCATTTTATATCGTAGATTGCCTTCCTCATTCGAAATATTCCGGAAAACTTGTTCATTTTCAATTGATTCTGTTGGAATTATTTCAGCTTCATTTTAAAAGATAGACAAGTTACTACAATAGGTCCAGACAAATCGAATATTCTTCTTTATTTGATACTAACAGGATCTGTGGTGCAGAAAATAATAATAATATAAAAAAGATAAAAATCGGATCAATAATCATTTAGCTACTATCGACCAGTCCTTTTGACATTCTGAAAGTTATTTCAGGGTTGTCTGTCTGTCACGATGACTCTTCATTCCAAAAAGTATATAAAACCCCTTAGTGGGCGTGACGTGGGCTGTTTAACTTAGTTCTACCATGAGCATTACTTTTGGTTGCTAACAATGCATTAATGTTTCTTTTTCAAATCATATTCAAAAAGTAGATAGCTGCTATTTGTAACATTAACAGTGTATAATAATATTCAACGGACTAGAATTTTGGTAAAAAATTACATAAATTTGTTTGGTTATATACAATTTACAGGGTATGTACAGAATAGGTTGATTTAGTGGTCAGTTCATGTAATACTGAGGAGAGTGTGAAAGTAATCGGAGTACTAGAGGCTTCTGGTGATTTGAAGCAGGCAGAGGAGGATTTGCAAACTCAGCATGTTCAGGATAATGGAGGCGGAGGAGTCCAGATGATGTTCATCACCTTCCAGCTTCCACTCTGCAACAGACCAACCATTAGACCATTCATAGTAAAGTAACCAGGACTAAAAAGAAAATCAATTCATACAAAGATAAGAAAAAAACATTTCAACAGTGTTGCAAAAAAAGGGGTGCTCGTATCAGATATTCATTGAAAACGCATATCCAAATAGAAGGAAATAATATAACTAAAATGCTGCGACAAGCTTTAACACTATTGATATACCTTGTCAAACCGCACAAAGTTTTTGAATATATATATATATATACAATCACGGTAAATCATAAAGACATAACAAAGGAACAAACACACTTGTTTGTGATTTACGAGAAACGTTTGTTGTCTTTTTGGAAATGTTTTCTTGCTTACAATATATATATATATCAATGATCAAACCACAATAAGAAAATGGGAAAACAAGACTAAGATCTTTCAACCGTAACAAGCGGTCCTTGTCAGAGTCAAAAACCCAATTGATGTAGTCTAAGTTATTTAGTCTTTTTTTCCTATTTCATATTGTGGTTTGATTATATATATATATATATAATATATATATATATATATATATATATATACCTAAATATATATATATTTCTTTTTTAAGGAGAAGACTTTTTTTCAAATATATTTCATTCAAACTCTTTTGAATTTTTGTTCTAATTCCTCTTCTAGATAACCTTTTTTTCTTACCTGGAGTTTAAAATTGTCAAGTAAACTAAACAACAATTCCCCAAATGTTTTATTTTAGTAAATAATACTAAACTAATTACTAATTTAACTATTTTATAACTTACCAACGTTTCTGTCAACATTAACTATTTCCAGGGTATTTTCCCACACTAACTTAAACTACGAATGTATATTTAATTTAAGAGTAATGATAAATAATAGTATCAAAAAACCAATCATAATACATATTTCACAGTTATAATGATGGGGTTGCAGATAGGACCTGTTTTGATATTACCGTGTACCTGAGCCTTTCGGCCATACCACGGATGCAGATAGGACCTGCAGGAGAAGGGAAAACTCTAGCAAACTAATGTAGTTTTTAGACAAAATTGTACTTTAGGAAATTGTAAGTTCTTTAAAAGTAACTCTATCAGTTCGACAGCTTCAACGTTATCTCAGTCAATTGTTACCTGACTGACTGAAATGACGTTACCTGACGTCTGTGGAGCCACTCACATCTATCTTCTTGAAGACGAGGCAATTGGGATATACTAGTGCATTTTCGTGATCTGTTTTATGTGTGTTATGTCTGTGAACTTAGTTTTTTAAAATATAAAGCTAACTGCAATCAGTCAAATTGTTTAAACTAATTATTGTTTCACAACGAATAATGAACTATTTCAGTATGAAGGTAGAAAGCTTTAAAGTTAAATTTAATTCAATTTTAACCACAATCAGTTTGAATTTGATACATATGCAATCATTGTATTTAATTCAGGGTGTGTAATGTTTCATGTACATTTCTCATTCATTTAGCTCCACAAGCATATGAATGATTTATAAATTAAAAACTAGTTTCTTAAAGAAAAGTTAAAGAAAAACAACTGAATATAAAAAAAAAACGAATGAAACTTTTAATTGGTTTTTATTAATGACGTTGATTTTTAAAATTTGCTAAAAAAAAACTCCAAGAAAACTTTTTACGATAATTAAAAGTACACTGTTTAATAACTCAAGAGTTTCCGAAATGAGAAATATATTTTTTAGAACTCCTAAAACTGTTTGCATTTAGCCAGCAGCCCTTATGTCAATTTCATTCCTTTGATGATTGTCTTCTATTTTTCCTTCCAATAATAAACAAACTTATTTATTGGTAAATTTTTGTTCCTTATATTACTAAAAATATCACCATAAAAGTACATAGATTTATTTTTTAAACTATTTGAGACATAAAATTTCCTTAAATCACTATATTTGTGTAATACTACTTAGTATTCAGTTTTTCCTAACTCAAGTTTATTATGAGTAGAGATCATTAACAAGAAGGTAAAATCGTACAGACTTGGAATTAACAGTTTAGGTTCTGTTTTATAGATAATTGCATTTCTAATGCAGAAATCTGAGTTAATTGATTTAAATCTACAATATTAAAGTGAGCTAGTCTGAATTATGTTTTCCGTTTAATTAATAGAGTTAACAATTGCTATTTTTTGATTTAAAATGAAAACATGGATGGAAAAAAATTTCGATGAAAGATAAATTTATGTTGAACTCTGTAATTGAAAATGAACAATTTAATTCAAAGACAAACCTCTCTGTTTTGCAATGTTTCCTGATTCCATACCTTTAACTCCATATTTTGACCGGTTCTTTCCTCGATCTGAAAAAAAAAAGAAGAAATATATGTGAATCTAACGGTGCTATTGCATTCTATATATTTATAGTGATTAGAGTTTAGGAATGGAATAACTTGTAAACAATGAGGAATATTTTGGTAGGGTAGTGGGAGAGGCAGAGGGCTTGAGTGTTAGGGGTGGAAGAGTTAGCTCAAGCTCTCAGCTATTTTAGCCAATACTACGCCAAAACTTGAATGAACCCTGCAGCCTAGTGAAGAAATCCTAAAGGGTCGTATATGATCTACAGGCTTGAATAACACCAAAACTAGAATGAACCCAGCAGCCTAGCGAAGAACTCCTAAAGGGTCGTATATGATTTACAGACTTGAATAACACCAAAACTAGAATGAACCCTGCAGCCTAGTGAAGAACTCCTAAAGGGCCGTATATGATCTACAGGCTTGAATAACACCAAACTAGAATGAACCCAGCAGCCTAGCGAAGAACTCCTAAAGTTCGTATATGATCTACAGGCTTGAATAACACCAAAAATAGAATGAACCCAGCAGCCTAGTGAAGAACTCCTAAAGGGTCGTATATGATCTACAGACTTGAATAACACCAAAACTAGAATGAACCCAGCAGCCTAGTGAAGAACTCCTAAAGGGTCGTATATGATTTACAGACTTTAATAACACCAAAACTAGAATGAACCCAGCAGCCTAGTGAAGAACTCCTAAAGGGTCGTATATGATTTACAGGCTTGAATAACACCAAAACTAGAATGAACCCAGCAGCCTAGTGAAGAACTCCTAAAGGGTCGTATATGATTTACAGGCTTGAATAACACCAAAACTAGAATGAACCCAGCAGCCTAGTGAAGATCTCCTAAATGGTCGTATATGAATTACAGACTTGAATAACACCAAAACTAGAATGAACCCAGCAGCCTAGTGAAGAACTCCTAAAGGGTCGTATATGATCTACAGGCTTGAATAACACCAAAACTAGAATGAACCCAGCAGCCTAGTGAAGAACTCCTAAAGGGTCGAATATGATCTACAGACTTGAATAACACCAAAACTAGAATGAACCCAGCAACCTAGTGAAGAACTCCTAAAGGGTCGTATATGATCTACAGGATTGAATAACACCAAAACTAGAATGAACGCTGGAGCATAGGGATGAACTCCAAAAGCGGTGTATATAATCTGCAGACCAGGAGGGTCAACTTAAATGACATAAGAACATGAATCAATCCTGCAGACTAGGGAGAAACTCCGAAAGGACCGTACACAATCTTAAGGCTAGGAGGGTCAACTTACAAACTGGATAAACAAATTGAAGTAGACGGATGTATGTTGCATATTAGGGAGAGTACTCAATCTCCCTAATACCAGGTGTGATAAAAAAATAAGGTGCCTTGCATTTCGCACGCTCTGTACACTCTAACTTCAATTGTTTTGTTGTTATGATGGTACAGTTGTCATGATTATATATTCACAGTTTTGACTATATAGCATTAGTTCTTTTTATGTAAGAGGCTAGAAGAGTGTTTGCGTGCTCGACGATTTATTACTTGAAAATAATGAAGTAGAATTTAGATTAATTTTTATGTAAAGTATTCTATGAAGAGCTCAAAAACTCTTGAAATCTTGACAGTGGTATACAGTGATTTATTTTAAACAAAATAAATGTTTATGATATATTCGTATAAATTATTCCAAATGTAATTATTTTATATTAAACAGGAGTCAAACATTTAGCCACTCACAAAGAAGCAACACGCCCTATATAGTCAAAACTGCGAGCATATGATCATGAAGAGTGTACCAACATAGCAATAACAAAATTTTGAAATTACAGTGTACAGAGTGCACGAAATTCAAAAAGTGAACTTTTTAGTCGTACTTAGAGTTTCTTCCCTTGTATAAGGCACAGACAAGCTCTGATGTGCCTTTCAGACTATAACTTTATTAATTATTTCTCTAACTTTACATTACTCAACTTTTCTACATGAGAATGATAAACGACTAATAATAGCATTGGACAATCCAAACACTGTTCTTATTAAAAACAGCACCATAAATTCTTTTTAAAGTTGAAAAGAATAAAAAAATTGAAGTGAATTGTTGTTTTGTTTTGCAATATTCGTGATTTTATTTCTTCCATGGCATCCACAAAGGTTGTTCATGTCATTTAAGAATGCTGTCTTCCTTTAGACCTCATTATTGATAGATATCTTTCTTTCTTATTGATAAAGGTTTCCAAAGTTTAAGAGAAAAGAAACTGACGCTTCTTTATTGTGATCCCAGGAAGAGTATAAAAGGAAAATGAATGGTAGCCTCAAACTGGGTAAGGAAGAATTTTTGTTGTTTTGTCTCTTTCAGAGGAAATGTCGTTTCTCTTGAGACCAAAAACGTCACAATATAGGGATTGACCCTTTGGGCGAAGGTGAGAGCAATAAAAAACCCTTTGTGTAAATATTAGATAAGGTTGGTAGAAGTTAGTGGGTGTTACCAACTGACACCTTACCGACACGACCTTCGCAGTCCACCTACCTTCCTCTCACTCCTTCCCTCCCACAACTGTCAACTGGATTTTTTCCCCTCATTTCTTTTCCTACCAAACCCAAGTAATACTGATGTCCCTAACTAAAAATGGATTACCGCATTAATTTTTCAAAATATCATTAACCATTAAAAAGCATTTCTCATCTTTTAGATAATGCTCGTTTCTCATATATAACTTTAGTCATTGTTATGTAATACATATACTTCGGTTATACCAGTCTCAACAACAAGAACAACAAAAGAGGGAGATTGGAGTTAGTTTACAACCATATGAGACTACCCAGAGAGGAGGGAGTCGGTGCAATGAATTTCAAAGTACAAAACGAAAATGGAAGTTGAAAGCTTAAAAGTGGAAGAAATTAATGCGAATTATACTAACATCGGTATTTATACATTTTAATAGGCCTGCAACACTCTAAATAACATGGAAGTTCGATAAAATCCCTACATTTATTTTAAAAAGATTCCTAATTCCTTTCCCATCGTTAACAAAGTGTGGGAAAGGTCTCACAACAGCACATTTTTTTCACAAGGAGAAAAACAGCACATAATTTCTGACTAAAGAACATCATTTCGTAGGCTCTAAATATAATAAGACAACACTAAAGATCCACAAGAACATCTCACTTACAAAAATCTTCAGCAATAGATGGATAAGACTATACTGTTAAATCACTAAGCACTTATACTCGTACATATACAAAAAACAGAAACAGTAAGTCGCTCTTAATGCATTTTTTTAACAGTCAGAGTGCTGATATTCGCCCATGAGGATAAAAAGGTAGTCGTTCAACAAGAAATTTTGAGCAATAGGGAATAACCCTCTATACTTCAATCCTCTGAACACTTTCACTAGCACTATTGCAGAAACAAAAAAATCTAAGACATCCTTTCCTAAGTTACTCATCTCTTGGAAGGTTCGGGTAAGTACGTAGGAAGATCATGATCGGGTAAAGGATGGCATGGCCATCCATAGGTCAATTGGTGTGTGACTAACGTGGATGACCAAGATACTAAAGAGCCAAATGTGAATCAGTGGCTAAGATAACAGACAGGTTAATCAGTTAACTTAAGTCAGTTATGTTAGTCAAATATGAGATATAGTACCATATGTGGGTTGTAGATGATAAACATGATAAACCGAAATATGAATCTACACACAAGCCTAAATTCACAGAACTTGATTACATGAAACAAGAAGCTGTCTAAACTTCACTTTACTCTCCAAAAAAACATATACACACAAGAAAATGGAAACCAATTTACGTATTATTAACTTTAGAAATAAAACCAATTATCTTATTAATCGAAATAACTTTATCTATAATTTTTGCAATATTATTCCAGCACCTTTAGTATTTTCAACGATGTCATCCAGAATAGCAAAAGGGGCTTGAATATGAATACACCTGTTGCCACTAGATAACAAAAATTATACATCTAACTACTTGAATGGTTAGCGAGACGCACATATCTTGTCTGTTACCATTTACAAAGTTGGTACCTTTAGCAATGTAGCTGGCTCATAATAAATGATAATGAAACAAAAATGAACCAAACTTTTTTTCTCTTTATAAAGATATAAATACGCACTCACGGTATTACGTCTTTATGTGCTATCCCCCAATAAAAAAAAAGTTAAAGAACTGGATTAAAGAGATACCATACATATTAATCTCGATATAGCTTTTGTTCTCTAACTGATCTGATCCCAATACCAAAAGTTGCATTAATGCTTACCCAGGACTCTAGGTTGAAGTTCCCTTGTGGGGGACTGCCACTGCAACCTAACTGTGGCTATAAATGAGACTTGAAATGTAATTTATTTAATTAAATGATCAGTTGTAATTGATATAGAGTACTCACAACGAATAGCTTTTCCTTTGATATTTTCTTTATTGATAACAAAGATTACCATTTCTTGTTTGCTCTTATAAGGATAAATATAATATAAGAAAATAAATGTGAAATAATGTTTTATTAATACTTTTATATGTAAAAAAAAGTTAAAAAAACTGTGTAGTACTGAATTGTTTATGTTAAAAATGCTACCATTAGAAAGATAAAAGAAATATTTGACTTAATTTGGTAGAGTAAATATTATAGTAGAATCAATCAAAAGTAATTTAGGTGAGTGGTATTGACCAATGGTTACTAGTGTTTGGAAACAATTGGTTAAAACAAAAAAAAAACAAAAGAAAAAACAAGCCAAAAAAAAAAAGGTGGGAAAAATAAAGGTTTAAGTTGACCATTACTTATTGACAGGTTGAGTGGTATTAGACTATTCAGTGTTGTCACTGCAAGCGAGGTGACAGCGCAGTGTTGCCCTTTATATCACTCCTGTCACCTGGCACAACTGCCGAAAAATACACCTTTGCAACCCTTAAATCATATTTATCTGAATTACATCCAAGCGGAACACCCCCCACCCCCTCCGCCAGCCTGTATCCACTCCAGTGACGTACACCCAACGAAATCCATTGAGCTTTTAGTACTTGTCCAAAGTTAAGGAAACGATTACACCTTGTCTTTTATTTTATTATGCCAAATAATAAATAAAAAAAATAACCATAATTAATTAACAAAATAACATAAATAAAAAATTTAAAAAAAACACTTAAGATCTGAAAACGATATTTAAAAAAGAATATGTCAACTTGTAAATAACCAACTTGATAATCTTTTGAATAAATTTTTTTGTAACTCATTATATTTGGAATCTGTATATAAATGTATATATGTATATAAATGGATAATACAAAGTATACAGGCAAAAGAAGTTTTTAATACAAAATACATGTTTCAAACACTTGGTTTTCATCGTCAGGTAAACTTCCATAGAGTGACGTTCGACTGTTGTATGTCCTCAACTTCTTCCATTCAAAGTTTACCTGACTATGAGTACGAAGTGTTTGAAACAAGCAGGTTGAATAACAAACTTCTTTTTTGTGGAGACTTTGTATTATTCAGTTACTCCATTATCAGAATTTGTTTTATCAGAATAATTTTTTATTTCTAAATAAATAATTATAATTAATAAATAATAATTATATAACAATAATTATTATTGTAATATTTATAATTAATTATAATAATTAATAAACAATTTTTTACTTATTCATTGGAAAGTTGAAACGTTTTCATTAAAATAAATTTATTGAAGTTTTAATAAGGAATATCAGAAAGAATAAATAATCTTGCATTGCTGGTCACAAACATATGAAAATAGTACAAATATAACTTACCCTACGTTATATTTTTATGGCAAATGCTAGATTTAAAAAAAAAGCCATAAAAAAAATTAGATTTTAACACAATATGCGGCCCTCGCCCACTCAAAAATAGTAAAGTGCGGCCCGCAGGTTACAAACAGTTGCCCATGCCTGATTTAAATCCTCCAGATGTTAAATAAATTTTGAAGGAATGCAGACAGTAGTATAGAAGTTATCTGTGCATGCAATTGAATTAATTAGAATATTTTGTTATTATTTTCTTTGAAATACGTTAATCAGGGATCAGCTATATTAATTAGTAACTTACAAAAGGTACTTGAAGCAAAATGAAATAAAGGATTATAAAAAAGTTTGCTCTCCTAACTAACTTTAAGTTGAAGGAAAGAATTTATCTTCAAAAATTCAATTATTACTTACTTTAACTTAAGGGTTTTTGTAATTTAATTTAAAACTACCGATACTAAATCAGATCGATATAATGAATCATAGGTTTTTTTTTAGTATACATCTAGAATTGACTGCTGGTTTTCCACTTTAATCTGAAGAACTTTGCACTAAAAGACAAAGCGCCTTACTACTTTAAAGTATAAAACTTTTTGCTCAAAATTGCATGTTGTTTGCTGGATTTTAACGAGGTGTTATTACTAAAACTGCATAAAAATACAATAAAATACAGTACATATAATGCTTTCGCTATTTTGTTTAGTGAATAACAAGTTTGTTGTTTTCTGTTTCTTGTTTTATGGAATAAACGAGAATAGACATTCGTCTATTTGCAACGCTGACAATTAAAAAACCTTTTACTTTTAGTGTTGTTTTAGGGGACTAAAATTATGGCTCATTTGTTATTTGGCACCCATTTTCTAAATGAAAAAGCTACATCACTAGGTTGTCTCTAAATATGGAGCTAATAGTTTTAGTTAACTCTATTAGAGTAAGTATTTAAGTAAGTAATAGAGTAAGTGGAGTAAATAAGTAATGTAGCAAGAAGGGTAAATAAGTAACAAAGGAGTTCTGAAGGAAATAAGTAAAACACTATATGATGGATGTTAAAATTGTTAGACGAACTTATTTCTCTCGTTTGTACAGAGTCTAATTTAAATAACCCAGCTGTAATGCTTATAGTTTTGACGAGTTAAATTTAATTAATGAAGACTCGATAATATTTCTTAAAGAACCTTGGTATATAATAGGAGATCATTTTATTCTATTATCTCCTATGAGAGAGAAGAGAGAGAGAGAGAGATAGAGAGTGCTCAACGGAGTTAGTAGGAGTCTTAGTTATGATATCTATACCAATAAAGATACAAGAATATTTATACAAGAATGTCTATACAAGTATAGGATATCTACAGGTATAGATAGAAAGTCTATACAGGTATAGATTAGATCTACACAAGTAAATATGATATCTATACAAGTCTAGTCGAAGGGTTTGACCAGTTAAGATTATTAGTTAATGTTAGTTAAATATTGAAGTTCGAATGATGTAAATTTCATATTTTAATTCAAAAACTGTGAAAATGGTTTTAAAATTGCCGAAACATTGGCAATGAGAGTCTGATTCTATCAAAAGGTTGATGTATTATTAAATTAGTTATATAGAAGTATGTAAACATTAAACTACCAACAGTGTAATATGATGATAAGGACACAGAGAGTTAGTTACCAGCAAGAATAATAACGACATGTCGACATTCATCCTCTTCAGATATAAGTATACTGCTAAAGTGTAATAGCCAAGACACACACTTTTTCTCCCTCTGCCCTCTTATTCACACTATCTTTTCCCTCTCTCTCTTTCCCTTCTACATTCACTTTACGCTATCTTTTCTAACTTCTTCTTGGATGAACAAAAGCTAAAATTCCACGCATGAAATTTGGTTGATGTCTCTCAAGAAAGCGCACTCTTACTTAGAACGTCTGAGTCGAAATATCGTAGTGACTCTATTTGTCATTTTCTGTGATTTTATCTTTAGATATATGTATATAAAAATAAAATTATACAGTCTAATGGACTTTACATAAAAATTATAACGATGATAGGACAGAAAAAGACTCAGACATAACTTACTTCTATATTTCGCGAATTGCCGAAATATACATATAAATTTAACAACCACAGTTATATATTAGATACAATGCTCTAAGGCCTTTCGTTACAACATCATTAGAGAGCAAAAAGAACTAAACAAAAAGTAATAACAAGTTTATTTAAACAAATATATTTTTTGTTTAGTTCATTTAGCTCTCTGATGATGTTGTAACGAATGGCCTTAGAGCATTGTATCTAATATATACGAAGTGTGTAAATAAAGTAGTGAGACTGATTTTTTTTTTAAATTTTCTATTCTAATATAATTACAATGTGATATTGTCACCTCCAAAATAGTTCCCTTCGGAAGCCACACAGCGCTGGAGACGGTCCTTGCAATCATTGTAGCATTGCTGGAACTCGGATTCTGGAATGGCCTTCAGCTGGTCGGTTACAGCAGTTTGTATGTTTTGTAGTGTCCCGAAATGAGTTCCCTTGAGGTGATTTTTCAATCTCGGGAAGAGGAAAAAGTCACAAGGACTCAAGTCTGGTGAATAAGGAGGCTGAGGAGCAACAGGAATGTTTTTACTGGCCAAAAACTCGTTTATTGAGATGGCAGTGTGACAGGGCGCGTTTTCTCATCTCCAATTCATTGGTCAAAATGTGATGAACGGAGGTGTGATTCAAATTCAACTGTTCCCCGATCATTCTGACTGTCAAGCGTCGATCTGAACGCACAAGGTTCCGTACTCTGTTGACATTTTCATCGGTGTTTGCACTTGAAGGCCTTCCGCTTCGTGGTTCATCTTCAATCGACTCTCTTCCTTCTGAAAATTCCTTAAACCACCGAAAAACCTGTGCCCTTGATAAAACACGTTCTCCATAGGCCTCCTGAAGTTTTTCAAAAGTTTCGGTTGCATTATGTCCAAGTCTGAAGCAAAATTTGATTGCACACCGCTGCTCAACTTTGAGGTCACTCATTTCAAGAAAAAACCATTTCACGAAAACCAACGCTACGGACAAACAAATGACTGTGGCGAGTTCAGATTCATACTGGAGGCGCATCACACGTGCACCTGACGCTACTCAAGGCCACGCGTCTCCAGCGTTGCCAGATCGAAAGCGACGTTGCCAGTCTCACTACTTTATTTACACACCTCGTATTTGTTTATTGTGCTTGTTTATAATTCATATTTTATATCAAGAGTTATTGTTGATTATTACTTTTTCATATATATATATATATATATATATATATATATATAAAACCAATTAAATGAAACTATTCCACGAACTAAATAAACCATATTCACAAAAAGAGTACGCAGAAATGGATCAGCAACTCATGAAAAGAAATTAGAAAAGAGTTTCTGTTTTATTTCTGTGCTCTTTTTGTGAATATAGTTTATATATATAAATTTGAATCATTAGATATAGAAAAGGAGGAAAGTAGGAAAAAAATAGGTTTTTAGAAGAAAGTAGTTTTTTATGTAGACGATCTGAATAAAAAATCTTTTAAACTTTTTCTCCGGGATTTCTTAATTCTTCAGGAACTACGTGCATAAAATGTAAATTAGCGTTTGTAACTTTTAGCAATAGTTAGCCAAACTATATTTCAACTTATATATAAGACTATTATTATTATTAAAAATGTAAAATTTGCAGCTATTTTTACTGCCGTGGGTATTACCATGAATGAATAAAGCAATTATTTATGGAAAGTTTTGATTATTGCAAACATTGCTGGGGTATCTACATGCTGAATACCCTCGCCTCCTTCCTCAAGAACAAGTTTTTCAACAATATTTGACATGTATAAATTAAGTAATGATGTTCACTTATAACTTATTTCATTTATATCAAGATCTAAATTACTCATCTTACTTGATATCTCAGAGTTAGGGTTGTTAACTTGAAATAGAACAATTTAAATATTTTTAAAGGTTCTATTTGAAAATAGACATTTCTCGCATCCAGGTGAGCGACCCGAACACCAAAGTATAAGGTAGGATGTTAATTTATACTTTATGTAAATTATAGTAATTTTTGTGGTACTAACGATATTAATGTATTCCATTAGTTTTATTTTAAATATATTGAAATTGTAAACAAGTGAAAAGTCTACAACGACTATAGACTTCACAGTCTGCATGATGTTCAGACGCAATGTTCCCTATACAGATAGACTGTGTCCGAGAGGAAAGTCTAAAGCCAGGCTAAAGAAAACGTTTGACATGTGATTATTGAGTGATATTTTACAAATCTAACATAATCTTTATCAAGAATGGATTTAACGTGTGGTCCCTTAGTGTTATCTTACAACTTCTGACGTAGGCTTAGCAAGAGTACGTTTGAGATAACGTCCTTAAGTTGTTTATTTCTGAGTCGATGTAGATACCAGAGAACCTAAAGGCAGTTTATAACTGGAATCATCTGTTCCTGGATGCACATGAATATTGTTAGTTGTTTACATATTGTTATCAGTAGTTTTACATATTTTTTGTCATACCTCCCTCCCCTATCACAAAACATCATACTTCACCATAACTATAAGTAGTTCATTTACTCTTATAACAATGTTATAACTGCACCTCTGTATATTATCACTACTTATATTAAAATAAGAAATAAACGAAATTCATATATCCATCACCAAAAATAAATAATACAAAAGAAATTAAGACATTTACGTTCTCTTTTCTACTCTACAACAACGAAGATGTACAGTCCAATTTGTTAGCTAAAGTAAAAAAGAACTAGTTTTGGTAAAAACTATTATAATTATAATAATTATTATAATATTTATTACACAGTTATTAATACTCTAATCATAGCCATAATATTAATAAAAAGTAGCTAGTATTATACTATTGAATTATAATATTAATTTTCTTGGTTATTTATTATTGTGATGATGGCAACACTGCGAGTAGATTCTTGAAGCAAGTCACTAAGCAAAATATTAACTGTCCATAAATGATTGATGATCATGAATGATTGAGGTGATTTGTTGATATGTTACCATTGAATGAGTTCATCTGCTCAATCAACCTTTCATGAATGAGTTCACAAGGTAACTTATTCATAGTTTACCGGTGATTGAGGTGAAATGTTCATTTAACAGCTCATGAATGAGTTCATCAGGTGACCTATTCATGGGTTACCGGTCAAAACTGTTTATTCAACTGTTCATGAATGATTAACCAGGTGACTTGTTCATGGTTTTTCTGTGATCGTAGTGATCATTCAACTGCCCATGAATGAGTTCACCGTGTGACCTGTTATGCTTTACCAGTGATCGAGGTGAACTGTTTATTCAACTGTTCATGAATGAGTTCGCCATGTTGCTTGTTCATGGTTTACTGGTAAACTAGGTAAATAAGTTAATGGATGAGCTCACCAGGTAACTTGGGTTATAGTTCTAATGCAGCAATAAAACATAAAATGAAGAGAAAGCTAAAAAAGTTCAAAGATTATTATGGTTAAGTTCTGTGACAACACAAAAACCAAGCTCAAAATTCTTTAAAAATGAGTTTCTACGAAAGGATTTAGAAATTTATAATTATTGCATTGATTTTGTGATACTTATCTTTAATTCATTAATCTTTATGGTTAGGGAGAAACTGATTACGACGTAAATCACTAGATCGTATATTCAGGCAGTACACAGTAACTTTTATGTAGTCCATTCCTTGGATAAAACGTAATCCCTTCTTTCTGATCTCATAATTAAAAGTAATTAAAAACCATCACGAGAATAAATTTTAATACGAGAAATATAATGCCTCCTGAAGAATGAACCTTTATATTTATAATGAAGTGTCGCATGGCAGACATTTGGTGTCCTTGAAGAGACACTCAACTTGATGAACAGTGGATCGGCTTTACAAAGTCTTATACTAAAACGTCGTTCTGCGAGTTAAACAATTTTCTTCTTACGCTGACATGCCTTTCTCTTGAAAGGAATAGTCTATTTGGATAAACCTTTTGTTGTTTGAGATAATGTGCAGATATCATATCTTTTTACTTAAAGCTGGCATTTTTATTTTTAACTTCCATCTAATATTAGCAATGCCATCTGCACAGGATATCTTTTTTGTTTCCATTAAGCAATAAATTAACCGTCTTTCCTCGTATCCTGGTGTTGGATTAGATATTCGGTATCAAGCACCACCCCCTACAACCCTCTAAATATACCCCCTCCCACTACATAATCTTCATCCCCTTTACCTCCTACTTCACCCCTATACAGACACCCCTATATCCTCTCTACAACCTTACATTATCCTCCCTAATAACCTTACTACACCAGCCGTCTACACCACATACGTGATAAGATGATTAATTCGACTCTTAATTTTATTTAAACTAACCTCTGCGTTGCTACAAAAATGCATCTATTTTTATCTACCCACAACTTACTTCGATTATAAAATGGGGTAGTTGGCTATAACATTATAATGACCAACATTTCTGATAGCAACTATAACAGATAACCATTTGGTATTTATTATTACATGACTATATTATTTACTGTAACACTATGTAATTTACTCGTAATTCTGTAAAATTTACTCTTATTATGTGGATTTATTCATTTCTGTGATATATTTGCTAATAAATATATGGTTTTTACTTATTACTAAATGTATTTACTCATTAATATACATTATTGTCTCATTAATATGTGTTAGTTAATCATTATTATGTGATACTTATTCATTACAATGTGTTATTGAATCATTACTATGGGGTATTTCCTCAAGTTAGGAAAAATAACATAGTCTCCTAATGCAGATGTTTTAAAGAAACAAAGAGTTTCAAACACATAATGTTCTTCTTCAGGTTCCTTCGATTGCTATGATAACTTGGAAAGTACCAAGCATCCTAATGTCTGTTCAGTGAATTAGGTCTTCTGTGAACCCTTTAATATTAAATATACATTAGGGATTTTGGTGCTTTCTACTAATGCTTACAAGATCCCCTTTACACTACTTGTTCATATATAATTCATGGCTGCTTCATCCTTTCATGATTTAATTAAAGCCTAAGGACTCACTTCATCACTGTGCCAGGAGCAAAGAGATTAAAGACCATGTGTATTGACCCACAACCTAAGCAGAGCAGAGCAAACTTACCAAGTCTGACAGTGACATGCCATCAAAATCAACACTTTCAAAACAGAAACACATATTTGCTTTTGTTGCACACAGCACATATTTTATTTTTTAAATATTTTTACCGACAATCAAAATAAATTTAATTCAATTATCAGAAAACAAATGTCACTCACCTTACCAAGTTAAAATATAATATCAACCGACATTTCATAAAGTTTAAAATATTGTTACACCGATCTAGTAACCAATTAATATTAGGTTTAACTTTAATTAGTTTACTCTTAGTAATATAAAATTATAAAAGCTGTATTGAAACAAAGGGTGTCACTAATATTTCAACGGCTTCATATCTAAACGGGTCTAAGACCTAAATGAGTCGCACGAGACACTAATTCAGGTTTGAAATTCCGTATTCTGACAGTTGAATAGCAGCAGGTAGCTTACAATTTCTGCATTAAAGAACAAAGAGGTGACTGTGGCTTGCAAACTGGATATTAAAGTTCAAAATGCCTCAAATTATATGTCTAAGAAGAGCATATAACTTACAAGTCGCATAATAAAGTGCATGCATATTATTATTACCACACAGGTTAGTATGATTTATATTATTAATATGGCAAACCGTCATGCCTCGTATGATGAATGTTGGAGTCGTTGGAGCGCTTTCAGACGTTGTCCATCTTCAATAGCAACTAACTAACTAACCTACTGAGCTGTTATAAAGGGGTTGGTTTTCTGTCAAGTCCACTGCTATCCTGATATTTTTAATAGCAGCTCAGTTGGTTAGTTAGTTAGTTTCAATTGAAGTTGGACAACGTCCGAAAGCGCTCCAACGACTCCAACATCATCATACGAGGTATGACATGTTTGTCATTTTAATAATATAAATCACACAATAAAGGACAGAGAACTGTATGTAGTCTCTAAGACGACTATCAAATTTATAAAAATCGAATACCAAATATCAAAACGGGGTAAGTGACGCTGGGAATCTCAGTAAAGATTGTAAACCTGGTATATAAATCACAAAGGAGTCCATTCTGTTTGAATCCCCTTTGTCAAAAAAAAAAAAACACACACACACATTACAGTTAAATATAGTTGAAGTTATTTGATTAGTAATTCAGATTCAACATATACTGAACACTCATCCATGAGTGGAATAATACGGGGTATAATATCGTTTAACCTCTCAGTCATGGTCTTCGTTGTTCATGACGCTTTATCAAATGATCTCTGTATACTTAGAAATTACGATGGTATATTCAAGGCAGAAATTTTCATAACATCTCTACGTAAAGTCACGTGAGAAACTGATCTAACATGCAACGCAGACGCTCATGCAAGCTTCAATCTGTCTCGTCATTTATACAAATAATGCTCGCTTCAACAATTTTCTTTTTCTATTCCTATCTGTTGAATTGGTAAAATTGAGACGGAATATATAAACTACACAGCATAGCGTGCAACTGATAAAACCCAAGTAGTCAGAAATTGTTAAACAAACACAATATTCAATTATTAAATAATAACAATTTATTTCATTATAAATTACTAGTTTATAATTTTGTGTTATAGAGGAGTAATTTGTAGTTTAGTGGTAGAACTAGGATTCATCCTAAGTGGGAGAGGTAGAAGGGGTATGTATCGACACGAACACTCTTCTCTCTCCTGAAGACGGTTCAACCAAAAATTAGAGACTGTAAGTGTGTACTTTTAATTTTTCTATGTTTCTTTAAGTACATTGAACTGTGTTTGTCCATTTCGGATCGTATTTCATCGAAAAAGTGTGTATATATATAAAACAGTAATGAATTGTCGACCGTGAGACAGATATATAACATAAAAAGAATAAATCGGGATGCGATCAGTTCCTTCCACTTCCAATCAAACTCTCATTGCCAACGTTTTGAATTATTTAAAATCTTTTTCAAAGGCAAAAGTAGGTCTATTTGAAAATGAACAAACTATTACAAATGACATTACTAAAGCATTTTTTTTTTGAATAGTTTAACCTTCCATATTGTTTTACTAATGTAATTTGTAATAGTTTGTTCATTTTAAAATATTCCTACTTTTGCCTTTGAAAAAGATTTTGAATAAAATCAAAACTTTGGCAATGAGAGTTTGATTGGAAGTGGAAGAAACTGACCGCACCCCGATTTATCCTTTTTATGTTATATACAAATATATATAAAACAAGATTTCACATAAACACGTGAAATAACGATCAATGATCAAAACACAATAGAAAATAGAATGATCAATGAAAATATAAAAAACACTAAAATATTTCAACCGCAACTGAGTTGTGTTTTTGACTCTGACGAAGACCGCTTGTCATGGTTGAATGATCTTAGTCTTTTTCCCTTTTCATATTGTGGTTTGATCATTGATATATATATATATATATATATATATATATATATATATATAAAGATTTCACATAAACACGTGAAATAACAATCAATGATCAAACCATAATAAGAAATGGGAAAACAAGACTAAGATCTTTCAACCGTAACAAGCGGTCTTCGTCAGAGTCAAAAACCCAAGATGTCTCACCAGATGTTTTCTGGATCTAGTGTTCAGTTGGGTTTTTGACTCTGACGAAGACCGCCTGTTACGGTTGAAAGATCTTAGTCTTGTTTTCCCATTTCTTATTGTGGTTTGATCATTTATATATATATATACCAATTAAAAGAAACGGTCCAGCGGACTTTTTTAAATAAAATCAATTCAAAACGAAGGAAACACACAGAAAGACACAGACATAACTCACATCGATATTTCAACCATCGTCGTCATCAGGAGGTGTGAAGAGCGAAGAGCGAAGAGTCCCGCAGGAAGGCAGGGCGGCGACCGCCGACGATGGTCGAAATATCGATGTGAGTTATGTCTGTGTCTTTCTGTGTATTTCCTTCGTTTTGAATTTATTATATATATATATATATATATATATCCAATTGCATCAACGTCTAAACTGCAGTATAAAAATCAGAGAAAAAGAACTTTCAACCGAAACAAGTGTACTTTGTCAGAATTTAACTGATCCTGAAACAAGTGATGCAAAAACATCTGGTGTGGTGTTGAGAAGCGGGGAAGCAAGAAAGGTACTTTAAAGGAGGAAAGAGCAAGAAGGAGAACAAAGGGATGACAAGGCAGGTCAGGATGATCAAAGGAGTTCAGAAAGAAATAAGCAACAAATCATTTGCTGAATGTCAACCCTTGTAGACAAAGCTGTTGTCCTCATCAGTACAAATGATTAAGCTATATTCCAGCTTAAATAAACCAGTACTAATGTTAATAGTTTTGTAAATACAATATGTACTTTCAGACATAATAATTTTAGCTTTAACAAATTTGTAAAATGATTGTTGTTATTTGTATGCAAGAATAAGGTGCTACTTCCTTCACATCTAGTTAAGTTGAATTAGTGTTTGGCACGTGTTTTTAATTCTTTTTCCAGTTTTGACCAATGTAAATTGTATGATACATGATACGGTAAAACTTTTGACATTTAACCGGATTCTGTTATATCATTGAATAATGGTTTTTTTAGCATCATTTAAACCTTTATTGATATAAGAGGAAGGGTATTTTAATGAAAAAGATGGTAGAAGTAATACTATTAATTTCATCAATAAAGGATTTAGGGGAGCTAACTCTTAACGCACTTTAGAAACATATGTCTAAAAGGATATTTTAATAATTCTTGAATGGGAAATATAAATATGGACATACCAAGTATATTAGTAGGTTTTCTAGATACAATAATATATAACTCTTTAGGTAACCTATGGATAACGAAACATAACAAGGACAAATTACAATTTACTTCTTCCATTGTGAATTGGATTGTTGGCTTAAATCTGACAATTAAATTTTTGTTAGAAATGCATCGTTATCAACAGATATGGAACAGGTGAACAATATTTCTAAACAATCTAACTTGATTAACCAGAATTTTAGTTACCATTTGTTTCAAGAAATTGCCTATACAAATTATTCGAAGAATATAAGCACTTAACTATTGCAAGACTAAACTTTTGTTATCAAAATTATTTTCAAATTGAAAATAGCAATAAACTGTACATAATTTTCATTAATTCATTGCCGTTATGGTAGGTAGAGTTAGGGAATAATTAAAAGATTTCTCCTGGAATAATATCAAGTGATCAGTTACAGGTAAACGGTGAATGATTAAGCCAATACTTCAACTATAATCGAATAGCAATGGCTACTATTATTTTTTCAAGAAAATCTTCTTACTAAGAAATACAAATAAGATAACGCGCATGTCTATAGCAATGAAATAAAAAGCTTAGGTTTAAGAATGTAATAAGCAAATCTGTTAGGAAGTCAGAAAAGCTTAAACAAAGTTTAGCAAATGAACTTCTCAGGACCTGTCAAGTTAACAGGAATTTTCTCTATTTTTCGTAAAAAATATTGTATAATTTATTTGAACAACATTTTTATTAAAAGTAAAATAGAGGCAATATTGAATTATTAATATTTTTATTATATTAAGACTAACATATTTCGTTTGAAATATTAAATTCAGAGCTAATATTTTTTTATGCTAATAAACGACATATGAATCTTTATCATTCTCATTTCATCTCTCATCATCAAAATCAATTAACTTCTCACTGATCACCAAGGTTACTGCATCAACCCTGTGTATTATGAATAATTAGGTTAGGTTGCAGTGGTAGTGCCAAAGGGGAACACGCATAGGCCAAACATTAGCCCTTTATGATACATATAAAGAAGATTCATTCAACACTAAGAGTCTTTGGAGTAAGAATCATTAACGAGTACTTGACATCGTACAGGATCGGGACCGATAGCTTGCTCAGATTTATTCTGCTTTCCATGTGAATTAATCGAGGGCCAGAGTGTGTATCGAACTCCTGATATACCAGTTCAGAGGCCAGTACAATTCAACTGGGCTAATCTAGTCCCCATTACGAATAATTGCTTGTTTCCCATTATAATTTTAAGACAAGCCATTCTATCTGATATCGACCAGAGATTATTTATACTTTCTAAAGAAAAACAAATTTCTCTCTGCCGTATTGAGTGATAGTTACAACATAGTTAAACAAATTTTATTTCTCCAGTTGCTAACTTCTTTGTATATTTATAAATCCTTTATATTCCAACTAAATTTTCTAGAACCTTGCCAAATGCTAACAAAAAACTTTACGTACATCAGTTCTAGTATTTAATGCTTGTATTGTGATTTAACATATTGTATTTTTTTTTCTTTAAGCATCTGGTTCTTACAGTTTTCTATCAATATTATGCCAATAATAATAATAATGCATTGTATTGTTTTATTTTGTTTTATAAAAATATCTCTGTTCTTATTGGATTTTAAACTATTTGCATACGTCATTTTATGCTTGTGTTTTGTTAATAAAAATATTTTATATTGTATAAATATACATATTTTAAAAAATTATACTTTATAGTACAAAATATAATATTTTGCACTGAATTTGGTTTTATGTATGTATATTAGGAGGAATGTAATTATCATCCCCTTCTCTATGAGAGCCTCCAGACCTCTGATGGCCATGTTTTATAGTTAATTCACTTCAACCCCCCCTCCCCCCCTCAAAAAAAAACTTAGTGATATACTTGAATATACGTTAACGTCCAAACCATTGTAAGAAATCAGAAAAAACACTGGGATTCCTCAACCGTAACAAGCGGTCAACAATTGAGATTTGACTCTGACAAAGACCGCCTGTTACGGCTGAAAGATCTTAGTCTCTTTTTTTTTCTTATTTCTTACACTGGTTTGAGGGCTGATTTTTATTTCACGCGTTTATTGCAATATCTTCTTATTGAATATAAGTATCGTGCGTACACAGCGTACAATGTTTAAATGCGTCTCATTTAAGAGTTTTATACCAAAAAAAAAAAAAAAATATAAGTAGATACTCGTATAAAAAGAATTCAGTTAAATATCCGTATTCTTTAATTTTTTTTTAAAAATAAAAACTTAAGTACAATACTAAATTATGAAAAGGTTCTTCAGAAACCACAATTTGTAACCAGTAACACGGAACAGTTAATACACCGACTTTACTCCTATAAACCCTACATTCAATTCAAATGTGTTTTTTTTTTTATATAAAATTGGTTAGAAGTAAACCACTTGTTTCAGAGATATACAAGGGAAAATTCACATCTACTATCAAAAACAAGGTTTATAACAGAAACACTTTCATTTATTCATTTCCAGAAGTAATATTTAATTTAAAAAAAAACACACCGTTTTATCATTACTGAAAGACTATTTTAACCTCAAAACACTTTACAAACATTACTCGCTAGTTTAATTTTTCATTAATCTTTCTTTTTTTTGTTCGTTTAATCTTTTCATCAAAAATTATAAACACTAATAATAACGCATCCTTAGCTGGTTTCCTTCATCTACAGGAAACAACAAAATATTTTAAAAAATTGAATGCAATAGAGACACAAACATAAAAAAGAAAATTGAATAAAAGCACACACATTGAATAAAAGAAAGCACACACATTACATTATATATACCACATATATATTACCACACATTATCACATAATACCACACAATAACACGCATTACCGCGCATTACCACCTATTACCTGTTTTGATATTAAGACGTGTACCCAGCTTTCCAGCCATATCACGGATAATAGCAGAACAGATTGATGCTTTTTAGCGTGAAAACTCTTTCGCCGCATCTCGGGGGCACCAAGCCCTATCCTAGGATAGAACCAATGTCAGCCGAGATACGCCCGAGGTGGACCGCGCAGAGGCGAGCTTCCACGACCCTACATCACAAACATCACCATCAACACCACAAGACCAAGACCAAGACAAACCAACCAAGACCTCAACCAAAATCAGAAAAACACAAAGAAAGACAATCCTCCAGTAAAAACAAAAAACACTGTAAAACTAAAACTAAAAGAAAACCTACAACCACTGTGAGTAAACAAAAACTCAAAAAGAAAAAACCCTTTACATAAGGCCACGAAGCACTAAAAACCCACACAACGGCACTTAAACCTAACACACATTGGGAGGTCTCCAGGCGTCTTACGTAGTCTTCTTATACAATAAACGAACTTAAAAAACTCCTTCCGACCTTGTGTGGGGGCTCTTCGGTATGTCTCAGCTACGAACTTCCCAGTAGACATCTCATAAATAAACCTCTCGCTAACATATCTGGGGCACTCTTCCAGAATGTGAGCGACACTCTCCAACGGGGCTTCACAGCAGCAGCCTGGGCTATCCCGCCTCTTAAACCTGGAGAGGTACGCTCCAAAATCACCATGCCCACTGAGGACCTGAGCCAGCCAATGTTCGATTGGTAGGTTGGACATACGTACCCTCGCCTCCACGCTTGACAAGAATTTGTACGTCCACCTTCCGACATCACCCTCGTCCCATCTTGCCTGCCACAAACGCATTACCCATTGCTTCAGCTGCTTCTCCCTGTCCCCGACCTCTTCCGGAGAGTAAGCGATCCATCTAGGCATATACCCTCTCTTCAGGAAGAACAGCTCTACTCTAAGTTTTACACTTATATCAATAGGCATGCGTCCTGCTAGAACCTGTGTCGCCAAGGCAGAAGTCGTCCTGTATCCCTTGGTGACTGCCAAAAGTGCTCTGCGCTGATGAGAGATCAAAGTCTTCCAATGTCTAGAGTTCAATACAGGGCCCCAAATTGGCGCACCATGTAACATTATGGCCTCAAAAATGGCACTGTACAGTATACCTATGGATCTTGCCCCGATTCCCCAACTTGGCCCGGAGAGCCTTCCAACACTCATAAACTTTACAAGGGCTCTCTCTGCCATTTCATTTATATACTTTACGAAATTCAGCCTCTCTCCTATCAGGACTCCTAAATATTTAACTGCTGTCTTGAAGCTGATTCTAGTGCCTTCGTAGAACACTCGAGGCATGCTTCCTCTATTCCAACGTTCCCTTTAACATCAGAACTGCACCTTTGCATATTCACACCATCTATTCACATTTGAGAGAGAGTGGTTGGCACGCTCTTCTATCTCCTTCCTGGACTCGGCACGCACAACCAGAACCGATCATCCACGTACGCTATCGGCGTGTGACCGGCGTCCAGAAGCTCCACCAAGAGGACCTCAAACAAGTATGCCCACAATACAGGGCCCAACACCGACCCCTGTGGGCATCCTCTCTCAACCACTCTCCCTACAGTACAGTTTTCAGTCCTGACAAACACAGCCCTATCCTCAAAGTAGATAGGTCGATATTCCAAGGTCAATAATTTTACAATGTCAATATTTAATTATATATATATATATATATATATATATATAGAGTTAACACATGAAAGAGAAAAAACAAATAAAGACACACACAAAAGACTCACAACGATATTTCGACAGTCGTCGTCATCGGGTAGAAGTAGTCAGTTAGCTTCAGCTACTCAAAGGGACTACTTCTACCCGATGACGACGACTGTCGAAATATCGTTGTGAGTCTTTTGTGTGTGTCTTTATTTGTTTTTTCTCTTTCATGTGTTAACTAGTAGTCCTGTTGGACCATTTCAAGTTGTATATATATATATATATATATATATATATATATATATTATATATATAATAATATATTTAGTTAACGTAAACATTCAGTTATTATAATAGTTATGTATTATACAAACTAGCAATGCAATGTAGTCATTATCAGAATAAATATTAATTAATTAATATTATGACTAGTTAGTCATTGAGTATGTACATGTACATAGAAGTGGTTGTTTATCTATTATAATAAAGCTGTCCTAAAAAAATTTATTCTTATTAGGCTGGAGAGGTTGTTTTGGTGTCTAGATTAATCCAGCACCGGGGTGAAATAAACACCGTGACCTGAATACAAAACAGCAACACACACTGAATACCTCATTCTCACTCAGTTCCCCAGAAACGAACCCGTCAATGCAAAATAGATAATTTAGAGCCAGCCAGAAAAACAAAATGCACAATTTAGTTTCACTGAAATTCTTTGAATTTCCTTTGCAGGACAAATGAATGAATGCATATTTTTTTTGTTTTATTTTCTTATGAGTATATTTTAAATAATTAATAATTTTTTTGTTCTTATAATAATAGATTAGTTTTTTTTATCGTTTGTCATACTTTTTCTGTTTTATTATTACTTATTTATTATTTCTCATTGTCTCTTTTCCTTCCAAAACGCAGCTGCACTGATAAAATGCAATTGAGAAGAAGGCCTTCGTCGTAGCTTGCCTAATCAATCTTACCCCGGTAATGTCTTCTTCTAGCTTGCCCCTATCCTTGGCTTCTGAGCCATTTGCCAACGGCCTAAACAGTACAGGAGGACAGAACCTGGCAATGTTTTCTTCTTCTAACCTACCACTAACCTTCACTTTTGATCCATTTGTAGAGGCCTTACCAGTAGAGGCAGACAGAACTTAGTAATGTTTTCTTCTTCCTACCTACCACTACCCTTGACTTTTGATCTATTTGGTGGCTTACCAGTATTTGGGGGGGCTTACCAGTAGAGGCGGACAGAATCCGGTAATGTTTTCTTCTTCTAACCTAGCCCTACCCTTAACTTTTGATACATTTGGAGAGGCCTTACCAGTAGAGGCAAAATGAACACAGTATTTTTTTTTGCCCATAAGAAAAGAATGGGTGTCAAAGAACAAATGATCAACATTTTCTACCTTCTAAAATATGACAAAAGGTGAAAGCAGACAAGATCGAGCGTTGAATCGTACAAACTACTTGCGTGTCAGGAAAAAACAATAGGTATCTTATTTACCTTTATATCTTGGAGAATTCGGAAATCCCCTGTCGGATCTGGGAATGGCTGAAACAAACGTAGACGTTTCTTTAAAAAAGTTGATTTATGGAAACTGGATTTGGCTATTTTAGTACAGCAAAAGTGCAGTTGTTTGAAATCGAGTAAAGGAACACATGAGATATAGACGACTGTGCGATTAAAAAAGCATGCACTAGCGATTTATATAGAACGACACGTGCGAAACAACCAGGGGTTACTTTTAAAAAGACGCCCTATAAATCACAAAACAACATAATCCCAGCATGTAGCAATAAATCACTTCTATTCAACCACACTCCAATTGCAATATTATAACAAATAATCCAATCTATTCCCTATTTCATTAATTCTCATCTTTTCTATTCTATTTTAAACAATTTTTTATACAATTTATCCGAATATATTCAAAACTTTTTTGACATAAATTTTATCAAATGACTTATTTCATGTATACGTAACTCCTAAGGATTGCATAGAACGGACCTCAGAACAACCTTTTCAGCAAACACTTTTTTAAAATATATGTAGTCTGCCTGCTCTCTTAGTCATTTTCTGAAGGCAAACTAAAGTCAATATTTTTACACTGATTGTCACAGATTTTACTTGGTTTTGTGGATTAATTTTCAGTTGAACATAAGTCAAGTTGACTTTTGTTTCGTATTAAGTATGGAATACGTATAGGAATCCCCCCTATAACACAGCATAGCTCTTATAGTATAGTATAGCTCACAGTATAGTATAGCTCTTATAAAGCTTTTCATACAACGTGATTTCATGTCCGTCGTACAACGCAATTTTCTATAACGTGAAACCAATCTAAAGTGAAAGGGGGGCTTCTGTGTATATACTTTGAAAATTGAAATAAATACAAATGAAGACTAGATCCTAGGACCCAGTTCCAGTATTTCGACCCTTTTAAAGGTCGTCCTCAGGAAAGGAAGTGATACAGTGAGAAGACAAACGCCAACTGAACTACATCACAAAATATGTGCAGGTTGGCCACAACTAACACGAAAAAATGCAAGTAATAACTAAAGAAGATAATTAATGAGAAAATATAAAAAAAAGTTATAAAAAATTAACAAACTAAAAAATAATTAACTTAATTAACAAATTAATAGGAATAAATATATAAATCATATTATGTACGATTAATATTATATTTACTTATAGTAATGTTGAGTATAAGTGCCTCTAGTTTTTTTTTATACTGATTTCAAGATTTTTGAAGTTAAGCTACCTTAATGGCACAATAAGATAGATAACAAATTTTGATTTATGCCACGTATCTAATCCATATATTTTCAAGCTATTATAATAAATTATTTCATTAGTACATTAATTATGTAAATAGTATGTATGCAAAAAAAATAATTTTCATTAAAAATAATATAGCAAATATAATATTAATATAAATATTAATAGTTATTTAAAATTATATAAAAGAATTTTTTTATTTTGTTCTGTTGTATTGTTTATAACTGGTCCAGCCTATTTCTAAATATGTAGAAAAATATCTCAATAAATCTGTCAGTAATTTTGCTCTTTTTGAGATGTGTTTAATTTTCGTTTTCTTGTATTTTATTCATTTTAAAGAAGGTTTTAAGAAAATTGAAGATTAGTACTTAAACTTGTATATCTGACTAATATATCATTAACACTGATTCAAGTCTATTTCAATTAATATATTTTCATAGGAAATATAATTAAAATTGTAAGATCTAAAGATAACGATTGTAATACTATAAAGATTATAGTAAACGCACTGTTTAGGCAGCCATCAGTATCAGAAGGTCAAAAAATTTTTCTGAGGGGCATTTGGTTACTGTACGAGCAACTCAGTCTAGGCGATATGGTCTTGGTAAATAACTATATCACTATATAGTTTTGTCTTTATGGCAGAATGAAGTATGTTATGTGTCTTTCACTGTTCTTTCACGAAGGCTCAGAGGTCTCTCCCTAAAGAGGGTTTCCCTTGTGGGGAGGCTGACCCCTGTTTCCCGTCATGTGTCTATCAGTCCACGTCCTTGTCGCGAAAATGGGGAACAGGTTACGCTGATTGCAGAAAGCTTCGTGACCATTGACCTTACCTGTAGCTCAGACAGGCTCAATAGCACACTAACTCCCGGAGTTCTACCAGAGAACTTATAAAATATTGTCGGTATCAAGAGAGCGGGTGCCCCATGAGGAACCTTTTGTGGGTTATTCATGTCCCGTCAATGATGTTGGCCTCGAGTTCGCTGAAGTTCCTGACCCAGGAAGGGTAGACTGCCCTTGAGGTAGAAGGGCGTCGCTGTGTGAGAAGCAGTATCTTCTCAGAATAATGCTTGCAGAGAATCAAGAGGGAGCCAGCCCTCGACTATTGCCATTAGGAAAATCCATGAACTGAACTTCTGGGCTTTATTACTGGTACTCACTCCAGAAGCGAGTCCCAAAAAATGGACATCCTCAATTGGGAGGATGACCGAATCTTTATGGATGTTATGGTTGTTCTTAAACTGAATGAGTTGAGTTACACCAATAAAGTTGAAAGACCCACCTGTGTCCTTCACTTTTCATATATACATATTATCACCAATACATAATATAATAAATAAATTCATAATTAATAGGTATATATATATATATTATATATTACACTTGTGGTTATTATATTCGATGCATGAACCAATTTGGTTATCGTTTAAGTAATGAGCCATTATATACCTTATTATATATTAATAATTAAAAAAAATTAACCACGGGCGAAATAAGTAAAATTATAGAGAGAAAACAGCTAGAAGCAACTGAGGAAAATAAATTCTAAATTTCGATCTTAGTGGCTAGGGTGGTCCAGTGGCTTGCGAGCTCATCTCTGGAACCTTAGATCCGCGTTTGATTCTCACTCTGGCTCCAATTTATTCACGCTGATGGTGAAAAATTATGAGCTGCATTTCATCCCTTGGAGTGAACGTTAAACAATTGGTCTCCAGACTGTAAGATCTCAGATACTTGTCAAAAATCCCTACTTTAAATAAACTTCAGATAACCAAACTTTAGGACTCCCAAGAGACTTCAAGCTCGCCCATTACATAAATAGCTGATAAATATAAACGAGCCACATTTTCCGCTCCTTGGATAGCACGTAAGGGTGAAATACTACAAATGTGGGTATTGGGAAAAAAATGTTTTGACCAAACAATAACATTACTGATATCCATCACTAAAAAGTTAATGTAATGAAGAAGTTGATGAGTACTTACGATAGACTTTGATTGTACCGTCTGTGTCTCCAAGGGAGTTCTTGGATACGCATTTGTATGCACCGTAGTCCTGCTCTGTTACTGTATGGATAGTCAACTTCATGTGGACTTTGTATGCGTTGTCAATCAGTCGAGGCTCGTACTTAGCTCCTGAAAACAATATATGAGTTATAAATCTGTTAGTATGAGAGAGGTTATACAGAAAAAGTGACTGTATTTCTCAGGAATAATTTTCTCCATGAGCTTTTCTAGGTCTCTAAATAACTTTTTTACTAAACATTTAGAAGAAGAAATTATTTAAACACCTAGAAAAACTAATGAAAAAATGATTTCAAAGAAATACGGTCAATTGTTCAATGAAATATGTTTAAATGAAGGCTGCCCCCAAACTTAATATACATACATAAATATACGAGTATACAAGCTTTCAAATAAACACGCAAAATAACAATCAATGATCAAACCACAATAAGAAATGAGAAAAAAAAGACTAAGGTCTTTCAGCCGTAACAAGTGGTCTTCGTCTTATTGAGTTGGGTTTTCGACTCTGAGGAAGACCGCTTGTTACGGTTGAAAGATCTTAGTCTTTTTTTTTTCATTTCATATTGTAGTTTGATCATATATATATATATAATATATATATATATATATATATATATTGTTAAATAGCAGAGCAAATTCTGTATTCAATATTTTTTTCAGCAATTTTTTTTCTAATCATTTTTCAGTGCATTGCTGCCAATGCAATGAAAATAACAAATTTTCCAGAGACATACAGGAGGCAATAACACAGTCCAATAACTGATAGCATATATTAAGAACTAACTATACTAAATTATAAAAGAAAACACAAGTTTCGACCTCATAGGTCATTTTCAGTCAGAAGAAAGTAAAGACGGATAAATAACAACACAAAATGACAGTTATTTTGCTCTGCTAAATAACAGTCTACTCTGCTATTTAAGAATACATGCTTAGATGAAGACCTGCTGTCAAGTGTCAATCATTTTGACTAAAAATGATGTTGATTAAAAATGTTAAGCACATTTGAGCGTTACCTTATATTCAATGAAGTGACTGAAAGCCGAATATACTTATAATCTTTTCTTTTCATTTAAAACTTAGAGTAGTGATTTTTCAAAATATATATAGATGTAGTTATTATAATGTTGTTACTGAAATACTCTTTAAATATAAAATATGTGATAGTAATATCTGTTATTGTATAGATTTACTTCTTCGTGTTTATTACACCTTCATTTTACAAAGCCTCATTTATCTGAAATTATTTCCTGTTCAACGAACCCCTCCTTTTTTAATTGTTTTATTTAAACAATTCTTAAGTAGATTTTTATGACTAGAAATATTAATTTAGTTAACAATTAAGGGATATTTCTTAGAGTTACGATAATGGCTAAAAGGTGGGTCATTATTGACATGCTAGGTTATAAAAGACGCATTTATTTAAATTGCTTGCCAAAATATCATTAAAGAAATGTTAAACATGCCCTTTAAGAGGGATTCAATAACTGTTTAAAAGCAGATGAAAGGTCGCTCTAAACGAGCTTACTGTATTTTTACTGCCCTCTGCTGCAGCCCCCTGCCCATTAAAATCCTAGCCCTAATAAGCAGTTAATCAATGTTTTATTAACGAAGGGAATAGTTTTGAAAAGGGTGGAAGGAGAAGGGTGGTGTTCTAAAACACACCAAACTCGATCCAGCCCTATTAATGCGTTCAAATTAACTCCATTAGAGGTCTATAACAAGCTGTGCTTGGGATTAGTCGACTTTATTCCACCAAAACTGATTTAACTTTCCCTACTGGATTATATTAAATCAGGATTAGGTATGCCCTCTAAAACTGAGGCAAGCTTACATTACGATAAACGCAACTTGTTATGACTCAAATACAGGACTAGAGAGTAATTTGATTTAATTAATAATGTCTTTAAGTTTTAGATGTGGTCCAGCCGTACCATTGTTAACGCTGTAGTTAAAATCTTAGCCTACAAACGTTCAACTATTGAAATGTGACTTTTATTTTGTGGTGGGATTGAGGGTCTGCTGGAAAGGTACATCTCTGACAGGGATTCCTAACGGGAATACTGCGTCCCCCTGATAACCCTACATTGAGCTTCCTACATTTTGTCTCACTCAACTATATTTAGAAACGCTTATTTCACTACTACCTAATACCATACATATTCAGGTGCTCATACTTAACATTGTCTCCAAGTGACGACGTTTCAGTTTTTTTCAACAAGTTTCTTACACCTTACGGGCTAGGAAGACAATACTTAATATCGTCTCTACCTCAAATTTTTTCAACAAGTTTCTAACACCTTACGGGCTAGGAAGCCAATACTTAATATCGTCTCTACCTCAATTTTTTTCAACAAGTTTCTAACACCTTACGGGCTAGGAAGCCAATACTTAATATCGTCTCTACCTCAAATTTTTTCAACGAGTTTCTAACATTTTACTGGCTAGGAAGCTAACACTTTACATAGTCTCTTCCTCATATTTTTTCAATTAGTTTCTAACATTTTATGGGATAGGAAGACAATACTAAACATCGTCTCAACCTCAGAATTTTTCAACGAGTTTCTAACATTTTACGGACATGGAAACCAATACTTAACATCGTCTCTTCCTCAGAATTTTTCAATGAGTTTCTAACATTTTACGGGCTAGAAAGCCAATACTGAAAATCGTCTCTATCCCAGAGTTTTTCACCTTCTGCTTCAAAAAAAGGAAGGCAAGAGTAAAATCAAACCTGGATTTACCAATTTAGGAGCCAACACGCAAGCAACTGGAGTCTCCTGATTCCTTAAATCGTGATGTAATGTACAATTTTCCAAATGACGTATTGATAGCGTTGCGTAATCAATACTCTGGAGATGGTTTCAAACTAGTGGTTCCCAGCCGTTTTGATGTATGTGAACTTAATAATGATCTCTAGTTTAGTAAACTTGACTAACAAAAATTGAAAGTTCCTGATGTACAACAATCTGGGAATAGTGATATCTCACAACTACAATGCTAATGAAAGATGATGTAAATCAGAATATAAAAATGATTTCAACTTGATAATATTACAAATGTAAGTGAGAAGTAACTTTGCGTGTGTTTAGTGAAATGGAAAACAATGTTATCCACTCAAATTGCCGGGTAAATAACCAGTTTTGATATTTTGAAAGCACCTATTTGTTATTTACTGAAACACAGATCGGAATTGGAAGATGAAAAAATTTTGGCGTATGTACAGTTGGTTTGATAATCGAACAGAGCAGCACTAACTAACGGATGCTTGTCATTGAGGTATTTTATCTACACACGACTTTACATATCGTTCCTATCTTGTGGCAAAAAAAAAAAAATAGTCCCAGAACTTCACTTAGTATTATTATTATTAATTATTTACATTCGTAATTAATTTTTCCTGATTTGAAGAAACTTATCAATTTAAATAAAACAAAAGAACTTATGTTATCAAGCTAATTTAAGAAAATTAAAAGCGTTGTTCTATTAATTATAATCATTAGACAATTTTGTTGAGATTTCAAAATGTAAGTAATTTTAGCTAATAAAAGGAAGGCATTCTGGTGTAGCTTTGAGAAAGTTATGTTTGTTGCTGGAGTAAACTAAAAACAAGTAAAGACATTCGAAACGATAATGGTGTTTGATTCAGAGGAAGCCCTTAAATAAGTGAAATAAAGATTTCAAAGCTATCCGCTTTTGTGAGAAAAGGAGTAAGCTTTAGTAAAACAAAATAAACTTTTGTTTTCATGTTTAACTTGATTAGCTTTTAGGGGAAATGTTTAATGAATCTACCTGGGTCTTGTGATTTACGGAATAAAAAGGTTTTTTTTTATGGAAAGAAAGGATGTTAACTGTTTGATTAGTTTATGCTGAGAGATACAAAGAAATAATTATTTACTCAATTATCTATTATCTTAAGACGCTTTTTATTTACTGCTACGTTCTGATTCTTTAATCAAATGTATGCAAAATTTGGAGTGCCCTACAATAAACTTTACTATAAGTAAGTTCATATCAAACTTGTTAACAGGTGGCTAGGTTAGCTTAGTGACAATGTGCTCGCCTTTGAACTGGTAGGTCTGGGGTTCAATACCTACTCTGGCCCTAGATTTATTCACATGGGAACTGAATAAATGTGAGTCTGTCGTCCCATGGAGAGGACGTTAAGCCGGCGGTCCCGAGCCTATACGGTGTCAGGTACTTGGTAAAGATGTCTACTCTAAATATACTTGAGTTAGGTAAAGTTTAGGAATACCAATGTGCAATCTGTCTTCTTTGTGTGGTATCCCAAAGAATCAATGTTCAACTTATGTGTGTTTTCTTGTGGGGGAGTACCGCTGCAACCTGACAACGTAACAAGTGTACCTGACATCGTACTTTATTGAACGTTACATCGTACGCCAGATTTGAACCTACCAGTTCAAAGGCGAGCACATTGTCACTAAGCTAACCTAGCCAAAACTCGTTGACAACCATTCAGTATTGGTTTTTTAAATAAACCCATTTACTATTGCGTAGATATGTTATCATTCTGCTTGGTAAAGTACTATTAGTCCCATATATAATCAAATTAATAAATAATTTGTTTGGATATGGCTTATCCATTTCATCAGTTATAACTACAATAGATTCATTGTTCTCCATCACTATGGTCATTTTCATTATTAATAAACTGAGGTCTTGCATCTCCTCGGAGTCATGCGCACCACGACTATATCTGACCTAACCTGCTTACCTTTGTATTTCTTAAAATACCATTAGATTTTCAGTTCATTAATGAATTTTACAATCGTCTGTGGAGAAGTATCTCTTACTTCTATTGGGTTTAGGTGTGATTTGCCAACCATGTTTAACCTCTAAAAGTCGATTGCCTCACATTCCATAGAATAACAAGATTTTACAAAAAAGGCGTGAAATAAAAATCAATGATCAAAGCACAATATGAAATGGGGGGGGGGAAGACTAAAATCTTTCAACCGTGACTCTGACAAAGAGCGCTTGTTACGGTTGAAAGTTCTTAGTCTTTTTTTCCCATTTCATATTGTGGTTTGATAATGGATTTGTGTTAAATTTTACCATCTCTTCACGACAGAGTCTAGATTCTTTATTTGATGTTAATTGCTGCTTGAATTAGCGGTTGTTAAGAAGTTAATGTCAGGCTAAATATTTTATATGTATTTTTAAAGAATTTGCTACAAGATTTATTATTTTCTTTCAAAATTTAAATTCAGCGATTAAATATATAATTATTAGATTGGATCAGACCTAGTTGTTCTAACCAACCTTTATCTTTTTCTTATTCACACAATAATTCCTTCCTTTAGAAAGATCATGAGTGTAGACTTCAGATATAAAAGCCAATATCTATTTTCTTACTTTTAACAATTTCTTCATCCTCAAGTATTGAATTTAATTCCAGTAATTTATACAAACTCTTTTCTATGTATACAATTAATAGCAATAGCATCATATATTTTTAAATTTTGTGCGTCATATGAATTTCACTCATACTGAGGTATTGAAAAGCAAGTTAAATACACCCCTACTCTTGAGACCTAACAGGGAGCCAGGGTAGTCCGATGGCTTGTGTGCTCGCCTCTGTACTCGTAAATTTTGGGTTCGATTCTCGCATGGCTTCGACTCATTCTCAGGGGTGGTGAAAAAAACCACCTGCCATAGACCACCTAACCGATGCCATAGACATAGAATATCAGTTACTCGACAAGGTCCCACACTTAAAATATATTTTAGCTAGGCAAAATTTAGTACTTCTAATGAACAATCAACCAGGTAATATGGTGTATCCATTACCAAAATGTGTTGATAATAATAAATGTGCCACAATTTTCACCCCTATAACTGCACTAAAGATAGAAAGCCATAAGAGCACTCATTGGAAAACAAACATCTTTAGACCTATCAAATTGATAATGTCAAATATAAATTTCATAATGATGGCTAAGTTATGGGAAAGAACTCTCTGATTCTAGTTTATTATAATTTAAACTGTTAAAAGTTATATTCAAATCAACGCTTCTGGTGGGTAACTTCCGGTAGTTCTTTTAAGTTGAGAAAGCACGAGCTTAGAATATGACCAGCATACTTAATGAAGTAAATTTACATCAACTCTGAAGAATCAATAATCTTCGTTTGGATAGGAAACAAGCAAACAACATACTCTAAACCGCTTGAGATAATGGCGATGAAAATATAACTGAACCAACTGGAAAACCATAAACACAAGTAGTCTTATTTTTAGCTTACACATGTATGGAATGACATAATCAGATTACATGTATGAAGAAGGGGAAAGTGAAAAGAATAGTCAGAAAAAACAATAAAATAAGAAAACAGGAGAGTAAAAACACCAAGAGGGATACTTAAAAAGAAAGAAAGAGGAAGTGAGAGGTAGAATAAAAGGAAAAAGACAGAGATATTAACGATAAGGGGGATGGAAGAAAGATAGTAAACATAGAATAGAAGATAATGGTTAAACAGAGAGAAAACAACAGAGAGAAAAGGAGAAAAAGAAAAGAGTTCAAAGCGGCCTACACTCAACTTCACTATAAGTAAACATAATATCATACTTTTTGGGTGGATAATAAATAATGTTCTATTTAGGATTAACATGAATGTCTAAATTTTTTTTTATTAATCGATATTTTTTTTTATAATTTTGTGGCAAACTTTAAAGGTTTTTTAATTAACCGTTTAGCGTCAAAAAATATTTTCTGAAAACAGAAAATGTACTCTAACGCCGTTTTGGTGAACATAATATTGAAAAAAATTATCTCAACTCATACTCCTTAGTACGTTCTATTTTTAGGTTTAGCTTCATTTTAATCCGTTAAACGCTCTGGCTTCTATCACTCTCACAAGCTTTGAGAATTAACTATAAGTCAAAATTTTTATATTTTAATAAAAAAAAAATATTTCACGTTGTTTAAAAAATCTGAGTATATTTTTTTTATTGCATTTGTAACCTCAAAGATAATAGCAAAATTTGAGAATTCCATAATTAGTGGTTTAAGAGAAAAAATATGTTGCCTAATAACAGATTTTTGAATAAAAAAACTTTTCCGCCATGCATAATTCCATTTATGTGTAAAAGTATCAACTTGATCCATCAAAGATTCTGGACTATAGCGTGTCCACAGATTTTTGATACATATTCACTCACCACACACACACACACACACACACACATAGGCATCATCGAAAAAACTTCATAAACTGATTTCTGGGACCTCAAAACATGTAATTATGTCAAAATCAGAGAGATAATATTTTTCACGATCACTATACTTTACTTATAGTAAAATAAAAAGAGTGGAAGTAAAAGTAAGAAGAGAGGGAAAATAAAAGGAAGAAAATAGAGGGATACCAACGATAGAGGGGATGGAAGATGGACAGTAGAAATGCAATAGGAAACAATGTTTAAAGGTAGAATAGAGAGTGTGTGTGTGTGTGTGTGTATGAGAGAGAGAGAGAGAGAGAGAGAGAGAGAGAGAGAGAGAGAGAAGAGGGAGTTAAAAAGTAGAAGAATTATGGTTAGGGTGGAATGAGAAAGGATGAGTACTAGAAGAGAAAGTTAACCACTAGATATATCTTTGTGTTTGTTATTTATTTTTTGTTTAATTATTATATAACTATGTTTTAAAGCATCTATATTACTTTTATTCACATAAATTCAAAAAATATTCGAAGTTATAAACAATAAAGCAGAGTAAAAACTTCATAAACAAATTTACATATTAGAATATAAATACAATATTTTAATTTTCAATTCCTCAAACAGCGTTTTTTATGTCAAACTGTATATTTCGGCTATTTATGTATCAATCAAAAACTTATAAACTGTATAAAGGTAAATTTATTTTTCTATTTAATGATTTCCTAACTATCATGTATAGTAGAAACTACTGAATGTTTCATACTATGGTGCTTAGGTAAATAATATCTGAGGTAAATAAGCTTACTTATTCATAGCATCATTTTTACCGTTTTGTATAAAATATGTAATAAATATTCACTTCAATTACTAAGATTGTGTTAGCTCTTGACAAAGAGAGAGTAATGTGGTTGAGGAAGATGAAGTGAGAATTAGTAAGAGTAGGAAGGAGTGAGCAGTTTAGAGGAGAGAAGAAATGGGAGACAGCGTGTGAGAGAGTGAGAAAAGAAGAGTTAGTTAGCGAAAACACGGGAGTGCAAGTAAGTCAACGGTGACAGATCAAAATCCGTGGTATAGCCGAAAGGCATAGGCACACGGCAATAAACCAAAACAGGTGACAGATCAAAGAGGAAGACAAAGATCTGTATGAGATAAAGGGAAATTGGGAGGGAATGAATAGAAAGGAGAGAGAGCGCGCTCAGATAGTGCTCAAGAGCTTAAAACAATAGTGAAAGAGCTCACGAGTAGTAGGGAAATATAGTGATAAGAGGAGACTGGCAGAGAAGCGAAGTGAGCAAGTGAAAGTGGGAGATGCAGAACAATGAGTCAACGACTGGAGGAAGGAGCGCAAGAAAGAATCGAGTTAGGAATGAGTTAGCTTTGAGAGTGAGTGAGTGACAAAATGTCACATATAATAATTTGATTTGAAAAAATATGAAAACAGTGAACTACATTGGAAAGATGGCATTGGGTCAGAGAAACAGTCAGAATTAGGTGGTGTGTTTGTTTTAAAGAAGCTCCAGTAAGAATGAGAAAATTGAATAAGAAAAATGAGAAATTAGTAGAAGTTTAAGAGTTTTAAAGTTAAGAGAACCTTAAACCACCACATTACTTATTGTACTCTCTCTTCCTCTCTTTATTTCCAACGCAATCGTACTAATTGAAGTGGATATTTAGGGCATATTTTAGATAAAACGGTAAGTGATGCTAAGAATGAAAAAAGTTATTTTGTTCAGTTATTATTACTTAAGCTCTTTATTATGAATCACTTAGTAGTTTTTAAAGTTAGGGGAATACGATTACGGATGAGGGTGAAGATGACAGAGAAAAGACAATAAATCACTGAGGATAGAGGGAGAGTTAGAATATTCTAGAGATTGAGGGAAGAATTGAGAAAAGGAGAGAGTGAATGAAAAGGGAGATATGTGAGAAAGATCGAGAAGCAGTTTTATATAATACTGGAAATATATATATATAAATATATATATATATATTTATATATATAATACTGGAAAAGAACTAATTCTAATGCAAAATATTTCAAGAAGGTGACATGAATAAAATTTCTATATAAATGATAATCTATCAAACTCGAATTGTTTACTTTGTCTTTTTATCAACACAATAGAAGAGAAATTACAGAATGACATGAAGCAGGTGGTCACTGTTGAGTTATTCCATTCATAACGATAAAAAATGTATAGAACAAGACTGAATATGCCGCTTGGAAAAAATAAGTGATGAATTGGACGATATATTCAGATTAGTGAAGGTAATTTCTGTGTTATAGTTGATGAATCATCAAGGAGAAAGAAGGTTAATTATGTAGGGGATGTAGAAGGTATTGGGACGGACAGGGCGGACTCATGATTGATTATCTCCACCCGCACCCCTCCCACCACTAGGTGACTGTCAACTAATTCAGCTCCACTTCCAATTGTTGCAAATGAGGTATATTATGCAAACCTCAACGCTAATGATGACATACCAACCAGCCCAGGTCCCTGTAGTGCCAATGTGTTCACCATCCCTGAACACTTGGGTCTTAATAGATTAATTGACAAATTGCCCAGCTCTTATATTATCTGGCTCAACGTCAGCGATATTGATTAAAGGGTTGGTCGATAACTGAGAGCTTCTTTATTATTTTTTTTTTGCACAAAGTTTTGGATACTACTCCATCTTCTACTCTTTAATCTTCTTCGATCCCTCACTTTTCTATCACTCTATGTCTTTCACTTTCAGACTTTGTAGAATCTGCCTCAATCCCAAGGTCAGCATCTCTGTCCTCAAGTGCTAATATCATCCTTTTCATCATACTTTTCTTTCTCTTTCTGCTAGAAATTCTTACTCTCGATTGCGCTCTTAATGCTTCTGTTTTTTATTATCCATCTAGTAGTCGCTCTCTCTCTTCTCCTTATTTTTATTCTACGTCTCATTCCTACCTCTTTCTTCCTATACATATATCTCTTTTCCATTATCTCTTCCATATATCTTCAACATTCTCTCTCTACCTCTTTCTCACTTTATATCTTTTCATTTCTCGCCTTATTCTGATCTTCTTCTTTCTTTATATTTTTCTCTGCTTCATTTATACCATCTAATCACTCTCCCTCTCTCCCTTTCTCTCTCTCTCTCTCTCTTTTCATAATCTCGAAATCAACTTCTCATCTTCTTCTCCTCTTATCTTAACTTTTGCTGCCTCTAGATCTATTAATTTTTCTAAACTCTAAACCCTCGCACTTATTTTACTGGCGTTTCCCCAATCTCAGTAATATCTTCTCTCTCAACAGTTTATACTCTCCGTAGACCAGTACATTCTGATTTATCTCCGTGTTCCTGGGCTCCACCGCAATGCCATGGAATAAAGTACAGTACAATGATGTTTGTAACGTGAATCTCTTTTGACGTATTGGAGGTGGATCAACGATCACCCTTGACTGAATGAACAATCCCGTGATGGGTCCAATGTAGACCTTGCGGAGGTGGTCTATCGTAACCTACGTCGACAGCAACCTTGGAGTTGCACTTTACTAATCCTCACCAAAGACATATAAACACTAACATCCTTTCTCAATCGATCAAAATGTATACAAACTGTGATATAAACATATATTTTCAATATAATATTATTATATTACATAAATATGTTTATATTAATATAAATATATAAAAAAAAATAATAAAACGAGGAAATTACTAGCATCGTTATCCTCAAAGTGAACAAAAAGAATGGGAAAACTCTCTTCCCTTATATATAACAGGAAGAAGTCACACCACCTTTCTCGATGCTTACATACAAGATAGGAGGACAGGAAAGCATATTGGGTTTTTGGGCAAACAATTTTTCTCCAAGATTATTCATAAAACTAACTTATAACTAACTAGTCACTTAACTTACACCTTGAGGTACTGGGATATTTCCTTAGAATTACACTATCAATCTATATTCCTATGGACACACTATGTGCCTCCAAATAAAAAGAAAACTACAGTAAATTTATCAAAGACAAAAACATATTAATTAACCACATGCAAAACTATACAATCATTAGGTTACTACTTAATAATAAGACTAATAACTGAAGTCTATAAGTTACTATAATACACTTTTGTGGAAAAAACACCCCTAAATTTACTTCTAGTAACCAGGAGCCTCTTAAAACTCCTGAACATAAATTATTCAGCTAAAACTAAATTTTTCATGTTTCTTGAAAAAAATATATAAGGAAGATTTGAGCCACACCACCTGTTAGCCCACACCTTACTTCAATGCATATTTCAGTATAAATATGAACTCTTCGATGAAAAAAGAGAAAAAAGTTTTGCCTAAAGCATCTTTTGCAAAATTATGGTTATACTGAATTCAAATATAAACGGCAAAGAAGAGGAGAAAATTAATTTATTATTATTTTTTACTTTATTCGCTTAAAGTCGCAACACTGGATGACTTTTCTCTTATTCTCTTTTAACTCTTCAGGTATCTTATCAGATTTTTTGAATGTTTGTAGATGATATTGTTAGGATTAAGAGAATGCTGTTTTAGGAAGTGTTTTGTCGAACGTTACTTGCTGAACTGATGGTAACTTCATGTCGGAATGAATTTTTTTTATGTTTACTTTGGTATATGGAAGGATTTATTTTATCTGTTTTGTTCTGCTCATTTTATTTTTTCATGGAGAGCCCGAGTAAGTCGTCTGTCAAGGTGTAGTTCCAAGCATTTGGTGGTAGTAGCTTGAGGATAGTGGAGTAGCAACTGTTTTTGCCATACGGGTGGTAGTAAGATCCCCCCCTAAACTTCTAGCCGCTATAATCCGTTAACTTTCAAATTTCCACAAAGTCTCCAAAATATTTATTTACGTGGAATTGCAATCAAATATCTTATTTTAGACTGCTGTTATTAGTCCCACAATTTCATCTTATTATAGTATTCGCATGCATATGCAGTCATCATCAAAGAAAACTAAAAATTTTTATAAACAAAAACGTACTATTCAAATCATGAAAAAATTTTAAATTAAATTAACCAGTTACACAAACAAATATAGTCAAGTTTTAACTCCTTTAAAAAACTAGTTTTGAAAATAAATTTATTCTTAATTTGCAACTATTACAGTTGAAAAATCGGTTTAAAAACAATATTACACATATAAAACAATATACCTTAAAAGCTCATTTTGGTATAAAATTTCAGATTCAAGATAATTTTTTAATATTTTAATTTTTTTTCTATTTTCTAATTTTAACACCTGAAAATGTCAAACCTTAGCACGTAACGCCCCCCCCCCCTCCCTCCAATGGTACTGCACTGCTTAAGGGAAGAAAATTAGATGAAATAGATTAATGTTGTGTCGTGTGTAACATGTTTATTCATGGTTCCCTTTGAAGGGACATAACTCAGAAGGCAGAAGCGAAGAGGTGCGTGTCACACTGCATTGTCAGCTGGTAATTCAGCACCACGCCACAATCTAGTGGCCTGCCTAATGTTAGCCTGCGATGACAAATTGATCGCGACCAATATCCTTCACAGTGCTATCAATGGTAATGAAGACAGGCCAAAACAAACCAAGCAGTTCTATTGGTCAATTCAACTTAAGTAAATCGTGTTCGGAACGAATATTATGGAAACGATTTGTCACAAATCGAAGTGAATACTGATTATTGATGTGATATCCTTAAATCACGGCATATATGCGATCAGCAGTCAAAGAAGCTCAAGAATGTCATAGTCTATGCCGGGACATTTTATAAAGAAAGCTTCTTACCTTTTAACATAAAAAAATGTTCTTTGATAAAGTGTCATTTTGAAAATCTAGTTAATGACAGTCAAAGTATCTTTAGATTGAACAAAATATTAATTTGAACGTTTGATGGATCGACTCGACCATCTTGTAATATGTGAATAGGGTCTTCTAGCCATGTTAGCTGTTACCACTGCACGTCTATAGACTCTTTGCTACCTCAGTTTTTTTAGTATAAATCTCCATCTTTAACACTAACACTAACACACACACACACACACACACACACACACACACACACACACACACACACACCCTTTCATCTGAATTCTTAGAATAATTCATCTCTTTTTACTAATGTAGGTCATATAGCGTATGACGATGGATATGAAAGTATTAAACTAAGTCTTTGTTAGCTTTTTTATGTTTCGTTGAGTTTCATTATATATATAAATATATATATACTAATATACTATAAGTATATATATATATACTTCAAAAGAGCCCCTTTTATTATCAAATTCTATAGTTTTGCCATACCACGAATCATTGGACCCCCTTCCAAGATTAGCCAAACAACTTGATTTTAATATAGTGTTTTCTAATCGTAATAACGTGGGTAATATGTTAATAAAAAACTCTCCAAGCGAATTGGAGTCCGCTGGTATTTATAAAATTCCGTGCAAAAATTGCCATAAAATTTATATTGGTCAAACTGGTAAATCATTAAAAACACGTGTAAAACAACACCAATATAACGTAAGTAGACAGGAAAACAGTAGTGCCTTATTCTTGCATATAAAAAATGAAAATCATCATATTGATTGGACAGGAGCTAAATTTATTACCTATGAAAAATCAATGTTGTTAAGAAATATTATTGAATCGTCTCTAATTAAATTTAATAGATCTAATATTATAAACATTAGTAACGGTCTCTTCAAACTTGATACTTTCGTCACGAGGGCAATAGCCTCTTCAAAGAGGGTTGACAGCTAGCGGATAGTTTTTTACTTTTTCTTACTGTACTCCTTTGTTTCCCCAAACATCCCTTTCTGGACATTAGTCCTTTCCTGTGCTTTCACCCTTTTAAAATACCACTCTTCCCTCCCACTCTTCTCAACTCCTCACCAGATGTTTTCTGCATCTAGTGTTCAGTTGGGTTTTTGACTCTGACGAAGACGCGCTTGTTACGGTTGAAAGATCTTAGTCTTGTTTTCCCATTTCTTATTGTGGTTTGATCATTGATTGTTGTTTCACGTGTTTATGTGAAATCTTTTATATATATATAATATATATATATATATATATATATATATATATATATATATATATTCACTTGATAAACGGAAAGACGATCCAAACTGGACTTAATAACAGTTCAAAATTGAAGATAGGTAGCACACAAAAGCGTATAGAATCACACTTACAAACTCAAATTTTTGGGCAATCCGTCTTCAAGAGAAAAGAGAAAGGGAGACCAAGTACGTTGTAGACGCAACGTCTAGTCAAAAACAAATCTCCATCTTTATGTTGCTAGTAACATAAGTTGTAAGTGTGCTAGTTGAGTTTGTAAGTGTGTTTCGTTACTTTGTGTGCTACCTATCTTCAATTTTGAACTGTTATATGTATATATACCATGAAAAACGGAAACGGTCCGGCAGGACAGATTACACTTAAAATAAACTATGACACATAGATAGAAACATAACAAAGACTCACTTTTCAACCGTTTCGACCGTAAAGATATCACTAAAATTCACTACAATATTTTTACTGCCTCATGATTAGGTATTCTAAATGCAATAGTGAGTTCTTGTGTTCTCTTTTATCTGTGTTCTTTCTCAGAATTTAGTTTACTTAGTTCGTGGAATCGTTCTATTTATTTGCATATATATATAAAGATTTCACGTAAAAACATGAAATAACAATCAATGATCAAACCATAATATGAAATGGTGGAAAAACAGACTAAGATCTTTTTTAGTCTCAACCGTAACAAGTGAAGACCTCTCGGTATAGTTGAAAGATCATAGTCTGTTTTTTCCCATTTCATATTGTGGTTTCATCATATATATCATATGCTATGATACTTTAGAATGACAAAAAGTATCGACCTTGGAATAGAAACAAAACTAAAATGTATCAGGACTCAGTCAGTTCAACTCGGCTGGTTATCAGAACGTGAAATAACAATTAATGATCAGACTACAATATGAAATGGGAAAAAAAGGTTGCCCTTGTCTGCCTTAAAGCATAATGATGTAGTTTTTATTTTCTTCCATGTGGCTTTTTTCTTTCATATTTATATATTTTGAAAATAGAAAGGAAAGTGAGAAAGATTCCAGGAAACAGAAGCACACATTTAGAGAGTGAGAGAACCAGATGCATTGAAATAGCGAGAGATATATATAGAAAGAGAAGTGAGAAACAGAGGTATGTAGAGAAAGAGGAAAAAAATTAGAGAAACAGAGAGAGAGAGAGACCAACATGAGAGAATGACAGAGAGTTTGAGAGAAGTGAGATATGGTAGAGGCAGAAAGGGAATCTCCGGGGATTTTGCGTTCGCAGATAAAGGAGAAAGGAAAGATCACCGCAGTACATTTCTCTTTTCCTCACTTTAAACAGTGTTCAAAACTCGTTCTCTTGTGAATTTTGACAAATAGAGTTTAACAACAGATTAATATGTTTCTTCGTCCTCTGGAGAGGATGAAAAACCTATTTTGGTATTATAGTACTATCCCAGCTTTTTTCAGCCAGATCGTACATAGAGAATGTAAAATCGTCGGTCCCGAGCCAGTACGATGTCAGATAGCGGTTAAAGATCCCTGCTCTATACACACTCGTGTAGGGCAAAATTTAGCGTTCCCAATATAGAATGTCAGTTCTAAGTTATCACAAAGGGTCAATCTTTAACTTATGCGTGCTCTCTTGTGGGACTGCCACTTCAACCTGAACAAACTTACTCTTTTTCTATTTGACTCAGATGAGTTTTGAAGCTGATATAAGCATTTGTTAAAAGGACGTATGATACGAAATACTGAAAAGTTACGAAGTAACTTGTCATAATTATAATGTTAATAGGAGTATTATTATAACGAGAACAAGAATATGCTGTCAGTAGAGTTGAGAAAATATCTTCGTTATTATTCGAAAATAGTGGATCAGTTTAACATTAATGATGTACCTTATAAGAAAATCATACACTCTTTATGATGAACCATTTATAGTAAATGCTTAAATTGTTATGAACCATTTGAAGGTTGGAAGATAGTAAAAGCCATTTATGAAAGGGCGTAGAAAGCAATCTAATTTATTGGGAGGATCCTCATTGTAATATGGGGTCTCTCGGCAGAGTCTAGGCCCACGGACTGCCTCACGGCTTTATTTTTATATTGCCAGCTTCCCTTACACTTATATCCCTTATAAACGAGAGCTCATTGCTTTTAATTCACATCGTATTTCCACTAAGGTCCCATTCACTAGCTTCCAACTCAATAATTTATCTTCTTGAAAACCACTTTTATTTTGATATTAGGCTGTTTATTTTTTTTTTCTATGAACAAGAAAAAAAAAGTACTTTAATATAATAATCATGTAAGATTGTTATTTTATTGTGGTATAGTATAAGAAACAAGTAGTTTGAATATTTGAAAGCGTAAAATAGTCATGGGATGGAGAGCTGTGATTGAGGCATATGAACAAAAGTTAGGTGACAGCAGTCTTCCCAAGATAGAAAATACACACATAGGCCTAGTGTTGTCAAATGGTTGTGCACAGTTTTGGCTAAAAGTTTCCTAAAAAAAAAAGGCTAAAATCGGCTAAAAATCTGCATACCCTGCCAAAATACTGACTAAATTAACAACAGAAATAATATAATTAGAACAACTACAAAAAATGTAAAACAATATAAATAAATAGAAACGAAATTTATCTTTACATTTTATTACAGAAATTGCAATTTCTGAAGCAAATCAGATGATATGTCTTCATCTTCGTGGTTTGATGAGTAGTAGATTTAGATAGGCTCTATGGCATTCTCCTCATATTTAGAATGACAAACATATCCCCTCGTCTGACAATAAGGGACGTTTCTTCGCCTTAATATAAGTGCTTCCAGGATTGACATGCGGTTACGGTCACTATGCAGTTGAAGAACTTTTGTTCCCTTAACTATCTTTTCCCAAGTTATATGAGTATCATGGACCTCTTCTTCACGTTGTTTTGGTTCACTCCTAGAAAGATGTTGGGTATGAAGCCTTGAGAGCTTCGTGTTCTTCATGCCGATATATATAGAAGGCATAGAGTTCCCTCAGTCGCATACATTTTTATCTACGAGATAACTTTTCTAAAGCTCTGGAGTAACATATTGGGAGCTATCCATATTAATTGTTTTGATTGATTCGTTAATCAATCAAATAGTTAATTACTGTTGAAGTTATAATACTTTTTCTTCTTATTATTATTATTATTTTATCTTTCATATTTTTTTATTCTTCATTGGTTTAATATTTCTTATTTGTTTTCTTCCCCCTCCCACTGGGTGATGGTGGTGTGTAACATTCGTGAGGTTGGACTTCATTCACTGCCCTGCCTCCCTGCAGGACTTTTCGCCTCCTGGTGACGACAAAAGTTGAAATATAGAACTGAGTTATGTCTGTGTTTGTCTTACTTTCGTTATAATTATATATATAAAGATCAAATATAAAAATTTATATATATATATATATAAAGATTTCACATAAACACGTGAAATAACACTCAATGATCAAACCATAATAAGAAATGGAAAAACAAGACTAAGAACTTTCAACCATAACAAATGGTCTTCATCAGAGTCAAAAACCCAACTGACCAAACCTCAGTTGATTTTGACTCTGACGAAGACCGCTCGTTACGGTTGAAAGATTTTAGTCTTGTTTTCCCATTTCTTATTGTGGTTTGTTCATATATATATACATATATATATATATATATCTTTGTTTGATTATTCTTTCTCATAAATAGGCTACTGATTGTGGGGTTTTTATAAATAATATGAGAACAAAAAGGTAAGAATTAAAGGGATTGAACAACCTGAAGTGGGGGAGAAAGGAGAGTGATAGGGAATGAGTGAAAGGATGAGGGGGAGGGAGAATGAGAGAGAGAGAGAGAGAGAGAGAGAGAAAGAAAGAGAGATGTAGTCGCTTGGGTGGGAAAAAGACGATTTATCCAAAATATCGTACTAAATAAAAAAAGAATCTCATTTAGGTCAAGTTATGACTTTCGCTATATTTATTATTGGAAACAAAAAAACGATTAAACTAAGTCTAAACTTGAGAAGTTTGCAGCAAGAGAGGTAAAACGTTAATTTTGGTTAAAATTAAATACAGTCTGACTGGAAGTCTTAATTATTTCATTAATGAAGTTGAATAAAGTTTAATATTTTAAACGATTTATCAAGTTTTCAAAACTAATCAAAATGTTTTTAGCCAAAACATTTCAGTGCTTTCAAATGGGTAAAATGTCATTACTGACAAATTGTCTAATACTTGTATAATAGACATGATAAGGTATGCAACACCAGTTTTTTACCAAAATATTAATTTTCCTTTGATATATATTGATGATTTCTTCGATTGCAAAGTCACATTTGTTTTTTGTAGCATTTCCTCATATCAGTATTAATAGTAATATTATCGTCATACCTCATATACGGTAATATCTGGAGAGCTCGACCGGTTTCGGGTCCTTCTGGTTCCCATTTTTGAGAGCAACTGGTTGTGGATATCATGTTTCTGACAACCTATACCTACTATCTGGATCAGTAAACATATGGTTTCTGTTCACTCTAATATTTTGATTTGTATGTTTGTTTAATTAAGATCTTTGTGTCGTCTTTTAAATTTACAAACAAAATGACGGACAATATAAACTATAAACGAACATATAAACAATGAAACAGACATTTTAACCAGACCATAAATAATATTTGAAATACGACCCTAAGAACTTGAAATAGACGATGAGATGAAGAATAAAAAAAAATTTAATAATTAAATAAACATACAAACCATAATAATAGAGTTAACTATACAGAAACTAGGTTTAATGATCTAGATAACAGGTATAGGTTTTTAGAAACATGAAATCCACTATCAGCTACTCTTGAAGATGGGAACCAGAAGGGCTCGAAACCGTTCGAGCACTCCAGATATTATACGGGGTATGAGAAATAATATTACTATTAATTCTATAATATTACTAACTTCAATGGAAATAACCCATTAACTATATTTTTTCATATATTCCAAAATAACAAAGAAATAGATCTAATGCCCAAGATAGTTTGTTTGTTTGTTTGTTTTCCAACACCCACACTTATAATGTTTTCATCATTTAGTGCTATTCTAAGGGTGGATATTGTGGCTTATTTATTATTTGGCGCCCATTTTAATAGTTCGAGAATCATATTGCCTATTGATTCTATATTGGAAGTCCTAAATTTCGCCTAATTCTTAGAGTCGGGATCTTTAACAAGTATCTGACATCGTACGGGCTCGGAAATGACGTTTTAACGTCCTGTCCGAGGGATGACATGCTCAAATTTATTCACTTCCCACGAATAAATCGAGAGCCAGGTGTGTATCGAATCCCACACCTACCAGTTCAGAGGCGAGTACGTTAACCACTGAGTTTCCTTGGCCACCCCACTAATGCCCAAGATGACGATTCTAAAAAAATAAAACAAAGCAGAAGGTACCCAAAAAATTTCTATCGTTTGATAATGAAATTATAAAAATTTGTGGAATCTGTTATTTTAGGTATATACTTACTTCGAGAAATAATATGAACAATAAAAGTTTCCACAACCAAATAATGCTATTTAAAAAAACTCGTTTCAAACATGTAATGTTCATCTTTAGATGTCATCATTAGTTGGAGGATTTGATGAATAACTAGTTAGTAACTCCTCGAACAAGTAATGTAACCTGAAGAAGAAACACTACATGCTCGAAACAAGTTGCTTGTTGGAAGAACAATTCTTTGTCCAGGCTTTTATTATTATTAATTACGCCAACATGACATATCATTATATATAATCGTGTTTCATCGGTTTGGTAGCTTGAATCAAACATGAAAATTTGTACATTTTTTGTATTTTTGTACACATTTTCATCATTATGTTTTCATGCAAACAGTAATCTGAGGTTCATAAAATCTTTGCGGCTTATGGTGGTTTATCGTTCCTCTTCTATAATTGAACTATAATGAATGTACAGTAATTAATGACATCTTAGCTAGTCAAAACCGGGGCGACTACCCTGGGTTCCGAACTTGTGGGAGCCCCGTGGGACGACAGTAGTGACCTCAGACAAATGACCTGCTCACTGGTGAATCTGTGATACCGGCGGTAAGTCACGATTAACAGCTGCCACGAACGTTTATTTTTTCTTTTAATACCTGCACAATTTAACTTTTTATAACAATTTGTAATAAATATAATAATTTGTGGGTGGGGGAAAAGACCCATAGTGATTGTGTTACTCCGGGTCCCGCACCTTCCGACCATGATTACTGAACATGAAGAAATAAAATAAATTTAGTTCATTAATTATAATATAACAAATTAATGTGTTTTTTATTTGAAGTCGATAAAAGTATGGAAAATTAGAATAATTGGCTCCTGGGATAGACCACGGACAGGCGACCATCCTTCTTTATGTGACTATGCCTGGGTAGTGAACAACGTCAGAGAGAAATAATAGTAATATAAATAGAACAATACATATGTGTGTATAAAACATAGCTTGAAAAAAAATGACAATAAAACAACAATAACAACTTAAAAGAATAAACGATGGTTTTTACGGCCACGTAAACCAGAATATATATAAAACTATTTAACTAAAGAATTTAATTAAAAGCAGTCTAGGATTAGTCATCAAAAATAATTAGATACGAGAATAAAAAAAAATCTTTTTGTAAAAACTAATAATAATCACAAAAAAAAGTTGAAAGGATAAAAAATAAAAGATATAAAGTTCTTGGAGTAATTAGTTTAAACCGGGTTCGAAAAGGGCTTCAAGTAAGCAAATGGGGCCTCCTGAGGGACCCTTAGAGTTAAAAAACTGTTGTCGAAGGGTGCTTTGCTTGTTTCTAATTGAGAGGAAGAAAAAATCTGGAGTGGTCTACACTTAACTTTACTATCAGTAAACAAATTATCAAACTCATTGCCTACCAATTTAAATACTTGATTAATGTTAATGGATCCATCTTGTAGACATATTATCAAACTTGAAGTAATCGTATTATGAAGTAGATAAATAAATAATTTACTCACTGTATTTAATTTAATGTGATTTATATTAGAAATAGGTAAAACCGTCATACCTCGTAAGATTATCACGGAGTCGGAGCGCTCTACATCTTACCAGGATCATCTTACGAGGTATGACGGTTTTACCTATTTCTAATATAAATCATACTAACCTCAGTGGTATTAACAATAAGCATGTATTTAATTTAATGTGGCTTCTATCAATTGAATTATAACATTTTATAATCCATATTATATTTTATACACTATAGGTTATGTACTAATTATTATAAATTATAAAGGAAGCACCCTTATAAACAAGTTTTATTAATAAAATAACATTTTTCGAACAAACAGTGTTTTTTTTCTGTAAATCTTAAACTGAGTCATTTTTTTATATTTTAGATTTACCTGAAGAAGAACACTACGAGTTTGAAACGTGTTGTTTAAATATTAGACTTGTTTATAATATGGAAACTTCCTTTATAATTCCAAAAACAAATCTAATGTTTGCCATAGTACAATCTGACATATTCCTGCAGATGAATTGAATTCTTGGCCTTTTCAGTGTAAAACTGTCTCAAACAGTCTAACTTGTTGATATCTTTTTTTTATATTAATACAATAGTGAAGACACAATTTAGGTTTATAGAATTGCTAAAAGAGTGGATTAGAGTTATCTAATCTGTTAACTCTGGTGACACCAGAGAGTTATCTATAGTACAAAGTAAATATAGTATAAAATAAAAATAAAATAAAATAAGGAAGAGAATACGAACCTAAGGGTGAGTGTCGGTGGTACAACTGACTGGGAATAGGATGGACGTGGGTAAGGTATGGGTACATCTGTTTCATAAAAAAAAATAAGAGAAAAAATAAATGCAAAGGCAATGAACCGATTAAGAAATTAAAGCGTTATCTCTTTATATTAAAGCCAGGTGCACTACGCCTACAGAGAAGTCAAATATGGGCTTCTTCGGAGGTTGGTAGAATATATATATATGAGGTTGATTCAGTATATATGCAGAACTAGATTGCTTCTATCGTTTGAAAATCAACTAAAGTAATCACTTACCATGGGCTATGATCTCTCCCTTCTCTCTGGTCCAGTAGTTGATGGACTTAGGATAGGCCTCCGAGTGGCATTCCAGAGTCATGCGCTCTCCGTCAACAGCTCCAACCAATTGGTTTTGAATCCACACCATTGGAGGAACTGGAACAAAATAAATAAAGTTAGTATAATTATGGAGTTGAGAAGGATTGTTAGTAGTTTGTCGTTAACACATTCAGTGATAAGTGGTCGTTTTCAGCTATGTTTTAGAAGATAAAATGTTTTGATTTGTTAATCTGGAACACAATTTATTCATGGGTCAGACAAAATTCATTGCTCATCCACAATAAGATTTGATTATAGTTTAAACAATGTTGTTAAGGGATTCATAGGGTATCATGGTTTGCTAAAAATCGACGCCACTGACGCTGTTTGCGCAAGGGACTATTGTGCCACCCTAATGATTCTGCATTGGGATTTCTAAATTTGAGTAACTCAAGCGCATTTAGAGTAGAGATGTTTAACCAGTAACTGACATCACGCAGGCTCGGGACCGTAGAACTTAACGTGATTTTTAGTGGTACCGAGAGTGGTAGTGAGAGGCCAAGGTACACATAAGGTCAAAACAGACTTATCGTCCTCATGAACGTACGGAAAGTTAAATTTTTTACCCTTTGCGTGAAATAAATTCGAGAGCAAAGTGAGAATCAAACACAGGATCTAGCAATCCTGAGGTAAGCAGGCAAACCACTGGGCTACCCTGGTACCTTACACTGCCTTGCTCAAATATATTATAAACATCTACCTCTACGTTTTATTCACATCTCAATTGGTTTAAGAAATTATAATTTATCAAAAAACAAGTACAAGTTATTTAGTTATGAGTAATGGATAAATTACATACAGATTCAACCATAGAGATTGGAAGAAACTAGATATAGCTGCCATAATATATCCATACATCTTCCGACACAAAAACGGCACTATTATTACAGGCAATAATGCATGAGATTGTTTACTTCCTTCCTAGTATATAATAACTACATAATCTTACGAGGGATGCTAGACTAATTGCTAACTATTGCCAGGTACCATTAGCATTACAGCATATTGTGGTACAGTACATCAAATATCAAGAGAGAAAGAAGTGGAATACCCCATAACCTAATATTAACGCTAAAAACAGGAAAACATAAAGAAATGACAAATCGACTCTGTACCGATCATCTAGAACGATTGCACCTCTTCTTCTACTCTTCTAGTTTCTTCCTGACGACGAACTGCGCTTAGAAATATTGGCTCCAGTAAATTTCTCCTTGTTTTATATGTTGCTACTAATGTAACTCACTTATTTCACTAAAGAAATGATAAACTTTTTATAAGAGTGCAAGATTTTCATGCAAATGTAAGCTGCAAATTATCTACTTTGCAAAGTTTGTTATCAGATATTTGCCATCAGATAAATGTTATTTAAATAAGGTTTGAGTTTATTACGCAGAGCGCTTATATCTTTAAGGCGATAACTGGGAAAAAAGTACATAATAAAAAACAAAAACTGATAGTTTATTTTATGCTATATTTTGTTTATTATGCTTTTTATATGTTATAATATTATAAAAACATATAAATTAATTACATGAAATTATAAAATAAGTACAAATTGTTGTAACGTTATCTTTTATTGTGGTACATGCATTATGCATTGTATATTTACTATTATATGTATTTGGATAGTTCTTGGGGGCTGGTCGTAAGGGGTTAATCCATAATCCAATGTCCTAGAAAACTTTATCAACTCCTGATACATAACCTCTAATCATCTTAAAACACCCAAATTGCCATAAAATATAATGAGAAAGGAATAATGTTTTATACAAAAGAGCTCAAATATTAAGTGAGTTAATGTTAAGTGATACGAGGCAATGTTATTTCTAATGTAGTGCAATCAGTTATTATGTGGTATTTACTCATTGCAGGGTAAAAATCTAATGAAATGGTCTCCATATATAAAAATTTTTAATGATATAAACAACGCGTTTCGAACACGTAGTGTTCTTCCTCAGGCATTAACTAAAAAATACAATGACACCAGAGAGTTATCTATAGTACAAAGTAAATAAGTACAAAAATTAATATAAAATAAAATAAGGCAGAAAGTACGAACCTAAGGATGAGTGCCTCTGAATAAGACTGACTGGTAATGGAATGGACATGGGTGGGGGTATAGGTACAATGAAATGTACCTGCCTTCGAATAAGAAACAGATGTACCCCCACCCATGTCCATTGCATTACCAGTCAGTCTTATTCAGAGGCACTCATCCTTAGGTTCGTACTTTCTGCCTTATTTTATTTTATAATAATTTTTGTACTTATTTACTTTGTACTATAGATAACTCTCTGATGTCACTGTATTTTTTAGTTAATGCCTGAGGAAGAACACTACGTGTTCGAAACGCGTTGTTTATATCATTAAAAATTTTTATATGTGGAGACCATTTCATTAGATTTTTACCCTACAATGATAAATGTATTGTACAGATTCAATTTTAAAAATATAGATATGGTGTATGTTAATTAAATCTGAATTAACACATTATTTTTCTAAAGGTTAAATTAAAGTTATTCCCCTACTCTGATAGTTTAGGTTTTTTTTTTTTTTTTTTGACTGGTAGATAACAACAGTCTGGAGTCATGTTTCACCACTTAACTGAAAAAAGTTTCAAGTAACAGCCCACTCAAGATAAGCATCGTCTTACAGTTAAGCCCAGGCTCGGGCTCTTGTATATCGGGTTGGGTTTAGTTTTCTCATCGAATCAATACTCGTAGACATATTGAATACACTACTTAAAAAAAAAAAAAGCCAGTGTGTGATTGGTGTCCCTATCTCTTCTCTCTGAATTAAAGTTGAATCTAAAATTAGACGCTGCAAGTGTGTTTTTCTATATACTGTTTACCTATATTGTTTATTCTGACACTTTTGTTGTCCTTTTGAATTGTTTTCTTCTCTCCCTCTCAGTCCGTAAGTTGGCTGCACTGATTGACAACATCTTTGAGTAGACCACTTCAGTCGTCACCTGTCTTCAGAGCAACTTACATTTATCTTCCTAATGACGACGAGGCAATCGAACTTAGTAGTGAGTTTCTGTGATTCATTTTATATTTATGCTTTTTATGAATCTAGTTTATAATATGTATAGTAAAATATAGATAAAGAAACATAGAGAAATTAAAAATAGAAACATTAGGGCAAATCATCTTATCTCTCCTGATAACCGACAAAACAGAAATTAGAGACTTAAGTCTCTGTTTCTAATTTCTCTATCTTCTTTAACTATATCAACTTTATTTGTCCGTTTCAGTTCGTATTTTCATCGTAAATGTATATATTTATACTCGTAATACAACCAAATAATATCTAGTTACTCCATATTTCAATCCTATTTGGAATAAAACGAGAAGCTTTTTTGAGATTAATTAGATGTAACAAACAAAAGATAAGTGGGATTCAAGAGGTCTGAGCTCAATGTAGTATATTACTTAGGTCATGAATAATCCAAAAAGGTCAAGAGCTGTGCTGGTTCAGTAAAGAAATATAAAATTCGGTGGAAGTATTATTACAGAAAGGTTAAAACACCAAACTGCATTAAAACAAAAGAAATTCTTGTTTAGATTGATTTTTATGCATCTTTGTAGGTGTAATTTTTCGTCGGTTTTAAAGAACTTTTTTTTTTTTTCATCAAATGGACGCTTTGAATGGAGGGGGGATCAGTATTACTCAGAGCTACTGTCAGCTCTCATGTTTAAGAGAGTAATGGTAAGCTAGAAAACTTTCGAGAGAGCTCTCACTTTCTCTCTCTACCACTCTTAGTCCCTTTTTTTTTTTTTTTTTTTTTTCAATAGAGATCTCGACAAGTCTTCAAAGGGAAAACTACTTTGGTATAACCATTAAGGGAATGAAAGGGGATGCCTTTATCATAAAGCCCTTCACTACCATGTCGGGTCTTTCTGTGTATTTCTCAAATTCACATTTACAAGTGCAATCCAGTCAAGTCATTCGTCACCGTAACCAACAAACGAACAGCATAATTGAAATCAATCGTTTCATCTAAAGAACTAAAGGCAACCAAAGGCCAACACTGTTGTCAAAGAAATAACGAACAAATTTTTTTGATAAAAATATTTTAAAGATAACAGAAAAGTTAACCTGAAGGAAGGTAAACTCACAAATGTCCTGAAAATATTTATATTCATTTAATTACAATCAAGGATCTAATTTTAGACTCCTCTTATTAGTCCTAAAGTTTCATCATTATCATCATCATCATCATATGCATTCGTCATCAAAGTAAAATCAAAGATTTTTCAAAAAAAAAGCGTATAATTAAAACCATAAAAAAAAGATTAAATTAAATTAACTCGATACGCAAACAAATATAATTAACTTTCAACCCCTTTACAAAATCAGTTTTGAAAACGTTAAAGTCATTTAATTCTTATTTGCTAATATTACAGTTCAAAAATCTGTTTAAAAACTGTATTTTTAGATATAACATATTAAGACCTTAACAACTCATTTTTGTATAACATTTCAGATTTTTGTTAGGTTTTTATTATTTTAATTTTGTTTCTATTTTCTGTTTTCACCCCCTCAAAATGCAGGGTTTGCCAGGTTGAAACCGGCATGGACGCCCCCCCCCCCCCCCTCAAAGCCACAAAGCCACTGACATAAATATATATGTACTGATATACATATATATATGATCAAACCACAATAAGAAATGGGAAAACAAGACTAAGATCTTTCAACCGTAACAAGCGGTCTTCATCAGAGTCAAAAACCCAACTGACGAGGACCGCTTGTTACGGTTGAAAGATCTTAGTCTTGTTTTCCCATTTCTTATTGTGGTTTGATCATTGATTGTTATTTCACGTATTTATGTGAAATCTTTATATATATATATGATCAAACCACAATAAGAAAAAGGGAAAACAAAACTAAGATCCCTCATCCGCAACAAGCGGCCCTCATCAGAGTCAAAAACCCAACAATTTTGATCATTGATTGATATTTCACGTGTTTATGTGAAATCTTTATATATATATATCATTCTCGCGAACAAAAAACCAACATTTGTAATTATATAAAGTTACTTCCTAACTGCCAGGCCAGTATTTAAAAATAAAAATTAAAATAAAAATATAAGTTGATTTCTGGGATGACTGTTGAAAAACAAAACAAAAACATGAATGTCACTTCGGAAAGCCCTACATTACTGCTATATAACATTTAAGAGAAGGAATATTGAATTTGATGGAGAAGAACACAGCGAAATTGATAAAGCAAAGACAAGTGTGTAGAAGAGATAAAATGAGCTTTGCGATGAATATTGCAATAAGACGGCAAGAGTCTTTCCTTCAAGCTCGCAGATAACCTCGTCAGTGGGAAAGCCTTATATCAGCTTTGTACTTCCCTTTGCTCGTATACACCATAATTCATACATGACTCATCTCTACCTACAGCAAACGTCTTTTCCAAGGTTAAATAGTTTATATCGCAATTTTCAAATCTATTAAATATTCATTTTCAACTATAGTGGATAACGATTAATTTTTCACTATGTTTCAAAACATGCCCTTCTCTTCCATATTTGTTTTTCCTTTAAGTGTCATGAAATGGATTTTATAAGATAAAAATGAATATAACGCACCTAAAAAGGACCACATGTGACAGCATGTTTTACTGTCTGTACAGGTGCATATATGAATTTATATATATTAATAATCAACAATAACTCTTGATATAATATATGAATTAAACACCACAATAAACAAATAAATATTAATTAAAATGCTCTAAGGCCTTTTCTTACAACATCATCAGAGAGCTAAATGAAACAAACAAAAAATATAATAACAAGTTAACCTGGTTGATTGAAGTCTTCAGGATTGCTGGCATCCCTGTCTGAAATTAATGTTCCTAAAATTGAAGGAGTCTTGAAGTAAGGTCTGCTTACTTATTTCTTTTATAAACTAAATGAAATATTAATAAAAGAAATAAGTAAGCAGATCAAGACTCCTTCAATTTTAGGAACATTAAATTCAGACAGGGATATCAGCAATCCTGAAGACTTCAATCAACCAGGTTAACTTGTTATTATATTTTTTGTTTGTTTCATTTAGCTCTCTGATATTGTTGTAACGAAAGGCCTTAGAGCATTTTAATTAATATTTATTTGTTTATTGTGGTATTTAATTTATATATATATATATATATATATAACAATATTTCGCATAAACACGTGAAATAACAATCAATGATCAAACCACAATATGAAATGGGAAAAAAAGACTAAGATCTTTCAACCGTAACAAGTGGTCTTCGTCAGAGTCAAAAACCCAACTGAAACACTGGATGCAGAAAACATCTGGTGAGGGGTTGAGAAGAGTGGGAGGGAAGAGTGGTATTTTAAAAGGGTGAATGCGCAGGAAAGGACTAATGTCCAGAAAGGGATGTTTGGGGAAAGGAGTACAGTAAGAAAGAGTAGAAAACTTCTCAACCCCTCACCATATGTTTTCTGCATCCAGTGTTTCAGTTAGGTTTTTGACTCTGACGAAGACGCTTGTTACGGTTGAAAGATCTTTGTCTTGATTCCACATTTCATATTGTGGTTGGATCATTGATTGTTATTTCACGTGTTTATGTGAAATCTTTTTATATATATATATATATATGTTTGTAAAATTTGGGAGCAGTCCTTCATTCAAGCATATTTCATTGAATAATTGACTGTATTTCACTGATGTCATTTTCTTACGTTGGAGGTAGTATTCAGAAACCTTGAAAAACTGGTGAAGAAAATGACATCAGTGAAATACGGTCTACTAATACTAATGTGATTATTTCATTAGAATTTATACTCATCAAACTAATTCTATTTTAATCTAACTATTTCAATAAAAATCAAGAATTTTTCAAAATATAGATTGATTAGGGCATTTTGTGAAACAAAACCGTGAAAATCAACAGAATTTATATGTTTGATTTGCGTTGATTTCCTACAGGTAAGAATCTTATTCTTTTGCATCTTATAATGGTTTATTAAATTATTTAAACATGTTTTATTACACTTCTAAACATCAATTTTATTTTATATTGGGTTACTGAAAAAATGTCTAAGTCAATGAAAACAATGTAAATAAATGTAAGCAAATACGATAAGTATAGCAAGTAAACCATTTGTCCACGATGAATATTTAGTTTTTGTAGCTTTATTGCACTTTGCTGTAATTGAAATATAATAGTTTTTTTTTGTATAAATTGTTAAATTTATAAAATTTTTGTTATAAAGGGTGGAACTATGAAAGTAGCGATATATATATATATATATATATATAACATATGAAGTATGCTGCACTTTGTCCTTGCTCCTTCAAGATATCAAAAGAATTAAACAGTCGTTAGTAAATAGTGGTTGCTCTAATAAAGAATTTGAGGAGATATTGAAAGAATATGTGAATAAAAAAGGACAGTTATTGAGGAAAAGAACAACCAGGGAATGTCACATCGAGTATTTTGAACAGAAACCCGTATTCTGAAGCGAATAAAACAGACGAGGAGGGCTGAAGGAAATGATTAAGAATGACGTCAAATACAAAAAGGAATGTGACAAATTAAAATTAGTCATTTATTACATCAAGTAGAAAACGGTACTTAAGCTAACAAGGCATAATAACCAGCAACCAAGACAGTGTATATTTAATGCATAAAACTGAATATATTGGGAGCATTTTGTGAAACAAAACCGTGAAAATAACAATGAATACACACGTACAAAGGGAACTCACAACCCAAAATAATCCATATATGGACAACTAAAGGACTGTACAAAAAAATTACATAACTCATAATTTACAAGGGATATGCTGGTTAACGGCACAATGGCCTAAAGGAAGAGATTGGGAGACATCAACTGAAAAAGTGATTGGCAGTGTTGATAAATGAAAAAGAGCTAGTCTTAAACTATCAAAAGTACAACAATGAAGGGATCCTTAAACGGTTTAGCTAAGTCCATACCAAAAGAGTCATCTTTGACTAGAAAATATACCAGTGTATTTAATTTTAAAAGTCTGAAAATCTGTCCTTCTAAACAAATACAATATTCAATAATCCTGGAAATAAGTTGAAGTTACACTATGCATGAAGTTCATTCGCGAGGAATTGAGGTGAATAGTTGTATTTGTTCATGTGCGTTTATATAATAAATTAAAAGTGGGCTCTAATATAATATCATAATTCTAAGACAACCGAAGTGGTGCCAAATGACTAAGTGTCCCCAGAAGCGGGCCAGCGTCATACATATCAGGTACTAAATAACATAAAACTTTCCAATTAAAGCAATAATCGTTATCTTAATCCTTCATGTCTCTCTTCAAGAGATCAGAAAATGAACACAAACTTCTTTAACAATTCATAAAACCCCACTTTTGATTGAATTTCATCAATATACTTGAGATAATCAATATATAAAGCCTTTTCCGAATAATACATATAAAGTTACCTTGAATCTTAAAATACCGAATTGTTTAATAATTATAAAAAAAAGAGTGTAGACCATTTCATATTTTTACACTACCTAGATTGAAGTGTTATCATATTTTACTTATCATATGCCAAAAATGTTGTGACTTGGATAAGAATGTATGGAATTTTCAAGTCACAAATTAATGATACTTGTCATTTACATAGATGAAACTTTCAATGACATGTCACATATTTCGACTAAAATAAAAGTCTTCATAGAAACAATTGAGTTCTTTAAATAAAAAAAAAATACACAAGTTATTTTAAAAGTAAAACCCCAAGAGATTGATTAACCAATTTAGGATATAATCAAAGGGATTCCTAAATGGATTACAGCTCTACTAATTGGGCTCAGATAAATTTTTAAAGTTTTTGCGCTTAATATAATTTGCATTTGGGGGGGGGGGGGCGCTAAGGAAGTCATTCTTAATTGTCTCAGATAAGATAGAGTAAGTGGAAGAGGGAGTGGAGAGGGGCTCAGGGCAGGGGAAAGACAGCCAGTGAAATTTACATTACACCGGCATTTATTCACTTTTCATTGTTTGCGGAACAGAAATTTACATATTATTCTTACAAGTCATGTCCCCCCCCTCCCCAGAGTTAATTGAGTTTTTCCAATTAAAATGATTCTCATTCAAAAACTGTTTTTTTTTAAAAGAAAAAAATGTTCACTTATGTAAGAACAGCAATATTTTAATTTCTAAATTATTTGCGTATTTACTTCTTTAATATATACTGTAACCTAAGAAAGGGTGTATACTTGTAGAAAAAAAAATAAAATAAAAATGGTTAACTGAGAACGTATTTTATTAGACAAGGAAAAAAGGGCTCACTGGATGTCCCTTTATTGTTGAAATAACTTACATCACAATTAAGAAGTAACAACTAATTCTGAAAACTTTATGGCTCATGCAACATAAGATTCTTAATTATTAATTCCTGTCTAGTGTATTGTTGTGCTGCAATATTTCTATTAATAAGATAAGACAACAACAGGTATTCCTCGTTTAACGACGTACTTCGTTTAACGACAACTCGGAATAACGACGGATCTTCCGACTGACCCAATATTCGTTTATGATAATTCTCTCGGAGTTATGACGACGCCAGAGAGACGATATTTGTATTAATAAAACAATAAATACAATTATTTTAAGAGTGTATATAAATGAAAACAATAAAGATAAAAGAAAATACAGTACATTATATTGCTGAAGGGTGGCTACGAGTTAGGGAATTGTTCAGTACTGATGTACACTGTTAAGTGTGTTCCGTCGAGTACTACATAACGTAGCTTAGGTTTATAATATCTTGATATTAATGAGTAAAACAATGGACAAGACTGATATATGTACACACATTCGTTTAACGAAGATTTCGCTTAACGACTGCGTCGTTGATCCGAATTACTATCGTTTAACGAGGAGTACCTGTATATAAACAAAGGTCATCGTTTAATTAAAAAATGACTAGCAGATTTAAGATTACCAAAAAATAACTGTTATTATGAGATATATTGAATTTTTTTGAATGATTTTAATATCAATATCAAAAGTTTGACTAAAACATAGGAAAAAATATTCGGGTGCGTGAAATTTGCAAAACTTAAAAAAAAAATTTCTTCCTACAAATATAATGCTATTTCTTGGATGGTATCTGAACATCCAAGGGTGTACTAATGCGCGCTGGTGATTTTTTTAAGAAACTCTACGACGTTAAGCCAGTGAGAAGACTGTAAAGAAGTTACTTACAATGTACAATGAGCATGATACGCTTGCTGACGCTGGGAGGCACTCCATTACTGGCGATGCACAGGTATGGGCCCATGTGTAGGCGACTCACTCTGGTGATATTAAGATCAGGCCCTTCCACAGTTACCACTGCAACAACAACAAACAAATCATCAGAAACACAATACCATAGAGGTTACAAAATACTACATATTTACAAAAATATCACATTTCCTTTTTGAAGACACAGCGCACAAGCATTAAACTTTTATTTAATGTTTTCTAATAATATAACATTATTTTATGTTGTATTATTACAACATAACATAATAGTATAACTTCTGAATTCAGCGGAAAAAAATTCTGCTGTCACAGCTTTTGAGATTTTTGTCTACCACTACATCTCAGGAAATGAATAGGTTACGTCAGGTTAGGTTGCAGTGACCGCCTCACTAGAGGACGCATATACCAAGCATTGACTATTTGTGATATCACACAATAAACATTCTATGTACATTGGGAGTCTGAAATTTTGCCTGAATCAAGTGTATTAAGAGGGATCTTTAACAAGTATCTGGCATCATACATACATCTGGGACCTTAACATCCAGGCTGAGAGACAACGAGCTCAGACTGTTTTTACCTTTACAAGTGTGTAAATCGAGGGCCAGAGTGGGATCAAACAGTCCAGAGACGAGTAGGAAAGCCACTGGGCTATCTTCGCCGGCAGGAAATATATAATGGATTCAACAGAAAGACCATAACAGAGTTCATTTTTTGTTGTACTACTGTACTTCAAGAAATAATAATGGATTCAAAATAAAAAAATCGCAAAGTAAATTGGTAATTTTAATGTAAAATAAATAATGTAAATTTTATTTTCTTATTCGAAAAGTTCTTACTTCTATAAGTTATATTTTTTTATTTATCTCTGAAATACTTCGTAAGTTGTAAATATCCATTTTCATATTGTTTATATGTTGGATGTTGATATGTGATTTATTATTATCCTTTTTTTTTGTAGGCCTATGGAAAAAGTTTTAAAATAAAAGCGAAACGTCGTCACTGAGAGTTTTGATTCTTTTGAACTTAGAAAATTGACCAAATCCTGATTAAAAAATACACCTATATTATCTGATACATTATTTGAATATATATATATATATATATATATATATATAAATATATATATATATATTTACCGTATGGAAGAAAACAGAGAGAAGATAAAGATTGACAAAACAATGAAAAAGTGTATTCCAGTTTTGATGGAGCTTGCATTCATTAACATTATGACTTGAGTAAAGAGAGAATGCGAATGCGTATTTAAATTAAAAGGATTATTATTGTCCAGGATTATTAATAGCTAAAGATGAATATTTTAAAAGCGTAGCGGCACTGATTAGCATAAGGCGATGAAGCCTAAGGGCGTGCATACGGAATGAAAGTCATTGAAGAAGGATTGCAATGACAGCAAAAGCATTGGCAATAGAGTTTTGTTTGCATACACTATCTGATCACGGCTGTTAGCAAACCGGTTGATTTTCAATTTCACCTCCACACCCACCCCAAAGTTAATTTCAGTGGTAAACAATTCTAGTGCTGACCGAAAAACTCTTTATTAACCTACACACACCCTCTATAATATCCCACTTTTTAACCAACCACAAAAAAAAAACCCCAGGGCTGGGAATTTTAATTATTCCGAATCACTGTTTATTACTTTTACCCACTTCTGAATTTCAACCAAACCATAAATACACGACGATTGTAAACCGCATATCGCAGATGAAAAAAAAAAAACTTAAATTTGAAAAATACTTTTCCACTTTATAGCTATAATTTGAAAAAAAAATCCATTGGACTTAGTTCAAAAATGTTTCTCATTGAGCAATATGCGAATGATTTCGAGTTTTCATGGAATTTCATGAGTAATTATTCAGAAAAAATGTCAGTTTTTTTTTGAAAATTTACATGAATTCAATGTTAAATGTGCAAAATAGAATATTAACATTACAACTACGATTAAAGAACATCTGATTCTTTCATTATTTCTTGATTCATTTCATGTTTTCATTTAATATAATTTATTTTACGCTTAATTATGTACATAAATTACAAGAAATAACTTTTCTTATTGAAACTAGATTAACAATTGCTATGTTTGATACTTGATATATATGGTTTCTTTGTATTTATATAGTTTAATAAAAATTTATCACAATAAACTCATGAAATAAAAATCAAAGTCCAACCCACAGAAAGAAATCAGAAAGCCTAAGATATTTCAATCCTGACAAGTGGTCTTTTATTATCCTTTGTTTGTGGGCCTATGAAAAAAGTTTTAAAATAAACCGAAACATCGACAACGAGAGTTTGATTTTTATTGTGTGTTCACTACATCGTAGTGATATTCATTATATATATATATATATATATATATATATAAGTTACGCGTGTCCGGGTAATGAATAGGTTTTTAAAAAAAAAGGAATTTAAATAAACTAGCTCGCACGTGATTGAAGACAAGAATCGAGTTTATTAGTCAGCTCCTTCTGTTTATAGGAGAGGCAATGTTGATACGGACTTCAACCTTCTAGTCTCTCGCGGGCGGCCGGCATTACTGCCCCCTCCCAGTCCTTATCAACAATGCTCTCCGTACAAGTGTCTGAGTTATATCATAAAATAACAAAACAAAACTTGACTCTAAACATAAGAAATGAATATAATGTTTTAACATTCAAAAATAAAATGACGTCCACACAAGTAACTGAATTAACATTGTTTATAGAAATTACAGAAATAACAAAAGATGAACTTCTATGATTATTTGTACACAACAAAAATAACAAAATTAACAAAGGTAAACACACATAACTACACTATATCGTTCGCACCATTGGTGGGATTTTCCTTCTCACCCGTCGCAGTTCCTGAAAATGAACTATTTCTTGTTTCAGGGTGTCCGTTCCTATCCTCCATATCTGTGCTCTGTACCGTGGTAACGTTGCGAGTACTTCGTATGGCCCTACGTATCTCGGGTCCGATTTCCTTCGCTTCTGCCTATTCAGTTTATATACGAAGTCCCCTTCTTGTATCAACCCTACTGCTTCTTCTGCTTTCCTTTGATTATATTGCTTGGTCCATCTTTCTTTTGCTGCTTTGACTCTATTATGTAACCTTTGTGGATCCGCTTCCTTTTTCCGCAATTCAAATGGTGTTGCCTCTGTGGTCGAGTGAATACTACTGTTGTATGCTAGGACCACTCTGGCCATTGCCACATGACCCTTTATGTTTTTTGCATCAGCCAATAACTGCAAGTGTTCCGTTAGAGTGTTATGTAGTCTCTCTATTGCTCCGTGGGACCTTGGATGACCCGGTGTACACCAATGGGGGTTTATATTGAATTCTTTTAACAGGGTTTTTATTTTAACGTTGTTGAACTCTCGCCCTCTGTCCATATAGATCGTTCTCGGGCAGTCAAACGTGGCCAAATACGACAGCAATGCCTCTTCTGTACTTTCACTTGATTTACTTGTTAGTGGCCATGCTGAGGCTAACTTCGTTAGTCTATCTATTGTTGTTAAATATTTGTTTCCGTCGTATGTAAATATATCAATTTCTAGCTCCTCAAAGGGTCCCTCGGGCGTCTGACTTTGTAATAATGGAGGTACAAGTGGTACTCTTTCATACTTCCTCCTTTTGCATATTTCACAGTCCTTTATCACTTGGGCTATCCTCTTGCCCATTTGGAGCCAGTAATGCGACCTCTGTAGATGTTTAAGGGTCTCTGTGACACCACGATGGTTGGTTTTTCCCCTGTGATAATTTAGGATGACCTCTTTCTGCTGCTCTTCGTCTTCTACCGTTTCTACCTGGTTCTTACAGATTATGAAATGAGCTCCTTGTCTCAGCTCTCTTTCCTGAATTAGTCGTAGTAGTCTATTTTCAAGTTCTTGAGATTCTATAAAGAAATGGTATACCTTTCCTGGCACTGTTAGTTGGTTTATGACTGTACTTAATTGTTCGTTGTTCGCTTTCGTTCCTCCTGTAATAATATTTATTTTTAAGTGGCCATATTTGTGCAATTGGGTGTTTATTATTTCTTCTGTGTCGTATTTTATAATTATTTGATTTCTCTTGTTGTTTATTATATCCTGACTAATCTCAGCTTCCGGTCCATTTCGTTGTTCTTGGTCTTCATCTGCGTCTGGTGTCCAGTTGGCGAAGAACTCTCGCACGTCCCTGGAGGTACTTGGCTCTCTCGTACTACTTCTCGTAATGACGTTGACGTTTCTGGACAAACAGTCGGCTACTTGATTATCAACGCCCTTTACGTGCTGGACCCTGAAGTTGTATGCAGCTATCCTTTCTTTCCACTTTGCTATCCGGGCTGACGTCTCCTTTAAATTCCCGATCCACATTAGGGGCCTATGATCTGTTCTAATAGTGAACTCAGCTGCAAAAAGGTAGGGTCGGAAATGTTCTACAGTCCACACTATGCCTAACATTTCCCTTTCTATTGTGCTATACCTTTTTTCTGCTGGTGATAATTTTCTGCTGGCGTAGGCTATTGGTCGCTCTCCCTGGATATTTTCCTGCATCAAGACACTGTCTGTCAAGGGATTCGTGATTGCTGCAAAGTCCTTTACGTACCTTCTATAGAAACCTATCATACCTAGAAAAGCCCTGATGTCTTTGGGTCCCTTTGGATAGGGTAATCGATCTATTGCTTCAACCTTCTTAGGGTCGGGTCTTACTCCTTCACCTGAGATAAGGTGCCCCATAAATCTAACCTCTTTTTGATATAACCGGGTTTTATCCATCGCTACCTTTAAGCCAAAGTCTACTGAACACTATGATGTCATCCATGTAGATTTGCGTAAAGTCTTCTCCCAGTCCTTCAAGCAGTTCATCCATGAGGCGTTGGAACGTGGAAGGCGCATTCTTTAGGCCAAAGGGCATCCTCAAAAATTCGAAGTGGCCTCTATCGAACGTAAAGGCCGTCTTCTCGACATCTCTCGGGTGCATCCTAATCTGGTGATACCCGGCCTTGAGGTCGAAGGTACTGAATACAGTTGCTCCTGCCATATGGTCGAGTATGTCTTCTATCCTTGGCAGAGGGTATCTTTCAAGCTTAGTGTACTTATTTAACTCTCTAAAATCTACTACCAACCGGTATTTAGGGGGTTTACCCTCCTCGACCTTTTTCGGGACCAGCCAAATAGGGCTCGAAAATTGCGACTTAGACCTCTGTATTATGCCCTGGTCCAGCATTTCCTTTATTTGCTCCTGCATTATCTTTTTCAATTGGTGTGGGTACCTTCTAGGTTTCACGTAAACAACTGTACCTTCAGGGAGTTCTATTTGGTGTTTGACCCTACCTGTAGCTGATAACCTCTGTCCTTCACTATAGAATACTTTTTCAAATTCTTTCATTAATTCACTCACCTGATGTTCTCCTGGTATCACTTTTCCACAGTTTACCGTTATTCTCTTCCCTGGTTTAACTCTCCCTTCCACGAAGTATTTCCTTTTTCCTAGTTTAATGTCCCACTTCCCTCTTTTACACTCAGGTTTTGCATTGATTCTCTCCAAAAAGTCGCACCCTAGAATAACTCCATATTTCTGGGTCTCTAAGTGGGTCACATGCACTTTCATCTCCAAGGTCTCTCCTATTAATTCTCCCATCTCTACCTGTAATTCGCCTACCAGGCTCTTCCTTCCTGCCATGGTGACCAAGGTGCAGTTGCACGGTGTCAGCCCTGAATAATTGTCCATCCTTTTTGCCACTTCATTGTCCATAATTGTGCTATCTGACCCTGTATCTACCAAACACTTAGTCTTCCATTTGGGAAAAAAAAATATAGGGAGCTTACCTCTTATGCTATTCCTCTGTTGCTCGCCTATATACCTCTCGCCTAACCTTCAATCCTTCTTCCTCTTCTCTCGACTAGCGATCCTCCCACCACGAGTCTCTTCCAGTGAAGGCCACTTCCCTCGCTCGTACCAGCGCTCGTGTCGTTCTATCGATGTCTCTTGCTCCGACCCTGTTGACTCTGATGAGCTCCCGTCCTCTGAAGAGCCTTCCCCTTTTTGTCTTCTCCTGCCCCACATCTTCTCCCGCCGGGTTGTGTTAACTTCCATGGGCTCATCTCTTGGTGTTGGTCTATACTGTGTCGTTCGTGGTCTCTCCTTGCGATATAAATACGGACACTCTCGCGCGAAGTGACCGAGTTCACCACACTCCCAACATCCTCTTCTTACTGGCTTCTCTCTTCGCGTGTAGCCTCCCACTGCCTCATAGCTGTTCCTCCTGGCTTGAGATCTTCTCTCTTCAAAGCGTCCCCGTGGCTTCCTCTCCTGTGAATACCTCCCTTGTCCTCGATCCTCATAGGCTCTTGCTCTGAATTGCCTATCCTGAGGTACTCTCCTCCTGGTCACAACTGCCCATCCTCCTTCTGACTTCCCTCTGTATATAACACCGTTATCTTCTCGGTCCATTTCTTCCTCCCGGATGGCATTAATTGTCTCCTCGAGACTAGTGGGCTTCATGATACGGAGGGCCATTCTCACTCGTTCTGGAGCTGCCTTGAGGAGAATTTCACTGGCTATCTCTCCATATATCGTCGTTCTCCATTTCGCTTCTTGACTGTCTGTGCACTTTTCATTTATCTTCATAGTTAATTTCCTTGTCGCATCCCCAATCTGCGCCCGAACTCAGCGCAGGTCTCACCATTCTCCTTCCGCATTTCAAAAATTTTTAGCGCACTTCTAGCTACAGGCTTTGCGGCTCCAGCATATCTGTCCTTAAGGGCTGCTCGCACCGCACTCCACTCCGCACAAAACGTAAGTCCTAACTCCAGCATCACCGTAAGGCTGACCCTGGCGAGGAAGTAGGTCTTGATGTTCTTGTCTGTAGCTGGGTCTAGTTGAGTTGTGACTAACTGCTCGTTGATGGAGTCCATTCTCTCTATGAACAAGTCCAACTCTCGAGCATCACCCTCGAACCTCTTTATCGAATCTAATAGGTTCATCAGGTACCCTGCTTTTGCTACTCTCGCTTGTTCTATTTTCACTGCGAGCCTAACATCGGCTCCTGTTGTCTGTTTACTCGTCATGTTGGTTTCTACACTGGACACAACACTACACTATTAAACAGTTGGCGAATGATCCCGGGTTTCGGCACCAGTTACGCGTGTCCGGGTAATGAATAGGTTTTTAAAAAAAAAGGAATTTAAATAAACTATCTCGCACGTGATTGAAGACAAGAATGGAGTTTATTAGTCAGCTCCTTCTGTTTATAGGAGAGGCAATGTTGATACGGACTTCAACCTTCTAGTCTCTCGCGGGCGGCCGGCATTACTTATATATAAAAAGATTTCACATAAACACGTGAAACAACAATCAATGATCAAACCACAATAAGAAATGGGAAAACAAGACTAAGATCTTTCAACCGTAACAAGCGGTCTTCGTCAGAGTCAAAAACCCAACTGAACACTAGATGCAGAAAACATCTGGTGAGGAGTTGAGAAGAGTGGGAGGGAAGAGTGGTATTTTAAAAGGGTGAAAGCACAGGAAAGGACTAATGTCCAGAAAGGGATGTTTGGGGAAACAAAGGAGTACAGTAAGAAAAAGTAAAAAACTATCCGCTTTAATAGATCTAATATTATAAACATTAGTAACGGTCTCTTCAAACTTGATACTTTCGTCACGAGGGCAATAGCCTCTTCAAAGAGGGTTGACAGCTAGCGGATAGTTTTTTACTTTTTCTTACTGTACTCCTTTGTTTCCCCAAACATCCCTTTCTGGACATTAGTCCTTTCCTGTGCTTTCACCCTTTTAAAATACCACTCTTCGCTCCCACTCTTCTCAACTCCTCACCAGATGTTTTCTGCATCTAGTGTTCAGTTGGGTTTTTGACTCTGACGAAGACCGCTTGTTACGGTTGAAAGATCTTAGTCTTGTTTTCCCATTTCTTATTGTGGTTTGATCATATATATATATATATAAATAATAATTTAAAACAAGAAAAAGTCCGTTATAACAACATACCAAACGATTCCAAGAAATGAACACGCAGAAACAACACACAGATCATTAGAATATATCGACTTCATCGTCATCAGGAGATGGATAAGAAAAAGGAGATTAGTTCTGCTAGGCTGGCAAACAGCAACAGCCTACATATAAATCATCTACTTCTCCTGATGACGACCAGGTTGAAATATGGAAGTAAGTTGTGTGATGTTTCTACGTGTTCGTTTCTTACAACCGTTGGATTTACTTTCATTGATTGTCATTTAATATATGAATTGCTGTTTTTAATTACTATTTCTACTAAATTCTTAAAAAAAATACAGTTGTTAGTTCATAGTAATAGATTAATTGTATTTTAGGAATATTCCAGTACTAGAAGTTCTTTGTATTAATGTGTTATAGTATTGATGTACGCGCCACATTTGAATTTTAAATCTAATTTAAAACTAAATTTTAAATAATTCCTTATTTGTTTCACCTTCTTCTCTGATTTTTTAATACAGATGTATCTTTATAAATTTGACTAAGTAAGTTTCATATGAGGGGACTAAGAATATATTTACGTCTTGCACTGATGAGGCAGTAATCAGGGGTTGTTCGGTATTCACGAGTCAATAGTGTATATATTGACGAGAACATTCCTGTTCCTTATTAAAATGTTTGCACTCATTAATGAGGTACGTTTCACTGAAGGGCTTTGAATATCTACCATTCCATATCAATGAGAGGAAGTCAAATATAATGAAGAACCATGCGGTCACAGTTGAAGTGGTAGCGAATTTATATCTTATAATAACTGCCCATCATGATTACACTGAAGAGGGCATCTTCAGCATGTAATCCAATCAAATTACATATTATATGTAACAAAGGTATCCTTGTCTTCATTATGTATCATGCATTTAGGGGAAAAGATGTTTTAGATGTTTTGAAACAAAATCAAATCAAATATTTAATCATCTTTTGAAATAAAATGAGGCAAACGTATTATTTTATTTAAAAAGTTTCAACAGTTTCTTGTTGAAATGTCTGCAAAAACTAGCAATTTTTCAAGCAATTTCTGAGTGGCATTAGTACGTAACAGTTTTACGAGCAAAAAATCAGAGAGATTATGCGTGCATGAATTGTGTGGAATTCTCTTTTATAGATAATTATCCTTAGTACTGTCATTATCTACATAAATTTATTTAAAAGTTTATTTAAACTGAATTAAATGAATTGATATTTTTCGGTACTATTTAAAGAGATTCGGTACCAGATTAGCTCAATGGAAAGGAGACGTGGCCTTTGGACAGTCAGTCTTCTGACATTATTAGTGACTAAAATAAGAAATAGTTTTACTAAAGAAAAGAAAAATTCTTTCAAATGTTTTCATTGATATAACTTATATAAGATAAAAGAAGATTTGAAAGAATGAATATCAGATCAGAGTAAATAAACAATAATAACAATAATTACATTTGTAAGAAACCGTTCCTCAAATATTGGTGTACTTTACAGAATCATAAACTCTTGTACTTAATGAACAATATATGAATTTTGTGGTCAAATGATATTTATCTTTTTAATTTACAAAAAAAGAAAAATGATTTCCTCTTTTTTAAGAAAAGCAGTGATTTTATGAGAGAAGAGTCAGCTTTTTTTTTAGCTATTTTTATTGAAAAGACATGTACTAAAAGTAAGTTTTTAAGTAAGTGGCTCACTGAGACTACGGCAAATTATTACCGTAATGTCGCCCATTCATGATTTAAACACGTCAAAATATAATTGCCTTTGATAATATAACGGCATCTTTTTATTCATTATAGCTGTGGTTGTTAATACTTTTTTAGATATAATCTAACTATTTATTTAAAAAAAAATACTTTGCTACTTAAAGAGAAAACGAATCCCAATTTCTGAAAAGTAAATTGAAAATTTAAAAATTTTCAAAACTTTGCTGCAAATCCTGTGCTTAACAATAAATTAAGACTATATAAGGCCCTGGGGCTTACAAAATTAGAGCTCCGGTAACAATACAGCCCAATGGTATTTGTACCAAGAACTTTATTAAAGACTAAGATCTTTCAACCGTATGTTTCAACCCTCAGTTGGGTTTTTAACTCTGACGAAGACCGCTTGTTACGGTTGAGTAATAGATTCAATAAAGTAAATTAACATTAACCTTTGGATTTTAATTACAACTTACGTAGATAATTATAAAGAAAATAAACTTTAATCTAATACATTAAAATATACAATTTTTAAAGTACTAAAAATTTATTGTGACTATCTAATTTAATAACTGAATGCAATTAAAGTTACTAAAGTTTATAATTAACAAGCTATATGTTTAATAATAATTAATCAAATGTCAGTGTATACGTAAAATACATGCAGGTTTCTTGTATACCCCGTGATCTAAATTGACTAAATTAATATGTTATTTGTTATCAATTATATTATTTGTCTATTTACATACAGTTGATACATCGAGATCAGTGGAAACCTAATGTTACCGATTACATGAAATATTAAAATAATGATTGAAATTTTTAAGTTAATAAATAAAGTTTCTGTAAAGATGATTTAGAATCTATATACTTATAAAACTCTGATGTTCTTGTTTCAATGTTTGCACACGGGTGAAAATTGGAATACCCGTTAATTACTCAAATAAATATTAAAGAAAACAATGAATAATATATTACATTACAAATAATGACAATAAAAAGAAAGAAGAATTAAAAATAAATTCTCTCAACTCAAGGCAAATAAAATTAATGACTCCTGATGCAAAATGTAAAATCTATTTACCTTATAGTAAATGGGATGTCAGTCCCATTTTTGGAAATCTTCCTGTTGTTTAGACGATGTTTTTTTTAGTTCGTATTTACCGGGTAATTCTTGTTATACATAGATATAAAACATATTTTATTTGTTTTACATCAGAAATGAGTCACTTTTCCTTGTTCAAATCAATTTAAAGTCAACGTTTTGATTTAACAATCATATTTGGAAGTTAAGCATTAAAGAGATGTACAAAATTCCGAAAGCATATATAATAAACTCTTATATTACAGGTTTAATTGAATAATTTTACGTATATAAACTTAAACACAAATGTCAGCTTAAATACGGATGTTCTAAGGTAATATTATAAAGACACATTCCTTTCATTAACGTTATTATATATATATATATATATATATAATATATATGTATAAATGGGCAGCAAATCTTCTTGAAGACAAATGGAATTAAAGTATGCAGCAGCTTCTGCATTAACGACCTTTTTGCTGATGGCCTCGATTTTTCTAACTATCTTCCGGTGATGCTGAGGCAACTTCCATATATGCTGGGCCAGAGACATTGAGAAAACCAATATCAAACAACTTTAATGGAACACAAAAACACTGGGTTGAAACAAGCTTTCGACCACACATTGGTCATCTTCGGGTTAACTATTTAATTTAATTTCACTACTATTTAATTAATGAATGTTAATATAATTAACTGAAAAGTAATTATTTAAAATTAAACATAACAATTTTAACAAATATAAAACAAATGATACAGTGGGTGAGATGAAAACAAAGAGCAGGTTCCAGCATATATATATAATATATATATATATATATATATATATATATATCAATATAAACAAAGAAACAGAGAAATCAGAAGAACACACTTACAGTCTCTAATGTTTGGTTTGAACCGTCTTCAGGAGAGATAAGAGAGGGAAACCAAGCGCACTGGATCAGAGACGGTTGGAGACCAACAGTGTTGTCGCATGTGCGCCCGTTCACAGAAAATAAGGTAGACAGGAATCAATTTATAATTAATTTATAATTTATAATTACATTAAATTAATGGAAATGAAAACAATAAATATATAAAAAAGAAAAAATTGAAAAAATAAGGGAAATTGATACAGAGAAATTGATACATAAACAAAAGTACTGACTAAGCTATGATAAAATAAAATAAAATAAAACTAAGAATACAAATAATAATAACAAATGAAATAATTTATTAAAAAATGTGAAAAGGCAAGGAACTTTTAGACATTATCGCTTTAGATTGAGGCCAGGTGCGTGCAGTGCACCTATTTGTCGCAGAATCTGTAACTCTGCGCTTGGTTTCCCTCTCTTATCTCTCCTGAAGACGGTTCAAACCAAAAATTAGAGACTGTAAGTGTGTTCTTCTGATTTCTCTATGTTTCTTTGTTTATATTGAACTATATTTGTCCGTTTTGGATCGTATTTCCAACGAAAAAAAGTGCATATATATATATATATTATATATCATGATAAACGAAAAAAACGGTCCGGCAGAACAGATACCACTTAAAATAAACTGTGACACATAGACTGAAAGATAACAAAGACTCACTTTTCAATATTTCGACCGTAATGGCGGTAATAAATGTCACAGTTTATTTTATATATATAAATTCAAACCACAATATGAAATGGAGAAAGACTAAGATCTTTCAACCGTACCAAGCGGTCTTCGTCAGAGTCAAAAAAACCCAACTGTTAGGTTTTTGCTATTGGGTTATATCCCATAGCATATTGTGGTTTGATCATTGATTACTATTTCACATGTTTATTGTGAAATCTTGTTGTATATACATATATATATACAACGTATAAACCACAGTAAGAAATAAGAAAGAAGATTCTTAAACCGTAAGAAATGATCTCTCTTAAGTCAAAATAATGACGATCAAAACTCAGTATCAGTTTTGACTCTGACGAAGACTGCTTGTTGTGGTTGTCCTAGTGTATTTTCTGAGTCATTGCTGTAGTTTAGACATGATATATGTATAACAAGGTTTAACAGTAAACATATGAATTAAAAATCAACGTTTAAACAACAGTGAGAAATTTAGAAATGTGATTAAAATCTTTCAACCAAAACAACTCGTCTTCGTCAGAGTCTCACTCATAGGGAGAGTATGAGTAGTTTCCGGTATGAGTGGACTGATAGAACCAATTGCGTTGGCTGAAAGTCATAATTTTTTATTTGTTTACTGTGTTTTGGATATTGATATATATAGGGATATATAATAATAGTGATATGTAATAATAGTGATATTATATCACTATATAATAGTGATAGATGATTTTAGAAGGCTATGAAATCAACAAACTAGTGCGCGATAATTCTTCTACTTGCCTCAATGAGCAAATCCCCAAATGTACAACGTTTCTTAATTTATTTATATAAAAATAATAATAATAATAAAAAAAAAGGTTCTACTTTCTCCTTATACATATATTTGGTTTATATTTCGTTATAGCTCTGTGTGTTATTTTTTCAATATGTTTCCTACACTTAGTCTAAAAGAAAATGTAAAGGCTCAGCCTAACTTTAAGAGAAATATGTACCTGCTCTAATAAGAAACAGATGTACCCTATACCCCCACCCATGTCCATTCCATTTCCAGTCAGTCTTATTCAGAGGCACTCACCCTTAGGTTCGTACTTTCTGCCTTATTTTATTTTGTATTAATTTTTGTACTTATTTACTTTGTACTATAGATAACTCTCTGGTGTCATTGTATTTTTTAGTTAATGCCTGAAGAAGAACACTACGTGTTCGAAACGCGTTGTTTATATCATTAAAAGTTTTATATGTGGAGACCATTTCATTAGATTTTTACCCTACAATGAGTAAATACCACATAATAACAGATTGCACTACATTAGAAGTGATAGATGAGTTTCGTTAAAGTAAATTTTTTTTTTAAGTTCAATATTGGTCAGTAGACTTGTATTGTTGGCTTTTTCTGTGGTAATCATATATTACAGGTAACATTAACTCTCCAACGGTTGTAACTGTTCGTTAAAACTCTTGTCGTTTTGGATTTTCTCTCTGCTTTACCATTTCTATAAATACGACACCGACGGCCACTTTACCTGTCTACAAACATATAGTCAAGCGATCGTTAGACGAAAACAGTCAAGGGCCGCTGTAGTAACACATTATGTTTCGTGATACCAAACCACCAATGCTGTTAGTTAGTATTCAAAGGTTAAATGTTCTTCTTAATATTTCTCAATCAACAACATTTTCGGGATAATTTAAAATAATCCAAGTTTAATTGAAAATAATATAACTTTAATTTTAAAGAATCTAAGTGTAATTTACACTAGTCGAAACTTTTATTAACATTATCTAAGCTAAATTTAATATTGGTAAATAAGCACTTAACAAAGTTTGTCAACTTGAAAATACATATATACCATATTGAAGTTTAAATAACCTTAGAATTTTTTAAATTAATCCAAAAAAAAATATAAAGGGCTTACTACAACTACATATAGGTTTGTATTTCGTTATATCTTGTAGTTATTTTTAAACTCAACATTAAAAAATAATTTAGGAATAAGGTGTTTAATAAAAATATATACTGATGCTAATTGAAAAAAAAATTAATATAGATATATGTACAATAAAGTTTTTCTTAAAATCACCAAGGATAAATGAAAATATGGAACTCAGAGTAAGTAAAGCATTGTTATTAGAGCAGGGAAGGCAGTAATTTAAAAACATTTTGACTAAATTATATTATTTAATTTTATATTTGGTCTCTAAATAAACTTGAGTAACGTTCATTAAACGTACTCACTTTAAATTAAGCCTGAACTATTTTAAATTGAACTTAGAATATTTGAAATTAAACTTTGATTATTTTAAAATAAATTTTGGATTTTTTACATTAATTTTGCATTATTTTAAATTACCCAAAAAGGTTATACTTGATTTCAGTTCCTAACAAATAATTTTTTACACATTTCAAAATTATTTATAAAAATAAATGGTTTGGAACTTTGAATGCAGCAGATACAGTGCTGCCAACAAAACAGACACTGGGAATTAATTTCTGAAATTATGATAAGCAATTTTAATTAAATGAATGTAAGATAGTAAAATCTAATTAATTAGACTCCCTTTTATGTCTCTAAAATGAAGTGTATATATTTTAATTTATGGATTAAATTATTTAAATTAATTGCGTTTATTCATAATAAATTAATGATAAAATTATTCAAGTTCAGAAACTTCATATTGAAGATGAAGCTAAATAAATATTGTAGTTGTTCAAACAAAAAATATATATATAATTGGCTACATGGTGTCCAAATAAATAGTTGTTTTTGGTGTGGAGTGGAAAGACCTTGAAGTTCTATTCGTCTCCAACTATAATAAAGATCAGATCCAGATAGCCTGTGCAGATTCTACTCGTGTATATATATATATATATACTTTAACACAGAAAGACACTACAGAACTCACTTCGATATTTCGACATCCGTCGCCATCGGGAAGAAGTGCGAAGTACTCGCGTTGAGAAGCAAACTGCTACTGGCCTCCAGAGTAACTCGTGGAACCACCGCAATGCTGCCCTACCAGCGGAGGAGAGGAAAAATAGAAATCCCTCCAATATTTATTTATAAAACAAGATAAAAAGTATATAATACGAAATAATAATGAAGACAATAAAAAAAAAATTAACGGTACAGGTTAAGACCAGGAGGAGAGCGAGCCCCAAGGAGGCATATGAATGCCTCTTCAGAAGCTCTAAGGGGGACATGGGAATTAGACTCGGGGATTTGTTTGAGGATTTGTACCCTGAAACAATCATTGAAAGGGAGGTCATATATATATATATTATTAACCGCAGTCTCGGCATTCACGATCTTAAGACTGAGAGATTCGATCCTACGAACTAACCTCCTGCTAACAGGGTTCAACTGGAAAAGGAGTTGGCCAAGTGACATGTTAAATTAAAATCGATGACTCATGCTTAGTCATTGCTATAAATAGATTAAAAGGATAGTACAGGTTAATATAAAGAGAAGGTCAAAGGTCAATAATGAACAAGAAACAAGCGGTTAGAATAACTTTATTCTAACAAGAATAAAGTAATATATCATTTCTATATCTAAGCAAGTCGACGACTCCACCTCGAGCATGATACAAAAAAATAGTTGATTCAAGTCTGAATGTGAGCTATACTATCCTTTCTTATACTAACAATATGGGGTATTTTTTTATATGAATACAATCATTACTTGTTACAAGTAAATTGAAAAGATATACCAAATGACTAAGAATACTTAATAGGAGATAAGAAACCTCTAGCGAGATAATAATAAGTCAATGTGGAGAACTGAAAGGTTATCTAAACAAGCATTATCGTATATGTGGTTGTATGATATAATGTAGCAATAGGAAGAATGAGAGTAAGTAAAGGGAGTTGTTTATACGAGAGCGATAGAGATAAAGGGAGTTGGGGCTTGTTATAGGTTAGTGGGGAATCGGCGTGTCCTAGAGAGAGATGGGACGATAAAAACAAACAGAGACTTTAGCAAGCGTGGCGTGACCCCGTGAAGAGGTCTAACGAGCTGTCAGTACATCACGGCCATAATCATTCCCAAGGCTGGCCTAGCATTACAGGCCATTTGCATTTCTTCCATTACATATCCTTCCAGACCACTGCTTTTCATTTATGTATTCAAATAATTATTCCATTACTGTAAAATACATCTAATAATAATCTTCTTCAGCAAGGCTGGTTATTCATTTAGGTCCAGGCCTAATTTTAGCTGAACACAGCACGGCCCAAAAATGGAATAGCTACGAAGCCCAATATAAGCCTTTATATGTAGAAGAATAACAATAAACATGTGATGCATTCAATGAAGTATAAAACCACAAGGGAAAAAGAAAAAAGTGACTTTTTTTTACTTTGTTTGCTCTCTGATATATGGTGAAGCCCTTAGCGTATTTATTTTTTCTATTATTTTCCCTTCCTTTGTGGTTTTATACTTCACAAATCTTTATCCATAACAGCAAGGTAAATTTAACTGAAGCCTAATATATTAGCTTAGGGGTACATTCAAGCTAACCGTACAAGAATAGCGTTGACGATGGTATATGACAATGGAACACAGGATGGTGTCATGTCTACACCTCTTGAGCAGTGGGCCGTACTGCGGCCATTTTCTGTCCAACATTTTCGGAATAATTCTATCTGTTCAGAGTGACAAATAGTTGATGACTAACTGTTGCCTAATTAAGGTTATTTTATCCATAAATATGTATTATCAAATAAATAACCATAAATATATATGCAACTTTTAATAACTTCTTTTCGATTAAGTATTCGATTTAGTTACTCATCAGTTATGTTTCTTAGTTTAAACAAAATGATTTCTCATTAATATTTTTCCATTAAAAATTATTGATGATAAGTAAAGAAATTTAATATATGTATTCGAATAAGTGATGGAATGAAATACTGGTATAACGGTAGGATAACCCTAATTGGGTAACAGTCACGTGTCACCTAGTTTTTTCTTATTGAAGACGGCATTATTCCGAAAGTTCTGAAATCGAAAAAAATTACGATATCAAATGGTTTATAATAATTAACAATAAAGAGGTGTTATTAAAAAATAACAACACAATTTGTACTTCGCGTGCTTTGTATACTCTAAATTCGAATTTTTTTGTGTGTTGGTACACTCGCCACAATCATATGATGACACCTTTCACTATATAGTATGTGTTGTTTTTATATAAGAGGCTAGACGAGGTTAACGAGGTTAGACGTGTTTTGAGTGCTACCTGATTTTTTCAAGTTGAATATAATTGAACAGACAGTCTGTATTCATTTTTATGTAAAAGATAATATTATGTGCTAAAAAACTCTTGAAAAGTTGTCAGTTGGGTATGGTGAGTGAGCTTCGGTACAGTAAGCAAAAAAAATATATATCTAAGAAGTATAAGTTATTTTTCATGTAATTATTTTGTTAACAGCACAAAATCGCCGAGCACGCAAACAGGAGTCTAACCTTTATGCCTCTTACATAAAAACAACACAAGCTATATAGTCAAAACTGTGATAATAAGATCTTAGACTCTTCATAAGAGAAAACATTTTGAAATTAGAATTGTACAGAAGCATCTGAAATTAGAAAAGTGTCCTTAATTTTTGATCACACCTAGTATATTAACAACTCTGCAGTGCAATACTAATATCATGTTTATTTAATAATTATTTGAAGACTTTTGAGTGTATTAAACATCTAAATCATTTAACGAAGAGTATATATGAAATTAATCACATTAAAAAAAACCACAATTTTAACAAAGTTAACAAAGAGAAAGAGCTATATTATTGCTAATGAATTCAGATTCTTAAAATGTCAAAAAATTATTAAGAAAGACATTAGTAAAAAAAAGATATAGTAGTAAAAGAATCTTTTACTGGGTTGTTAATAAGATTAACTTTATTTTTAAATGGTTCATTGTGAAATAGAATTAACTAAAGGATTTACTATATAAGTGATTTTAATATACCAACCACTTGTAAAGTTTATGACCAACAAGTTTATGGATGCTAAAAATTGGTTGGGCAGGAATATTAATATCATGGGTTTTAATAATACAATAAATATAAGAAACAGAAGGCAATTTAGATATAAAAATAAAACAGGGAATTAATACTTAATTAAATTTTAGGAATTATTTCATTCTTTTATTGAAGGAGCTATTAACTCTTTCTAAAGGGCTGCAGATGAAAGGTTTATAAACGTAGCTGTCGCTAAGCCGTTATGCCATTCTATTATTCTATTTATATTATATAAAGAAACAATTGACCCAGATTTATTTCATTTAATAAATTTAATATTAGGGGTGTGTTTTAATTTTTAATAAGTTATGAAACTTTCTGGCTCAAATAGAAACATTTTTATCTTTAATATAATTATAAACTCTCTTTTCAGATATATAATATATACTCATTTGCATTCTTCATATACAAATCACTGATATTCATTAGCAATATTTCTAAAATTAGCTCCTTTTTTTTTATGAAGAATAGATCTATATCTATGCCCCAAAATAGCCTTATTCAAATAAAGCACCTTGTTTGAAAGGTTGATAATGAAGTCCTCATTGCTAATTTTATTCTATTTACTGTAGCCAATCAAACAATGTATCCCTCATTTGGGGTTTTGGCAGTAATACTTCACCTATTTTTTAAATCATTACAACAGTCGACTGTGTTACAATTGATGACGTTTTGACGACCCATAGGTCCATTTTTAAAGTTCTTTTTTTTTTAATGACAATAGATTTTTTTGGCAGGATGTTATATATTGATTGATACATCAAACTTTAAATCACAGTAAGAAATTCTTAAATGCGATTAACATTATTCAACAGAACAACTGGTTTCCGTCAGAGTGTCACTCGAACTAAAGAGACTCTGACGAACACCACTAGATTTCTTCTAAACCACCAACCTAACTGACGGCTCGCTATATTTATGATACTTGTTAATTTATATCATAATGCATTTTTTTAAAGCTTACCATGATCTTTATTTTATTATAGTTATTTACTTTTACTTCTAAGTTAAATTTTATATTACAATATTAGATGCAGACCAAAACTAGTATGTATTTACATTAAGCTGATTAGTGTTTTAAAAAAATTAAAAGAATTATGAATTACGATACGAATAAGGTAAGTCCATTGGACCAATCAGAAATCACATCCACTAAAAAGTCTCGTATATAAGCATCCTTCCAGAAGTGAAATTTTTCCTGACAATGACCAACGTAATTATAGTTGAAAGCTTGAATGAATTGATGACCCCTGGACAATCGATTCACACCAATCAATAAGTGTATTCTAATGTTTCATATTGTACAGTGTACCTATTTTCCACAATTTATGTGGAAAATCCACGGCAAGATAGAAGAATCGCCTGCAAGATCGAGGCCCCGAAGTAAAAAATTGTGAGAGCAGATGCTGCTGCTACTTTTAACAATATATATATACATATGAATTAAATACCACAATAAACAATATATATTAATTAAAATGCTCTAAGGCCTTTCAATACAACATCATCAGAGAGCTAAATGAAACAACCAAAAAAATATAATAACAAGTTAACCTGGTTGATTGAAGTCTTCAGGATTGCTGGCATCCCTATGGAAATTTATTGAACAATAGTCCGGGACTTTACAAACTAGATGAAATATTAATAAAAGAAATAAGTAAGCAGATCAAGACTGCTTCAATTTTAGGAACATTAAATTCAGACAGGGATACCAGCAATCCTGAAGACTTCAATCAACCAGGTTAACTTGTTATTATATTTTTTTGGTTGTTTCATTTAGCTCTCTGATGATGTTCTAAGAAAAGGCCTTAGAGCATTTTAATTAATATATATTTGTTTATTGTGGCATTTAATTCATATATTATATCAAGAGTTATTGTTGATTATTAATTTTTATATATATATATATAAAAATTGTCACAATAACACGTGATATAAATATCCAGGTAACTCACCACAAATGATTGAAGATAATCGCCCTAAGGCCTTCCGTTTTCACGTCGTCAGAGAGAAAGTGAATACAAGTTGTTGTGAGTTACCTGAATATATATATATATATATATATATATATATATATATATATATATATATATATATATACAGAGAGAGAGAGAGAGAAAGTAAAAAAACTTCTCACTTCAAAATTTTGACATCCGCCGTTTTAGGGAGTGAATAGTCGGCAGTGGGGTTAAGTATGAACTAACAAACAAATACTGATAGTTGTATCACATCAGTATTTCCTGGGAAAAGAAGGATGTAAAATGAAGGAAATCAGATGCGGTGACAAAATAAGGCGTAATGGCTTTAAAAAAAGAAAGAATAATTGGAAACGATATCAAATAATATGTACTACAAAATCAATATGTAAATTAGTTACTTAAAGGTAATTAAAAAAATTCTTTTAATAGATTGTCGTCTAGGAACCGATCATCACTCGCAGGGAGGACTTCCCTTAGGTTCTACAGATGTTGAAATATCGATGTTGCTTTTGTCTATAAATGTTTGAGTTCTTTTAGTATCTTATTGTATTTATGTTTCAGTAGGCTCATGTATCTTTAATTTAATTTATAATTAATTAGAATAAAGAAAAGGATATTGTATAATCATTATTTTGTTTTATTAACACGAGGCTAAATTCGGTTGTGATTTTATAATAAATAGAGTTATTTTTAAACAAAGCTTGAGCAGAAGAGATTAAGTTTCGTTACTCTCGACTTGAACAAGGTCAAGTTGGGGGCGTATTTTAATTAACTTGGAGATTACTGTTCGTCGAATGGAAGCCTTTGATAAACACTATTAAATAGTCACTGGAGAAATGCAGTGATTGACCTTGTACAAATATACACGCCCAGTGTCAATAGACTGGCAAGGTGAATTGGCAAACACCAGGTATGAATGCCAGGCCATGGACTTAATAAATTATTGGCAAAAGGGACCTTCTCATGGTGAAATTTACTACGAGCAAATAAAGTCCAAACGAATAGCTTTAATGAAAGGATTGAAAAGAAAGAACTGCCTGTATTAATAATTCAGTGACGGCCTGTAGAGCTCTTAAAAGGGAGTCATAACAAATCATATGCTTATAGGCTTTATGAGGTTTTTTTTTGTAAAAAAAATTACACCAAGCTTGAAAAAATAATGAATCTTAAAACTTTTTGTATGGCTACTATAAGCCAAATACCTTTTTTTTTTGAAAGCAGAAAAAATAACGTAAATTAAAAACTGAAAATTATGTTGGACTGGAAATAACAGAATTATTATTAACGTTTGTTTACTCATTTACAAATGTGCCAGTTAGGAATGTTAAATTTGTATATGAGTGTATACCTTTTCCAAAATTTGGCTAAAAAAGAAATATGGTAGAGCTCAAAATCCTATGAGGAGTTCAATAACCACATGTGCCTGAATAACCAAATTTAGTGTGAGACATCACAACATCGTTTAGATGATTGTAAAGGGTAGTGACACTAGTTACGGCAGCGCTTGTTGTATCATAGGAGTGGTGTTGATGCTTTTGGTATACATGCAGTGATATCTTCATTCTCAACCATATTTCGTTCCTGAATTTTGGTAGACAATCAATTTGGTCGAAAACCAAAAATAATTTTCCCATAAAAAATATATAATGGGAAAGAGGATGACATCATGTACAAGTGTTATTTTTGTAAATAGTTTATGTATCTCTACATAAAAGCATGGTATATAAACTAATAAAAGTTTGGATGACTGTTTAGGTACCAAAATTATGTTTTCGAATTCTGAGGGCATGATTTTCCCAACATCTCTGTTTGAACTCCGCTTTGTTCAACTTCAATGTCGTTCGAACACCGAGGTACTCTACCCTTGATTGCAGACACTTATTGATTCCACAAACACAGCAGTTTATAATTTCAATTTAATCATTTATGTGCATATTATTAACTGTTTAATTAGTTTTTAATATTGTATTTATTAATATTAGTCCTATATTTGTACTATTTTAATATGTTATTATCTTAGTATAACTTTTTTGTTGTACACACATTGTACCCTGTGTTATGCGTACGAACGCAAGTCAACTCTATTATAATAAGGTTACTGAGGTGATGGAAAACACACACACACACACACACACACACACACACACACAAATACACATACACAAAGACATATGACAGACGGACTAATTTGAACAACTTATTTATGTTGGAATCAGAGGGTCTCAACCCTGTTGAAAATTTTTATATAGAAAGTAAATAAAAATATAAAATAGAATCTATGAGAATATTGAGCGATAAATCAGTAACAATGGAAAAAAATCAAAAGAAAACAGAAGTAGTATGGTCTGAATGATGACTTGAAGAAGAAAGAGAATATAAAAGAAATGAAGAAGAGAAGGCTAGAGAATACAGGGATTGAGCACTTGATACACTCACTAAGGCCTTAATCCTCTTATATTTATCTTACTTGATGGGCGGGATCCAGTCTGCCCACACGCACTTTCCCTGTACAAACCCTTATCTTTGTCCTTAGGCTTCCTTCTAGATAAATAACCTTCTTCACAATCAATTATGTTAATATTGCTAGAAAAAAAAACCAACTATCTACTAAAAAAATGTATTTATAATAAATTTCCTTCAATTTTTTTTTTATTATTTCTATTTTCATCACTTTAGACAATTGCTTAATGCTACTGTTTTTTTTCCTTGTGTTTTAATAATTTTGCAGGTTTATTATTTTATTTTTTTCCAGATATTTGACAATACTTGCCTGCACATACTATTGATTTGTTATTTTTGACAAAAAAAAAATACCTGATAAACTGGATTTCAGCTTTATGTTAGCCTATCAACTCCTTGATAAACCCTTGAGGAATAAAAACTATCAATAGAACGTCCATAATAAAAAAGCATAAAGATTGAATAAGGACTTATTTGTACTTTTTTTTTCAAATGTCCTTTTTTAAGACGAACAACTGTATTATAGTTTCTGCTTCAAGGTTTGATAAGTGCTGATCGTTTTGGGCATGAATTATTTTTTCCAATTTCTGCTAACGAATGAATGAAAAATTCTTTTATTGAGGGCTACAGCCCATGTTTACATTACGGGGGTAGCCGTACAGTTGAGACTGAGTCTCTTCTAGCGGCCTTTTTCCCCCTTGCAGAATATGTGAAACCTTACAGCTACTTACAACTATAGGTAATTTGCTAACATAATAATAACATTTAACAATAGTAATAGCTAATATCTGTAAGTTATAATATAATACTAAGAACTATAATAATGTTAATAGAAATTAAAACTAGTAGTATTAAATATAAGAATGGTGATTATAATAAAATTATAATAAGATTAATTATCACAATAATGATAATAATAAATAATAATAACAATAGATAATAATAATTATAACAATATTAATACTGTGTGATTATTAATAGTTAACTCTTAGTTTAAAATAGTAATGTCAGGCGTAGGCTCTTCTAAGTGAGCTGCCTCAGAGATGTCTGAAGACTCTCTGTCAGGGACTGGGCCTTGGGCCTCCTCTGCCGCAACGAAAGCCTTTACCCTCCTATTAAAGGAATCCTTTTCTTTTTGGATGTCCTGAATCAGGAGTTTATTTACTTCTGTAACCAGTGGGTTAGAAGAATCTACATTGCTTCCATCCTCCTTCCTTTCCAACCTGCGAACAAACAAAGAGAGGCGCTCCAGTTTGACCTCTCTGTGGAGAAACTCGTTTGGTCGTAACGGGATGCGTCCAGGATAATCCGGAGAGTTTTGTGTTGAAACGCATAAATACGTCTCATCAATTATTACCAGCTGGTTTAGCTCAAGCAGTGTGATGATAGGCCTCATCAGCGTCTTGTAGAAGTTTACCCTGGTCCGAAATGAGAGACCAGAAGTGGGTTTTAGTAGGTGATAAAAGCTACTCCTGGCACTTCCGCTTACATTGAGCTTGTGTTTACTTATCCAGGTGAGATAAATCTTTGCGGGGAAAAGCGCACCATTAAAAGATCCAGAGTCTTGCAAGTGTTGGCTGTACAACTTCCATCAGTTCCTTTAAAACTGCACATCACTACCACTTTAAACTGACTCTTACCAATACTTCCATAGACTTAGTTTTAAATACATGTTTAAATAAATGATAATTATTTAAAAATTAATGCTTAGCTTAGCTTGAATGCATATTTGTGGATAGGGCCGTTAACAGGTCCTCGTCAGAGACACATTTTGTTTCATTTCTGATCTTGTAATTGTGTTTTAGAAATTATGTCCAACGCCTGACCTAATGACCCAACAGGCAAGAATTGGTCTCTAGCTAGCAAGCAACATTAGTGAATAAAATATATACGCCTAATTCATTTATATTTGCTTACATTTTGATAGTTCTTTGTGAGTTACTATAAATACAAGTGTACTGCATATAGGGGGAACCATTCCTAAGAATATTAAATATATAAAATTAACAAAGTTCTAATAAAAAATAAAATTTAATAAAAATTTTCAAAATGTTGAAATATATTTATTTTGTTGAATTTTTTTTTTCATCGTAGGATGTGGAAAAATCTGTTCATCAGATCCCTTAGCAAGACGTCTTGCTTAGAGTATGTGGGGTTGGGGGTCCCGACCCACTAAAAAACCACATCCTATTTCCTGGCAATACCCGACACGGAAACCGTTTGCACATTACTTCATGCCGGTGCCTCAGTCCTCCTGAATAGGATTCACCTTCTTGTCCCCATTCATTCACCTATGAATGAATGAACCAACCTAAGTATGTTGCCCTTGCCTCACACCACTTTCCTTCTTCTTATGACGGAGAACCGCCTCTACAAAGTTTGCAGCTTTTGACCAATTATCTTCATTTTGGAGCATCTTTTGAACTATGGTCTCTGGAGTGACCTCACCCAGTGATGCTTTTAATTCCTGGCGCAGCACTCCCCATTTAGCACAGAAGAAGATGGTATGCTCTGCATCGTCGTTTTCCCCCGAGCTACAGTGCTTACATTGAGGGCTATCAACTTTACCCATCCTGTGTAAATATTTCTCAAAATTCCCATGGCCAGTCAGCATCTGAGTTAAGTGGAATTAAGATAAATTATTTATTTAATTTGATGAATTATTATGAATTATTTATTTATATTTTTAATTATTATTTTGGCTTCACTATATTTTTCATTCGTTTTATTTCGATTATTGTATTTTCTTTATTGCTTTTTATTGATTTCTGTTAGTTCTTTTTCTCTTTCTTACACCAGGTGGCAACACTGCAGAGAGTATAATAGTCAGTACGATTTTACATGCACCAAAGTCCAGATGTAGTACAGCACTTCTCCTAATGATGGATCATTGAATTGATTATATATTAGTTTTTTTATACCTGTGTTTTACATAACAAACAAATCCAAACGGACTTGATTATGATAAAATTAACTGATATTTTATTTTAACGAGAATCGCCATACAAATTACCTCTTATTTCAATTCAATTGATTCAAAATAGATGTATTGGTAAAAAATGAAAATTAATTCCTAAAACACTAGGCATCAATTTAAAAAAAAATCGTCCTCAATTTTCCGGATAATTAAAAGATACAATAGTGGTAACACTACTAATAATACATAAATATATTAAATTAGTGATTTCTTTCAAATTTGTAGAACAGGATTTTAATTAGGAGTGGTGGAGGGTCGATTTTCAGCATAGTCAATAGGATTAAATAACTACAATACTGTTATTTATATGTACATTTTTTTTAATGATGGCAGATGAGTATCAATGTTTTATCAGCTTCAATGGATAGATTTAAATTTAAAATTAATGTCAAACGACAAATTGGGTATTTTTTTAAAGCGTTTTCATTAGTTCCCTTAACAGGTTTTTGTAGAGAAATAATTTTCACACTCCCCATTTGTGAATTTGTGAATGTTGCCAGTACTAATTATTGAGATTTGTTATTGTTTCCGAAAAATATCTGATAAACTACAATAAATGTTTATTTATATCTTTTTAAATGTTTAATAGTATAAAAATTTAAAAAAAAATTTAAATTCAAATATAAAATGTAAAAGCACCCAATATATTTAATAGTATAATCACTTATACAATTTTGTGATGTAATAAAATTATCAGAACTTATAATACATTATAATAGTATAAGTTTTTATCATAATATCAGATTTTTTAATACTATCAAAAAATGTAATATCTACCGTCAGAATTTATAATAGGACACTGTTTAGTATGTAGAATATTATAAAATTTCATAATACAGGTATATCAGACATTATAATGATGTAATATATTATAATTTCCATCATTTCTCAGACTTTGCAATACTGATAACCTTAAAATTTATCAGATTTGAATATGTCTGCTGTCAAACTTTATAGTATTGATTTGTTATGACATACAATAATACTCTCAATTACAAAAAAAAAAATGTAATGAAAAAATAGGAATTAATATCACATTATGATAAAAATGTATCATATATCGTACATCATTGTTAGAGATATCTGACTACTTTCGTATGTAGTCCATCTTCTAGTAGGACCATGCATATCAACAATATATTAAACAAGAAGTGTCAATATACTCGTATTTCTATATATTTCTTATTACGTCAAAGAAGATGAAAGGTCCATTATGAAGAAAACTCCTTAACACAAAGAAAAGAACACAGAAAATGACTACAAAACTCACTTCAATATTTCGATATCAGTCGTCATCAGAAAGAAATACGATGTACGTATGTCAAGAATTTTTTTGTTATCTCTCCTGTATCTGATAAGTTATTTTATTTGTATTTCAATTTTTTTTTTAAAGAAATATATACTTTTTATTATTTTTATTGATATTCACTGGTTTTACCTTCTATTTTTATACTTATCATTGCCTTCATTACTATTTTATATTATTTACCTTTTTTTTGGAAGGAGTTCTATTTTTTTCTTCTCCGTCAGGTGGCAGCACTGCGTCTCAAACGAGTTTTACAGTTTGCTTCACCAAGCACTCACTTACAACGTACTTCTTGATGACAACTGACTTCAAAATATTGATAATTATATTAATAATTATATTGATATATTAATATTATTGAAACGTTTTAAGTCCTTTGATTTATATTCAAGCCCAGGTTTCTTTGACTATGATTAGTTCTATTTCAAGACACACACAGGCATGATTGACGCACTTTTAGACCAATGGACTCAAGATGGTTGAGTGTAAGACCTACAGAAGATGGTTAGTCGGAAAGTTTGCCATAACTGCCCAGACCCAGTTATGACTTATGCAATGAATAAATAATGAATTAAAATTAAAAATTAATACCTTGTCTTAACAGTTTAGTTAAACTAAAACTAAGTTTAGTTAAACAGTTTAGTTTAAACTTGCATTTTCCTCAATTCTAACCATAATAGTAACTGTGTTGAAAAATCTATTGGCACCTCGCGGCTTGCGGACTATGAAGTCGACATCCCTGGTGTAATGTTAATGGACATGCAGACTGACAAGTGATTTTTTGTATTTATATATCACAGGTCTAAAATAGGAAATAGGTGAAAAAGAACAGTTTATTTATATGTTGAACGTAAAAGAGGTTCAAATTGGCTTGAAAGACACCTTGAAGAAGTTCCAAACAAGTCAATGATTGAAATAATTTGTTTTCGTTTGAAGAACAGCCTGAACAGATTGAGATGTATTTGTAAAAATAGAAGCCTTTGCCCCCCCTCTTGCAGCCTACACACAGCTGGCAGCAGCAAACCGGGCCCTTTAATGGATTACCAGAGCTCTTCCAAACCAGTCGATACCTTTTAGCAAACAAATCGGTCTCCGCCCTTAGAGCCGGCTTTTCAATCCTCTTTATGTCCTAATCAAGGCGGAAATTTACTTCGAATCACTTAAGATGCATTTCCAATGGAATCTATTTCCATCGCTTTTCCCAATCTCTTAGTTTTTACAAATAACAACAGTTTTACCCGCTGCCCTACAACTACAACAACTAGTAAAATAAAAAATATTTCCACTAACAATAATTATATTATTTTTATAAATAAAACTGTAATACATAGAATACAGAACAACTATTGGAAAAATCTTGAAGAAACTATTGTTCTTTCATTCTTCATAATTTTTAGTAAACGTGATGAAGCATTGGAAGATCAAAATGAATTACGTTTGTTTGTTAGTTCTGAAAAATAACAATCAGTCGAATGCAGATCATGCTTTAGAGTTGCTAAGAAGAAAGAAATGTCTAAGGTTGGAATAACTTTCATAAATGATGGTGACGGTGGAAGGGTGGAGGCGTTTATAAAACATTGGTACAAGGCGTTGTGTTGTTGGTGTCGGTGCCTTTGGGGAAGAGGGGGCTAAGGGCGGTAGAAGGGAAGTGGTCATATTTCATTGTAATCTCATTAGAGATATTTAGGAAGAAGAAACACGCCTTGAAATCCTATTGGGAAGAAATGGGAAAACGAAGAGGCGAGGATTTTGCAAATCCCACGCCCTCTGCAACACAGTCGTATATCTCCACCTTGAATAAACCACATGCAGCCTTCCTACTCATATCCCACGCATTTTTTTTTCTTTTTTCATAAATCGTCCGATGAATTTTTTGAAAACACTAAGAAAACGCTGTGCTTAATAACGAAAATGATAAAATACAACTCTGTTTACTCATTTCTGTTTTTCCTCTAACTCTTTTGTTTTTATATTGAAAGCAATTTCCTTGAACATTTAAGGAATAACAAGTTAAATTATACATAAGCAATTAGATAAAACGATTTAACAAAGTTAATAAACTAACTTCACAGAAAGTAGATACACAAAAGTGATCGCAAAAACTCACTATTATATTTTGATAGTCATCGGGTAGAAAAATGTTATTCGAAATATAGCATGGAGTTTCTGTGATACTATATATATGTATAATGTAATATTGAAACAGTCCAAACTGGAAAAATTAGTAACTGAATACATAGAAGAACGGACAGTTACTTGAATAAAATTTTGAACCACAGATCGTCGTCAGAAAGAGACTAGAAGAGAAGAAGAAGAGCTACAATCGTTCCAGATGGACGCTGTAAACATCAAAGTTGTAACGATAGTAAGAAATTTAGAAATGCGACTAATATTCTTCCTTTATAACATAGCCTTTATGTTACGAGAAGTCGTAAACTGTCTTCGGAGTGACACAACTTTCTACCTGATGACGAGGTAGTCGAAATATAGTAGTGGATTTGGTGATCTCTTTTCTGTTTCATATTTCTGTGAAATTAGTTTAATGTATAGTAATGATTAAAAAATGTTCTGAGACGCCAACTAATATTCATTATAGAGAAACAAATCTCTCTAATTCTTGGTTTGAACGGTTATCGGTAGAGATAGAAGAGGCAAACGAAGCTCACTGATTGAAGGCAAACAAAGTTGACGCACTGACGCCCAGTGGCAAAGAATAAGGTAGTCATGAATCAATTTAAAAATAATTATAACATATAAGATAGAGAATAAGTGTACAATAATAAATAAAAATATTTATAATAAAAGTTAAAATAAATAAAAGTAATAAATTCAAATAAATGAACATTAATTGAGCAGCCTTGTGTGAGTCAAACAAACTAATTATGGATCTTTGATCCATTTATGAATTTCTTCCTGTGTTTCCCTTCTCCATTACTTTTATGTTATCTTCTCAGTTTCTACTTTGTATGCTATCTGATGACATAAATTGAAAGGCCTCAGAGCATTTATTTCTATTGTTTTCCTTTTTCTATTGTGGTTTAAACTTTATTGATTGCATCACATGTTTATTTATTGTGATTTTTCTGCATATATATATATATATATCAATGAACAAACCACAATAAGAAAATGGGAAAACAAGACTAAGATCTTTCCCATTTTCTTACTGTGGTTTGATCATTGATTGTTATTTCAATTATTAGTTATTTCAATTGTTAATTCACGTGTTTATGTGAAATCTTTATATATATATATATTTATATAAATCTATCGAACGTGAAGTAAAAACAAAATAAAATTTCTCAGAACTCGACCAGTTATACAGATTCACATTAAACTCTCAATGTTTAATTTGAATTAAACATTTCAGTATTTATTTAAAAGCTGTTTCATAAGCTCATATCACTTCCTATATATGTTTCTCTGAGGATATAAGAAGAACATATGAGCCAATGAGAAAGGTTATAAATGAAAAACGAAACGTCACAATTGAGAGTTTAATTTGAACTTGAACTCCTGATCAATTTCATTTTATTTCTACTTCAGATACTTTTATCAATGTATATATATTTATCATATTTAAATTTAAATTATTTAATTAAATAGTTCTTTAATTAAATTTATATTATCTATATATATATATATGAATGATCAAACCACAATATCGAATGGGAAAACAAGACTAAAATCTTTCAATCGTAACAAGCGGTCAACTCAGTTGGGTTTTTGTCTCTGACGAAGACCGCTTGTTAAGGTTGAAAGATCTTAGTCTTGTTTTCCAATTTCATATTGTGGTTTGATCATTGATTGTTGTTTCACGTGTTTATGTGAAATATATATATATATATATATATATATATATATATATGATGTAATGTTTTGAGGGTTGAGGTCCAATGATTTAAACTAGTACTTTTACTGACGTTTCGACTTATATTTATGTCATCTTCAGGGCTACAACATGATTGTTTTACAATTAGCACTACTATTACTACTATTTGGTTATTAATTACATTTTAATATGCACAGTAACAAAGAGAAATTTATTGATAAATCACTGTACACTTACTGTACATATTAAAATGTAATAAATAACCAAATAGTAGTAATAGTAGTGCTAATTGTAAAACATTCATGTTGTAGCCCTGAAGATGACATAAATATATGTAGAAACGTCGGCAAAAGGACTACTTTAAAATCATTGGACCTCAACCCTCAAAAAATTACATCATATAAATACTGGGTCATGAAAAACAATCATATATATATATATATATATTATATATATGTATACTATAAATATTAAATATAATATAATATATATATTTGGTATACTTTGGGAGCAGACCTTCTTTTAAACATACCTTGTATATAGAATCCTTGAGAATGGTCAACGTAGACCGAAACGTCGGACATGTGTAATATGAAAACTACATTTAAAGATAAAAAAATCGGTGAGTTAATTTATATGATACCACAAAGATGGAAAAGTAGCATTCGAAACCTTGAAAAGGTATGTAGGAAACATACTAATATATATATATATATATAATATATATATACTTTTTCGATGAAAATACGATCTGAAATGGACAAAAACAGTTCAATGTACATAAAGAAACATGGAGAAATTAAAAACACACTCTTACAGTCTCTAATTTTTCCATGTTTCTTTATGTACATTGAACTATATATATTATATATTAGGATATAAAAAGAACATATGGATGTTATATGAATCTATTTAAAACGTTTTAAATATGAACCGAAATGCTAGCATTAAGAGTTTTATTTGAATTTAAAGAACTAACCGAGTCCTGATAAATTTTATTTTGTGTAGATATATAACAAGATTTCACAATAAACACGAGATATAATAATAATCAACGACCATCTCCAAGTAAGGAAATTAGAAAAATAAAGAAAATCTATCAACAAAACAACTCCCATTCATCGGGAGTCTCACTGAAACTATGTATCTAAAAATGAAATTAACACTGAAGAAGTGAAAGAAAAGGAAAGGAATAATAAAGCTTGTTGCAGTAATACAAGATCGAAACCTACACTGGTGTGCATTATTTAAGCCTGCTGATTGTGATTGGTTTGAATATTGGTTTGAATATATGATGGCCGCTTATTGAGAATGCCAAAGGCGAAAACTATGTTTAATAAACCAGTTAGTGTTAGGGCATGCAAGTGAAACATCACTCGGGTATGTCGACACTTGAATGGGAGATACCAAATCTTGTCAAATATTTAATGAAAGCTAAACAAACATTTATTTTTAAATTTACTTCAAAAGAATTAGTTTTTCTAGGTCATAAGGAGTTCTCAAAGGATAGGATAGCTCTAAGGGGGTTCAAAAAGAAACAAGAGTTTAAAATCCCTTGAAGTAGAGCCTTATTCTTCAACTCTTATGAAACAGCAAAGTCTTATAAATATGTAACTAAGAGTCTTGCTGACTGATTTAATTATGAAACACATAAACAAGACATCTTATAGTTTCATCTACAGAGAAAATTTCATTAGACTGATGTAAATATGCTAAGTTTATGCTGTAATGGTTTTGTGTGTGTGTGTGTGTGTGTATGTAATAGGGTAAAGAGAAACAAGTTTGGATTATTGGAGAAAAGTTGTTTGTTGTAATATTGGATGATTGTGGAAGGTGGAGGAAGCATGCGTTGAAAAGTTGGCTCGGCCAGAAGAAGTTTGCATACAAGCCTGTTAAGCGCATCCCTGTGAATACCAGCCAAGTTTTTACTAACTCCCGCCAACAGGGTAGCTCCATATTTAACAACTTTACTACTTGCTTTCTTCTTTCATTTAACTCTTTTCAACATGTATTGGTGCTATCTGCTTTTTCTTTTAAATTTCATTAAAGTCCTGTTATGAAAGTAAGATTCTTATAATTTTTCTATCACATCTGAGGTCAGTTAGTTCACCAAACTTGATTCGATTAAATATAGGATATTTACAATATCGTTATTCGTTAATACAATTGATATGAAGGATAACAAACACAGCCTCAATTTTTACAAGAAGATGAATGATCTATCAATAACTGCTTCCTGTACACAATTTTAAAGAATAAGAAGAAGGAAGAAGAAGAAGAACAAAGATAGTTCCAGTTATTAAAAGAGGATGGACAACCGACAACAGCTTCCAGTATAGAGCATTAATGGATGAGGGAAAAGCTAACAAACATGACCATAATAATTCCAAGTGAATGGATGGATTCCAGTATTGTTGGATAAGAAAAAGGATAGCGGACAAGGCCCATCCAAGAGGACGGGCTATTGATAACAGCTTTCAGTATAGATCATTGCTAACAATATGGCCCGATAACCGATAACTGGATCCAGTTTTCAGCGTTAATGAATGAGAGAATAGTTAAAAAACAAGGCCTCCAAGTGGATGGGCTACCGATAACTGGATCCAGTATACAGCAAAATGAATGAGAGAATGGCCAAAACAAGGCCTCTAAGTGAATGGGCTACCGATAACTGGATCCAGTATACAGCATTAATGAATGAGAGAATGGTTAAAAAACAAGGCCTCTAAGTGAATGGGCTACCGATATCTGCTTCCAGTATACAGCAATAATGAATGAGAGAATGTCCAAAACAAGGCCTCTAAGTGAATGGGCTACAGATAACTGGATCCAGTATACAGCATTAATGAATGAGAGAATGGTTAAAAAACAAGGCCTCTAAGTGAATGGGCTACCGATATCTGCTTCCAGTATACAGCAATAATGAATGAGAGAATGTCCAAAACAAGTCCTCTAAGTGAATGGGCTACAGATAACTGATCCAGTATACAGCATTAATGAATGAGAGAATGTAAAACAAGGCCTCTAAGTGAATGGGCTACCGATAACTGGATCCAGTATACAGCAATGAATGAGAGAATGGTTAAAAAACAAGGCCTCTAAGTGAATGGGCTACCGATAACTGGATCCAGTATACAGCATTAATGAATGAGAGAATGGTTAAAAAACAAGGCCTCTAAGTGAATGGGCTACCGATAACTGGATCCAGTGTACAGCATTAATGAATGAGAGAATGTCCAAAAGAAGGCCTCTAAGTGAATGGGCTACAGATAACTGGATCCAGTATACAGCATTAATGAATGAGAGAATGGTTAAAAAACAAGGCCTCTAAGTGAATGGGCTACCGATAACTGGATCCAGTATACAGCAAAATGAATGAGAGAATGGCCAAAACAAGGCCTCTAAGTGAATGGGCTACCGATAACTGGATCCAGTATACAGCATTAATGAATGAGAGAATGGTTAAAAAACAAGGCCTCTAAGTGAATGGGCTACCGATATCTGCTTCCAGTATACAGCAATAATGAATGAGAGAATGTCCAAAACAAGGCCTCTAAGTGAATGGGCTACAGATAACTGGATCCAGTATACAGCATTAATGAATGAGAGAATGGTTAAAAAACAAGGTCTCTAAGTGAATGGGCTACCGATAACTGGATCCAGTATACAGCAAAATGAATGAGAGAATGGCCAAAACAAGGCCTCTAAGTGAATGGGCTACCGATAACTGGATTTAGTATACAGCATTAATGAATGAGAGAATGGTTAAAAAACAAGGCCTCTAAGTGAATGGGCTACCGATATCTGCTTCCAGTATACAGCAATAATGAATGAGAGAATGTCCAAAACAAGGTCTCTATGTGAATGGGCTACAGATAACTGGATCCAGTATACAGCATTAATGAATGAGAGAATGGTTAAAAAACAAGGTCTCTAAGTGAATGGGCTACCGATAACTGGATCCAGTATACAGCAAAATGAATGAGAGAATGGCCAAAACAAGGCCTCTAAGTGAATGGGCTACCGATAACTGGATCCAGTATACAGCATTAATGAATGAGAGAATGGTTAAAAAACAAGGCCTCTAAGTGAATGGGCTACCGATATCTGCTTCCAGTATACAGCAATAATGAATGAGAGAATGTCCAAAACAAGGCCTCTAAGTGAATGGGCTACAGATAACTGGATCCAGTATACAGCATTAATGAATGAGAGAATGGTTAAAAAACAAGGTCTCTAAGTGAATGGGCTACCGATAACTGGATCCAGTGTACAGCATTAATGAATGAGAGAATGTCCAAAACAAGGCCTCTAAGTGAATGGGCTACAGATAACTGGATCCAGTATACAGCAATAATGAATGAGAGAATGTCCAAAACAAGGCCTCTAAGTGAATGGGCTACAGATAACTGGATCCAGTATACAGCAAAATGAATGAGAGAATGGCCAAAACAAGGCCTCTAAGTGAATGGGCTACCGATAACTGGATCCAGTGTACAGCATTAATGAATGAGAGAATGTCCAAAACAAGGCCTCTAAGTGAATGGGCTACAGATAACTGGATCCAGTATACAGCATTAATGAATGAGAGAATGTCCAAAACATGGCCTCTAAGTGAATGGGCTACAGATAACTGGATCCAGTATACAGCAATAATGAATGAGAGAATGTCCAAAACAAGGCCTCTAAGTGAATGGGCTACAGATAACTGGATCCAGTATACAGCATTAATGAATGAGAGAATGTCCAAAACAAGGCCTCTAAGTGGATGAGCTACCGGATATAACCGGATATAACCGGTGGATATAACCGGATCCAGTATACAGCATTAATGAATGAGAGAATGTCCAAAACAAGGCCTCTAAGAGAATGGGCTACAGATAACTGGATCCAGTATACATAATTAATGAATGAGAGAATGTCCAAAACATGGCCTCTAAGTGGATGAGCTACCGATATCTGCTTCCAGTATACAACAATAATGAATTATTGAAGGTTCTACAGCGTTTTATGCAGGGTGGACCAAAATGAAGTAACAGTCCCTTCCCTTCTAAGCACATCGGCATGTTCCAACTTGCAATATTATTTTAGTGGATAAAAGTTATGATATTTATTATCTGCTGCTAAGAGCTTGTGTAGATGAGTTTAAAACCTATTTGCCGTTTTTAAAACAGGCGTAAATAGCACAGCAAAATACTGGATAATTTTACTTAAAAGTAACCTTACTTTTTGACCACCCTAAATATTCTTGTTTGTTGAAAAATATATATTATTTGAAATAGCCCATGAAAATTTCATTTGACTATTAAATTTATCAAAGTTCATTTTTTATACAACAGAGTTAGTTCCTAGTATGCTATAAAACGGGTTGCCTATTAAACAACTGTATTTGATATTTAGCATGCTCTTTACTGTAAAATCTTATTCCTTTGTATTCATGGAAAATCCATCTCCTAAATTTCCTTTCATTGTTTTATACAAATATATAAAAAAAATTATGCTTTTAGTTAGTTCTGTTTTTTTCAAGCCATGTGATTTAGTTTTTCAATTTATATTTGCATAGTAAAATATTTTTATACTTTATTTTACCTTTTCATAAAATAATATATTTTTTTTATTATCCTTTCTTGTATTTGTGTTAAAATTTCATACTTCATTCATTTTTTATGACATTTTTAAATTATTTTTACTGAATTGACAAAGAACTGTTATAACATTATTTTTGATAACAGTATTTTTAAAATTTTTATGATGATAGATTCTTTCCCTTTTTATGTTGTAGAAGATAGTTCTAAAAATTTATTGCTAATAGATCCTTTTGACATTTGTGTTCTATGACATTTATTCTAAAATCTTTAAGATAATAGGTTCTTTCTGTTTTGTTTGAACAAGGCAGTTCTAAACATTTAATGATGACAAATCACAGGTTCTTTTCTCTTATACGCTGCAATTTTCATATTATGTGTCTTTCCCTTGATATGAAAAAGGAAATCGTACGCAAATGTGGCTAAGGTCCAAAAAATCCCTTGTATCTATTCTACTTGACTCCAATGAAGTTTTCAGATTCCAAAAATATAAGTTAAACGTTATTTGTTAAAGATAAAATTGCATAATTGAAGGATTAAAATTAGTGTGGCTTAAGCGGAAGCCAGTGTTATTCGAACAGTTTACAAATAAGTTTGTTGATTATTACATAGTAACGTAGGAACGCATCTGTCAATTGCTATTGAAAAACACAGTAATTTCTGGTTTCTCACTGGTTGTTTTAAATTACCTAAAACATGCTTTTCATAAAAATGTTAGAACAGCTGGAAAGAAATAATTGTGGATTTTCCCGAAAAGTCATTCAGTTTTCTATAATGACATGACAAGAACCTCGGTGGCAACTCTGAATAGGAAATGTGAAGTTTTTCATTATATATAAACACACAGCAGCTACTGTGGAGCGAAGCACAAATCAGATACAGTTAACGTCTATATTCCAGGAATTACCCGAATTCAATATAATATGTGTTTCTTCTTTTATTCTACACTAATAGATAAATATGGAATTAAAATATGCACTCTTCTGCTGGTAGTCTCCACTTTCCTCCCTACCGTTCGTTGTTCTTGGGGTACATTCCATATATAATGGGCCAGAGACATGTGAACTTAACAAGCAAAACTATTGAGAAAACTAATTTCAAACAACTTTAATAAAATACTCACATGGGAAAAGACAGAATCTTTCGACCATATATAGGTCATCATCAGGTCCGAACAGTTATCAAATTTGTAGTAAGTAAATTTATTAATCCTCAAAAGGAAAACTGAACATAGCTAGTTTAACATAATGCAAACAAAAAATTATTCAGCAAGTGAAACCGAAAGCAGGTACTAGTAGGGTTTGCTAAAATTGAGGGTCTGACCTAAATGTTGTTTCAAACCTTGCTAGAACTTGCTTTTAGTTTTGCTTTCACTTGATGTATTCTTTCTTGTTTTGTTTATGTTAAACTAGTTATGTTCAGTTTTTCTTTTTTATTTTGAGGATTAATACATTTACTTACTACAAATTATTTGTACCTGAAGATGATCTATGTATGGTCGAAAGTTTGTCTCCTTTAGCGTGCAAGTATTTTATTAAAGTCGTTTGATATATGAAAATCAAAGTGACACTTGAAATGGAAATGAACACGTGACAGTTCATTCAAACTACAGTTGTTGTTGAATTCACAGACTATTTTTCTTTGTAAAATAATTTATAATGTACTACTTAGTTTTTCTGTTTCAAAATGTATACTTCTGCCTATGAAAAAAGTTTTAAATAAAAACCGAAACTTGGCAATGAGAGTTTAATTTGAACCTGAAGAACTGACTGAGTCCCGATAAACTTTAGTTTTGTATATATATATATATATATAAATTAGTGTGATATATACATATTAGTAGTGTAGTTAGTGGTATAAACTCCTTGGTTGTTATTTCTGAAAAAAAAAATATCCAACGAATTTAGTGTTATAGTTTTGAGTTAACAAGTGAAATTGAAATTTTGTAAAACCTGATTGCATGAAACCTACAAAAACATTAATGAACACTCATCAGTAACGTTTTTTATCCTTAACATATAAAATGTAACAAATAGTTGCAATTTATGTATTGAACATATTATGGTACAATCCTGAAATTATCGTATATTAGAAACCACAACACAGATTTCATAGATTTGTTGACTTATTAGTTCTAAAATCAGTTACTGTGTGATATTTACTTATTTTTTGTACTGTCACTTATTATGTGGTATTTACTCGTTGTTATGCAGTCAGTACTATCAGGTTTGTACAAACTAGATGTCCAATCAGTCACTAAGTAGTTTTCCTCTTACTTTTGGACTAAGACACTATGTGGTAGTTACTAATTAGTTGCACAGTCGGTCATACGTGGTTTTACCCATTCTTGGGGACCAATCATACAGTAAATTTTCACGTAAAATAGTATAATTGAGAAAACAATACGTTTAGAACGTGTAGTGTTTTAATTCCAGTGACATTTAAGTCTAAATGAAACTTTGAGAGCAATTAAATAAATATAGGAATAACATACCTGCCTTATTGGAAAAATGATAAGGACTATGTTACTTAGGCTAAAGTTTCTGACGTTTAACGGTCTGAGTTTGAGATAAGAAGGTAAAACTGGAAGTGAGGAGGAGCAGATTATATTTAAAGAAACACAGCTGAATATCTTTTAATTATTGGACATTCAGCAGACAATACCTATATTTAAAAAAAAACATAGTCCTTTGAAAGTAGAAACTTTGGAAATATCTTCTATTCCTTACTACCAATTGACCTATCTTATCTCAACGTAGAACTGTTAAATGACAAAAACATTACATCTTGAACTCAATTCTTGTTACTTTTCCACTAGTATAGCTATTTGTTCCTAAATTCATTTATTTTTTCTCAATGTTTAGATTTATCTGAAGAAGAACACTAACTTTTCGAAACGTACTCTTTTTAAAATAAAACTTGATGTATAGCAACTTTATTACAATTTTCCAGATTTGTCAACATTTTACATTCAGCATTACAATTCCAAGCAATTCAAATTTTACCGATTCTTAATAATTTCCATAAATTCATGTGCATTTGTAGGAATAATAAAAAAAAAGAAAACAATAATTCTTTTAAATAAGTTCAACTTGGAAATGTGCATCGTATTAAAAACATTTCCTCTAATTATAACAATTCATAATTAATAATGTCACTAAACTGGATTAAATAATCATAAAATTTATTATAATTGGATGAGTTCATTAAATAGTAATAAATTAAATAGCATACTGAGTTCTCAGAACTTTCCGCTTTTCGAACCAGGGGCGCTGATTGAAAGGTAGAAACCATGCTAGTTATTTATTTACGGGACCAAACTCTTTGATTTCTAAGCATCAGTTTAACCGGCTGGAAAGTGAACATTTCTTGTACATATTTCATTACTTTTCTATAAATATCTGTATCAAACATCGCTTCAAAACTTGTTTAATTTGATAAAAAAAAAATATTTATTTAACATTTGGTTCAAAATATTTGGTTATTTAGAATTTTTACTTGATTGATACACTATAAAAGTTCAATTGTAAGTAAAAAGCTAGAATTACAGATGTTTTGTAAAAATTCTTTAAATCATCTCTAATAAAGAGATAAACAACAAATTTCTTTACATGAAATACTCTCCCTCTCACTCACTCTCTCTCTCTCTCTCTCTCTCTCTCTCTCTCTCTCTCTCTCTCTCTCTACCTCTCTCTCTATATATCGATTTGGTTTAGCATCTACGATGCCGAACCTTCGGATGAATAATCACAGACTTTCGTTTGGTAAACACAGCAGTCTCCCTGTCGCCACTCACGCTAATTCCCACCACCTCAGCTTCAATGATTGTTTCACAGTACAAGTTCTCAAACAAGTCCCCAGTGATAACAGACAAGTTACTTTAAAAACTTCTGAGGAAGCCCACATTTGGCTCCTAGAGGCATGCTCGAAACCTGGCTTGAATTTAAACCGTTAGTTTTTTATTTATTTATTAATTTTTTTTCTCTTTTAGTTTTTTAAAACACATGGACCACCTACATACAGACGAAGGCATAGATGTTTTCCGAGCACTCACATCAATATTCCTGATGACTAGGCGATTAAAATATAGTAGCGAGCTTATGTGGTTTCTTTCCTGTGTGCTCTACTTGTGAATATAGTTTATATATATATATATATATATATATATATATATATATATATATTTGTGTTATTTAATAGCTTGTTCCGATTTGGATCTTATAATATTTATTTAAGGGTAGTCATACCGTGTGAGTGATGAATACGTCATGATTGATGAGTTTCTAAGGAGGTAAGTTGTTTTTGAAGAGTAAGGTAGTTTTATAACTAAGATGTAGAAAATATGCAAAAGCAATTGTTTTCTGAAGAAGCTGCCAACCATTTGAGAATATTTACAAGACCTTGATGCAGGTTTTATAAAGAAACGAGTTGTTTGACGCTTATACCTGCTTTGACTAGATTGCTACAGCTATAAGTAGGCTTTTACAAGATAAGAAGCCATCAAAGGTAAGATTGTGGGCTGAATGAGAGCCTGAATAATGTATGGACTAATCTCGTAACTCTACCATGCTTTGGAGCTTGATTGACGTTTGCAAGGAGGTTTGAGCACAATCGATAACTCTCAGAGGGCTAGACGTACTTATTCAACTTAAACAAACAAGTCTCGCTTGCTATAGCTAGCCACTTCGAGGCCATCAAGGCAGCACAAGATTTTATAACAAACTATCCCTGGTGAAACTATAAACTTGCAATATTGTAAGAATGCACAACTAAAATAAATTACAGAATATACATATGTTCAAACCACAATAAGAAACAGGGAAAAAAATTATTATCTTTGACAAAAACAAAAGCGGTCTTCTTCAGAGTCAAAAATCCAATCCAACAGTTGGGTTTCTGACTCTGACGAAGACGACTTGTTACGGTTGAAATATGTTAGTCTTTTTTCCCAACTTATTATTATGGCTTGAACATTGATTGCTCTTTCACTGGTTTATTGTAAAATTTTGTTTTATATATATATATATATAATATAATATATATATATATATATATATATATATGATCAAATAACAATATTAAAAGGAAGAAAAGACTAAGATTTTTCAACTGTAACAAGCAGTCCTCGTCAGAGTCAAAAACCCCTTGTTACGGAGTTACAAGTTAAGAGCGCTTGTTACGGTTGAAATATCTTAGTCCTTTTCCTCCCATTTCATATTGTGGTTTGATCATTGATTGTTATTTCACGTGTTTATGTAAAATCATGCATATATAAAAACGAGATTTAAAATCTTATATGCTGAACTGGTTGTGATTAATATAGCATTTTACACACAAAAACACACACATGCACACACACACACACACACACACACACACACACACACACACACACACACACACACACACACACACACACACTACACACACAGACACACGTGCGAATATTACCCATAGGCCAACGACCACTATCTGCTGCCCCTCGGTTCACACACTTATTGTCACACACACGTTTAGAGCAATATTGTTTCATAAAATGAATAATTGATTATAGTCGTAAACTATTTAGAGAATTGTAAATGTATAATGATACTAAAAATGAAAAAAATACCATAAGGAGATCAGAAAAACTATGAAGGATTTTATTAGTCTTTTAATAAATATATGGGTTGACTGTCGTCTTTTCGGGGTACAGTGAGTCAAGGTGTTTTCATTTCTTTTTTAATGTATATATGCAGTAGTACCACAATAAACATACATTGATTTATTATCAAGGAAACCACTACTAAAATTAGTAAAACAAACATAAAAAGTTGTGTAGCCTTTCGAGTGCTACACTAATTTCAAAAGATCTGAGTGAAGGAGAGCAGGCTTTGGTGTTGTAACCAATTAAGTAACTATTAATTAATTATCCATATAAATATGTAACTTATTATTTCATGTTATAGTAACTAATTTTGAATTTATATATTGCATTGCATTGATGAAATCCTGAATGTGTCTAGATATATACGAGTAGAGAGGTTGGCGTGAAGGAGTTTTATTGAGATTTGAAGCTGGGCCAAACATCGATAAAGAGAATAGTGTATATATACATATATGAACAAACCACAACATGAAATGAGAAAAAGACTAAGACCTTTCAACCACTAAGACTTTACAACATGTGGTCTTCGTCAGAGTCAAAATCAAAAACCCAACTGAAACACAAGATGTAGAATCGTCATGATGAGGGGTTCAGACGAGTGGGAGAGAAGAGTGGTATTTTAAAAGGGTGTAAAGTATAAAGGACAATAGCCCAGAGAGGGATGTTTGGGTAAACAAAGGAGTACAGTAAGAAAAAGTAAAACACTATCAGCTTGCTGTTAATCCTCTTCGATGAGGCCATCGCCCTCGTCAAGACCGAATCAAATTTGAAATAATCGTAATTTTATTCTTAATTTTTTAGATTTTGTCAAGCTTGACAAACAATTTTTTACTACAGGGACGAAGGAAGGAAAAAGATGACAGAAATAGGAGTATGTATCGCACATGGTGTTCATCGATAACAAAATTCCTCACTCCTCTGAACCCCTCATCATGATGTTTTGGCATCTTATGTTTCAGTTGACTTTTTGACTCTGATGAAGACTGCTTGTTGTGGTTGAAAGATCTTAGTCTTTTTTTTTTCCATTTCATTTTGTGGTTTGATCACTGATTGCTATTTTACGTGTTTTTATGGAATCTTGTTATATACCTACATAAATTAATTGAAATATTTTTCTTTAAAGAAAACAAAGTGTATCTTTTCTTTTAAAAATAAACAGAAAGTTAAGAAATATGAAGTTTTGTTTTCACGTCACATGTTCTGAAGGAATCTGAGTTAATAAAAGACATAAGTCCTTCTTCTTTTGATCTTGTAAAAAATAGAATAGTCTGCTACTGAATGATGGCTTAACGAAGAATGAGGCTACAGTGAAACTGTAATACAAATCTTTGTTCTCAGATGTATGTGGAGCCAAAATATACTATACTCTTCCAATGTTGACAATACAAAAGTCTGTGTCCATCAAAGTTATCATATTGAATTAGCCGTATAACTTATATGTGACAATCACTCAGAGTAAACACGCGAATTAGAAAAAATGTCGGAACCACTTAGTTAGTTTTCAGATTATCTTACAGTGGTATAAACGTTGACTCTTTTTCTCCCTACTTCCTCTTTGCAAATCTAATTAGTAATTATTGTTCTATGTGTTGACGAAATTTGTTTTATTTTCGTTTAATTTAACTTAGCATACAGCAATCATTAAAGGTAGACAGATAATCAAAGTTATCTTTATTGTTGGTTTGCTAGTTATTTGTTCTTACCCCCTCATATACCAGGCAATGGTAAACACTGTTGTACTTAGCTTCCTGTTCACCCATATCACTTTGTGTTTACACGCGTTACCACATTCCGAATGACAACTAACTTGGGTCTATTGTCAAATTACAATAACCTGAAAGTGAGTTACTGGTCCCCCTGCCTGCCTAGTGTCTCAGCTCTTGCCCCATTCATGTTCCCTCTATAAATTCCAGCCTACCCCCTCTCCCTTACACCTCCATCCCACCTCTCTCCACAACCCTTCAATAAGTCGACTACGCTAATATTCAATCATATTCAACTAAGACGAAATTCATTCCTTCATCCTTTCCTGTTTTATCTTGAAATGCATTCTATATTACCAACTCGGATGTATTCAATTAAGCAAAGAACACCTAGGTTAGGTTAGGTTGCAGTGGCAGGACAAGGTCTGCATTATCGTGGCAGAGGAGAGTAAAAGTCCGAATTAATAGCATCCGTTAAGGACATGAAATTTAATGTTTAAAACATGTAATTAAAGCATTAAATTTAATAAAAACAACTCAAAAAATCAAGATACTTTGTCATTATTTTATTCTTGTTTATTTTCACACAGGAAAATCTTTGTTCTCAGATGTATGTGGAGCCAAAAACGCAGGGACATTTTTGCAGCAAAATTTGTCCGAAGACAAGGAGTTATAAAATGCAATCAACAACGTTCCAGCATTATACTTTTATTGCCTGCCGTCTTGTGGCACGTGGCTCGCGCATAAAAGTTGTGATATCATAACAGATACGCTTTTTACTGCAGCTTACCCAATTCTGCTCTGGTAGAATCATTATGCGCTGTTGTCTTCACATGAAATATATTCTATTTGTTTTCTAAATACCAAAAGTCAAAATCTATCAAATAATACACTATGGATATTGAGTCTATTCATTAATTTAGATTCGAGTCACGATGGACAGATAGTATTATTTGAAGAGGCATATATTGGGCAGGTATTCGTCGAACTGGCGTGCGTAACATTATTCAACTTTGTAAAACACGATTATAGATAAGAGGCACGAACAGTTAACACGTTTATACAAAACCCGACACGTGTTTGATACTGTTATATGCATGTTTCAACCACAGGAATTGATCAAGAATAATCAACAGCAAATACAGGGGTGACCATAAGAAACTTAATACTTGATTACATATTGTAATTACGTCACACTTGCACAGTGTACAATTAACATTGTACAATTAGCATAATCGAGAGTGCAATCTTCAGTACAGCTGAATTCAATAAATCTATATTAGAAAACTTTCTAAGGGTTCGTTATCTTAGTACAGCTTACTTTAATAAAACAATATTAGAGAACTTTAATCACTGGGTTTGCTATCTTAGTACAGCTTACTTTAATAAAACAATATTAGAGAACTTTAATCACTGGGTTCGCTATCTTAGTACAGCTGACTTCGATAAATCAATATTACAGAACTTTGTTCACTTGGTTCGATATCACATTCAAACCTATTTCATTAACCGACACAACTACTGAATGTAATCCTCATCTTCTAATGGAAGGAAAAAGAGTTCAGTCTCCTGGAGTGTGTGTTTGGGCAGCTTTTCAAAGTTCCGCTGTACTTACTGGGACCCTATTTCTTTCATGATAGTTACCGGAGAGACGTACTTTACGATGCTACATGAAAATCTACTACCTCAATTGCAGAATGAAAACCTTAGTCAAATTAATTTCATGCAGGAAAGCATGCAATTTAAATAGATAAATATTTGTCTAGAACCAAAATTTTGCTTTACATAATGTTCCCAACCAACAAAAATGGTACCGTATTGGGACAAAGTTCAGAAAGAACAGAGAGGTATAAATAAACAGAGTGAGATACCTTAAACAAAATATAGATGTCCTCAAAAAGAAAACTATTTAAAATTTTATTTTTACATGATAAAACATTTCATTTTGACTTTCTTAATGGTGGACTCAGGTTTTTACTGTGTGCTATTATTGATATTTGGTTTGAACAAAACGACTTTTTTTTTTTTAAAAAAAAAGAGTTTTTGATTATGCATAATGTTGAGAAAATAACTGAATTATTGAATTGAAATATAATTTACGTTGCTCCGTAAGATATGGTATATTTTGTTTTTGCATTCATCTATTTTATCACTGTTCACTGGAATATATATTCATTATGTATTTTAATTCTGAAGTTCTTTTGACATTATTTGGTGGTTTATCAATGAAAGAAACCGAAATTCATTAAATTTGATGGCTCTATAATGACATGCAATCGCTTTTCTCGTGAAATCAGATTGCTAGATTGCTTCCCCATTACTATGTAAGAGTTGCATAACAGTATAATTATTGATTATATAGATCATACTTATAGATAATTAACAGAAACCAATTAATGTGTAAGTAATATTATTATATGTAATATTCCTTATCAGGATTGCGAAAAAAATAGATGTTTTGGCTTTTTATTACAACAATATTTTGAATAATTCTATTCAGAGGGATGCAATATTCCTGTTGCTTCCTCTGGGCTCATTTTTTCTTGCCGTCAGTTCACTAGTTGACGCACCAGCGCATATTGAGAAAATTTAAGCTAGAAGCATTAAATTCCGCTTAATTTACAGTGATTTTAATGATTTCACAGAATCACTAAACGTCTCTCTAGAGAAAAATAAATAAATGCTTTCCGTTCCATCCCCAAAATGTCTGTTCCTAGTTTATTTTAAACAGAAAAGCTGCAATTAGAAAACAAACATTATTGTACATGTAATATGAATAATAAAAATGCATGCAAGAAATAACCATGTTATATTAATCTACTACACTTAAACTGGAGACCATCTTGGAATGAGTAAGACGGTCGCTCGTACTACGAATGTTAGCTCGTCGTGCGAGACAATAATTCTTACGAGACAATAGTTGTTCGTAAAGCGAATTGCTCGTACAATGAGTGACTGTCTATGAGATTCTACTGCAAAGTTTTTTTCTTTTCATCCCTCTACAACAGTGCACCTTTATATTTACTTCATTATTACAGTGAGTAAAAATATATTTAATGTATAAGGAAATTGTTACTACTGAAGTTTTATTGTGGCCTTTATTATAGAAGAAATAAAATTGACGAGAACATCTGCTATACTTTGAGATAGCTAAAGGATCAAAATAAATTAATGCTATCAAAACATTATTAGCAGGTTTGTAGAAGAGAAATCAGTTTTGTAACACAAGTCAAGTATGTTATCAAATGTGATAAGTTCTCTCCTCTCACAAACAAACCCAAACAAAGGGGAATCGGTGTCGACTGATCAGTTATACAAGCACCCCACTTGAACCTTGCCACTGTCTGAGAGCTTCGTCAGGGCTCACAGGTATTTCAGTCCAACTCTGTTCATTTGACAAAATTGCCTCTCTCTCTCTCTCTCACTTGGTTAACAGGACTTCACTGAAAACTACCCATAACGGTCGAGTGGTGCGTTCTATTGTTTAATATAATTATTTACCGTAATTATTTTATATGTACAACAAACAACAAACATAATTATGTTGAACTGTTTTATTCTTCAAAGTCATGTTTCAAACATATAATAAATGTTCAAAATAACAGTAATTTTTCATAATTTTCAAAATATAATAAATATTAGTAATAGTTGGTTACTAATTAAACGAATTAGTTAATTCGTTGAATTTTGGAGTTTAATTTTTTGCTTTAAAATTAATATAAAAATAAATAATCCGTTCCGTCTTCAAAATGCCTGTTTATAGTTTATTTCTTAAGCAGAATTGGTGCAATTAGAAAAATAAGCAATACTGTGTATGTAATATGAATAATTAAAATGTATGCAAGGAATAATCATAGAATTAATCTACTAATCTTAAAACTGAGACCATTTAGGCGTTAGGAAGATGGTCGCACTTCTATGAATTTTGCTCACCGTACGAGACATACATTCTTAAGAAAGGGTCCTCGTAAAGCAAATTGCTTGTACAATTGGTACAGGTATACCTCACCCAACGTCGTTAATTGGGACCAGGAGAGGCGACTTATGTTGAAAAACGACATTGAACGGCTGGTCTATAGGCTAGCCTAGCCTAAACCAAAACTAAGCCTTTTTAGTTCTGTACACTAATCTACATTTATGCAAACATACATTTCTTTAATATTAATGTTTATATTTTCAACAATAAATGTGGTTATACCCCTAAAGGCCATGGTGTTGAAAACGACATTTCATTATTCTCAGGATTGGAGCAAAATAAATAAGTTTTAACCTTTTTTTTTTTTGCAATACTTGTTAGCAGCTTTTTTCTCTCTGATAGGACAGATCAAATTACGCTTCTCAAATTTCTGAGATAATTCTGAAATATGATATAATTGTAATTAGCCAGCAAGATTTCGTCATGGATAAACACTCATTCTCCTGCAGCTACTCGGTAGTGTGAAAAAATACCCTTTCGTGCATATAATTGTGATTCCTGATTGCAATGTTTTGCTGGTAATAATATGGTTCCTGTCTTTGTAGCGGACAAATGTAAAGTTGAATATTTGACGTAACTTTATTTTTATTTTTCCATGTATTTTTTTTTTTGAAAACTGACGTATAATCGAGATCAACTTACCCCGAAACGACATAGACGGTGTAGCTGTATGAGATTGAGTTGTCTTATGATATATATACCGGCCATCTCCGTTTATATCAATGTAAGTAATAATACCTATAAACTTAATCAATTTAGGGGTGGTAAAGGTGAAATAATGTAGATAATCAGACACAATTATTATACCTAGTAACTAAGAGCTATCAAGGGGGCCTGGTTAGCTCAGTGACTACTCGCTCGCCTCTGAACTGGTGAGTCCGTGGTTCGATACCCACTCTAGTCCTAAATTTATTCATGTGAGAAGTCAACAAATCTGAGCACATCATACCTCGGAGAAGTCGTTAAACTATCGTTCCCGAACCTGTACGATGTCAGGTCCTTGTTAATGATCCCCTACTCTTAATACACTTGAATGAGGCAAAATTTAGGACTCCCAATGTAGAATTAATGGGTGATGCAATATTCTCTCGAGAAATCAGCATCAGATGGCTGCCTTTGTCAGTCCCTTAGTCCTCTACAAAAAAAAAGAACTAAATGTGATATTGCAATAGACCTAATGGAAAGAGTGTGCAGATCAAGTAAAAGACTTTAGACCCTCAGTCGGGGAATTGGCATATTTATCACTGTCATAAAGCCAGTAAGCGAAGTATACTAGGCCCTGGGATAAACTGGCTCTTGGTCCACTGCCAGCATCTCGTCTTGCAGGCATCATCTTCTTCCCTCTAAAGCCACCTTCGATTCATTTATATTTAAAAGAAATCTCAAACAATCTAAACTTCTAGCTTATCCTCAACAACTCTCACAAAATCAATTAAATAGATTAAACATCGTCAAATAAACAGTGTGATGAGAATTGCAATAGCCTTAATTTGATATAAAGTGAATAGAATTGACAATTCAAAACTTGTGCAGTCAGTCATATTCTATTCGCATATTTCAGGAAAAGTATACATTACTGTTCCAACAAATAAATGTCTTTCACAAAATAAACATTTTGAAGAGTAGCATTTTAAGAGATTTGAATTTACAATAAAAAAAGGTTTTACAACGAGGTTATAGAGTAGATAAGGGAGGTATTGAAGATATTTTGGTCTATTTGTGTCTAAGAGTATTCCTTTAAAACAATTTGTCTAAATCAATTTAGCTAAATCAGTTTGCTAATACAATTTGCCTAAAATACAATTCATCTAATAAAAATTTGTCTAAAATACAGTTTATTTAAGAACTGACAGTTTAGGCATGAGAAAGGAAAAAATACTGAGAATTTGGTAGATTTAATTAATAATTTATAATTATTATAAAAGTCAGTAGGACGAATCCAATACATTAATTAAGTTTAGTGACGTATTGTCCAGATTAATTAATTCATCTTACAGTGAATAAAACAACTACGTAAATACAAAATTTTCCCGTTTAATCAGTTGACTACAGAATTAAGTTGGACTAAATGAAATACAAGAATCTATCTTAATGAATTTAAACCAGGTTAATAACTCCACCATATGGGCACATGGTGGATGGCAGGTCAAAGTGGGTTCATAATTTTTAATAACGACCTCTTTGTTCTATTTAAATGTAAAATCTTCTGCGATTATTAATTTCTTTCTTCATTTATTCTTTATGCATGAAGCTTTTAAGAAGTATGCTTCAAATTATATAAAGAAGAAAAAGAATTTTCTCTTTTTTCATTTTACCATCAATTTCGCCGAATGTGTGTGGAAAACTCAAATTTTTTAGAAGAAAAACTTTTTTCACGGCATACTGGTAATTTTCATGCAAATGAAAAAACTTTAATTTACAGCAGGACTTCCCGATGATTGGCTCTAAATCGTATTCTAGTAGCAGTGGGTTATCGAATAATAGATCATACATAATATTTAAAAAAATCCATAGTCGAAATAACTGATTATAGTTGTAATAGTAGTGCTAATTGTAAAACAATCATGTTGTAGCCCTGAAGATGACATAAATATATGTCAAAACGTTGTCAAAAGGACTAGTTTAAAATCATTAGACCTCAATCCTCAAACAAATTGCATCATATATATATTTGTGTACAATGGCAGCAGGTCTTCCCTTAAGCATATGTTATTAAAATAAGCAGCAGCTTCTGCATTGACCAGTTTCTTGTTTACACTCTCTAGTTTTCGTATCACTTTGCGGTGAGACTCTGGTAGCTTCCAAAGAAGGTTAGCAAAAGACATTAACACACCCAATAAACTTTAGGTCAAACACGAAAACACTTGAATAAACCACTTTTTTTAAAATGCCGCTTTAATCATTAAAATAACAAACTAAATAAACAATACATACGAGCTTTCGGCTGTCATTCGCCATCTTCAGGTTAAGATAAATAAATTTTGGTTGATACACTGAAGTTACAATAAAATATTTCAACGGTGTCTAAGCAAATACTGTGTGTATTTGTAAATACACCTGTGCTTTAGGAAGTAAAGGTATGCATGGTGACAGGGTCGGCCAAAACTACCTGTGGTCCAGTCACCTCTTCGTCTCCCTTACAAGTTTGAAACTATCGTCAAAATTCTTGAAACTAGGCACAGAGTTGAAATCGTTACTTTGGATATTTAGGCTAGGGTTACAATCTTTAATATATAGAGCTTCCAGTACATGTAACCTGCTAGGCTCGTGGTACACTTATAGTATGGAAGTTCCCTCGATCCACTCAGGTGCTAGTTAATAATGGTTTTTCGAATCAGGAGGTCGCCAATTCAATAAAAACATTTTGCAATAAATGGTATACTAGTAAGGAGACAACCCCGCCTACAGGAGAGACTATCCGTCTGTTTTACAGAGGATACTTTAGTACGGAACATAGACAAGAGGAACGTGCAATACAAAAACTGGTAAATAACAATATTCAGACTACCAACGAGCAGGACAGGATAAGGCTGACTATATTTTATAGAAGTAAAAAGACATCGGACCTACTACTCTACAATAGACCGAGAACTGAGACCCCGGAGCTACAACGTAGTCAACTTGTGTATGAGTACAAATGCAGTATAGGGGACTGTGCAACCCTCCCATCCTCATACATAGGGATGACTACTACGAAGCTTTCACGGCGTCTAACTGTCCACCTGAGCACTCGGGCCCCTAAAAACCATACGGAGGACGCTCACCGTGTAAAACTGACGAGGGAGGCCCTGATTGAGGGCACTTCCATACTACAAGTGTACCACGAGCCTAGCAGGTTACATATACTGGAAGCTCTATATATTAAAGATTGTAACCCTAGTCTAAATGTCCAAAGCAATGATTTCAACTCTGTGCCTAGTTTTAAGAATTTTGATAATAGTTTCAAACATGTAAGGGAGACGAGGAGGTGAATGGACCACAGGTAGTTTTGGCCGACCCTGTCGCCATGCATACCTCCCCCTCCCCTCACTCCTACCTTAGCTTTACTTCTTAAAGTACAGGTATATTTACAAATACACACAGTAATTGTGTAGACACCGTTCAAATATGTTATTCTATTTTAACTGTAGTGCATTAGCCTTAATTAATTTTAGTTTATACCTGAGGATGGCGAATGACAGCCGAAAGCTTGTACGTATTGTTTATTTAGTTTGTTAATTTAGTGATTAAAACGGCATTTTAAAAAAGTGGTTTATTCAAGTGTTTTTGTGTTTGACCTAAAGTTTATAGTGTGTGTTAATGTCTTTTGCTAATCCTCTTTGGAAGCTACCAGAGTCTCACCGCAAAGTGATACGAAAACTAGAGAGTGTAAACAAGAAACTGGTCAATGCAGAAGCTGCTGATTATTTTAATAACACACACACGCATATATATATTACAGCCGGTAAATATCAGTAGAATGTCAGAAAAGTTAGGTCGTCAGCAGGAGGAATTGTAGATTCAACCTGCACAATTGACATTAGTTATTTCTCATTCCCACTCTCTCTTTCTCTCTTTTACAGTGTGAATGAAGCATTTACGAAAACTCTATCCATCTCTGCTTGGAACAATCTTCATATTTCTCCTTTTTTTTTTTACTTTAATCTCATGATTCATGAATATGGGGAAAAGCTCTTCTTACAGTACTTGGCTAACTTTCAACAGACTCAACATAATAACTTAACTGAAGAACAAACATTTCCAGAGTCAACAGCCTTCAGCTCCTACATCAAGTCAGGAGTTCTTTACTCGTTAACTGTCTGGCATCAGCCTCCCACCATGCTAAAGCAACAGAGTGCCTACACTCTACTCAGCATAACAACTGCTTGTGTAACAAAAGATTAACTCTCAGAAGAAATGTATGAATGCCAACTTTACTCTTTATTAGACAAATATTCTAGTGCGAAACATCAAGTTAATATGGCACAAATAAAGCAAACTTTTAATGCTTAAAAAGCTGTAAACATTTATAAACATATATATATATATATTTATTTCACTCATAATTCGTAAAAATTGTGTTGCTTTTCTTCGTTTTTGAGCTGATATATATATATATATATATAATATATATATATATATATATTGAAAAAGACAAGCCAATCCCTGTTGCGTATTACTTTGAACACTTCTTATTGGTTGTGGGTGTTTTTTGGTTAAACACGTTTCTCCTTAGCACACACCGTCTGCTTGGCCGCCTCAGCCTTCACTCCAGGAGGCTATATATATACCACAATTAAAAAAAACGGTCCAGTGGACTTTTTAAATAAAATAAATTCAAAACGAAGGAAACACACAGAAAGACACAGACATGACTCACAAATATATATATATATATAATAATAATAAGCAATTTAATCATATATCAACCGTTTGATAGAATTGGTGTATATAAAATCATGATTAGGTCAATTTTCTAGGTTCGAAAACTTAGTTTTTGAAAAATAAAGTTTGATTTTTAACCTAGAAAATTGCCCAGATTGTATAATACATACACACACACACACACACACACATATATATATATATATATATATATATATATATATATAAGCACGTGAAATAACAATCAATGATCAAACCACAAATGAAATGGAAAAACAAGACTAAGATCATATTCTCTATTTTATCGACGTAATCTTTTTTATTTAATATTACTGTTACTTAAGATTTATCTGCTTTAGTGATCAGTTGGGTTTTTGACTCTGATGAAGACCGCTTGTTGCGGTTGAAAGATCTTAGTCTTGATTTCCCGTTTCTTATTGTGGTTTGATCATTGATATATATATATATATATATATATATATGTATAAAGGAAATCTCAATTAAATGTAATAAAAGGAAGGGCAAAAGTCTAAAGCATTTTTGAGTCTTATTTTGTTTTCAAACAACTGACAAATTTTTAAGCGTATAAAACAATGCTTTTTTGTTTTGTCAATCCTAGTAATTGAAATGATACCGCTGTGACAGATAGAAGTATGTCCTATTTAGAAGATAGAAAGTGTCTGGTACCTTGTTCGCCGGATGGCAGGGTGATAAGCTCTCCCCCCTCCCTTCTCCAGGCGATGGTTGGGCGTGGAGATCCACTGGCAGCGCAGCGAAGAGTCACGTTGCTGCCCTCTCTGACTACCATGTCAGTGCTTGTGGGGTAGTCCAGGATGTCTGGAGGAACTGAAATAACAATCAGTATTTCTTTTTGAAATAGAATAGTAATACATATATGTGGATGAGTTTTTGGATATAATCCGAACTAATTATAACATGCAAATTTTTAGTACCAGAAAAGATAGTAATCATAATCCTATTAGAACAATATATGTATTTTACATACAAGCACATGTACATCCGTCTGTTCAAATTCGAAGAAGTGTAACTCACAGAAAAGAAACACTCAAATTTTTGAATAGTCCGCCCTTGAGAGAAAAAGCAGAAAACTTTTCCTAACATTTGAGTTAGTAAGGGTGTTTCTTACTTTGTAAGGCCTTATAAAGCTTTGAGAGTTTAATGTGAACTTGAAAAATTGATCGAGTCTTGATAAATTTATATATATATATATATATCCACTTTAGTAGTTGCCATCCCACCCATATCAAGAAATCAATTCTCAGATCCCTTTCCATTCGTATACACCAGATTTGCAATAACTTAAAAATAACTTAAAGTTCGTCGCATTCGACCTTTCGGTCAGTAGGCTTCAGCTACTCAAAGAGACTACTTCTGCCCGATGACGACAAATGTCGAAATTCGTAGTGAGTCTTTAGTGTGTGTTTTTATCTGTTTTTCTCTTTCCTTTGTGAACTATATATATTAGTATATTCCTGGAGGAGACCTTCATTTAGACATGTTTTATTAAAAAGTATATTGATTTTCATTTTTGTTCTCTTTCTGTTTAATTTCTCGAGTAAGTCTGTGACATACTTTAATAAACATCAATATGTGTAATACTGATAAACAAGTTCTAGATGCAAATATACTACTTGTGGATACTGAAACTGATGTGAAGCCACAATCACTAAGAAAAGTACTGTAACGAACTTCTGGCTTAAGCTTCACAATAGAAGATTCAAAGAAAGACCAATCAATATATTGGACGTACACATTTAGAAAATAATAAATTAATGAAATATGTTTATCATAACCTACCAAACAAGGGGTATATCTCGATGTAAAACGCGATAAGTGCGTTTCAAAACTGACACTATTCGGGCACTTAGTAAAATCACAATAAAAAATTAAATCCCCCTCGTACTTGACTACGCAAAAGACCGCTACAAAAAAATCCACAGTAAACTCTCAATTCCCCACAAACCCCCAAAGACGACTAAAACGGCAATGGCCCCGTGACTTTCAGTCGTCATAAAGATTAAATATAGTTACAGAATGCCACCAATGGGTGTCCACCCGATTTCCTCTAAAGGAGTAACCCTGAAATCAAAATTACTTCTAAATACATGAAATTGTAGTCGAAGTATCAAAAAAAACAAAAAAAAATTAAAACATCGTTAACGTGTCAGTTGTTTCAGGAATGAACCAAGTGCTTAAAACAAACGTTTGTTAAAAATACATACAGTATTTAACAAGGTAGTTAGAGCCTACATGAATGAAGTTCTGGAACTGTACAAAACCAGTCAACCTAAACTCCACCATACATAAAAGAAACTTACAAAAGTAAGAATCTTTTGAATTAGATTAAAGTTATTTTATTTATTTCTGAATTACTTCTATTTGTAATTTCTATAATGCTAATTACAGTTTCATATTGCCTATGAATTGTGTTGACCTTTATATATGATTTCTTATTATCCTTTGTTTGTAGGCTATGAAAAATATTTCAAAATAAAACTGAAACATCAACATTGAAAGTTTTATTTTGAATCTAGAAAATTTAATGAATCCCGATTGCATTATGCACCTATATATAGAGTATTATTTTATTTTCAATTATCTTGTTTTACCTTATCTTGAAATACGTTTCGAATAATTAAAACTGTTTCCATTTATTTTTCTGGTTTTAATTTAAATACAGCAGAGTTTTAACCTTGCTGAAATCGAAAGAAATTATAGAACATAATCAAAGCCAGCACAATACAGATATTGTTCTTTAAGAAGCAAGTAGAATCTAAATTGTAAGCAATTTACTTGGGCTTTCTTCAAACAATATCTACCTACTCTTTTCATTTTGAATTATTATTTATTTCAAATAAGTTTTTACAAAAGTATAACAATAATAATAACAATGGTATTGTAATAGAAGAAAACTTTAGAAAATACTTTAGTTTAACCATAATTCCTATTAAGTTGGTATTTTCAGATGAAATATGTTCTGTAACCATAGTAAAGGAGATTTTCATTTATTTTTATTAAGTAATTTTTAAAATAAAGAATATATCACCATAGAAAAAGAAATATTTGGTTTACTATTGGAATCAGTTTAACCAATGTCACAGTGACATACAATTTTTTTCTACATCGTATTTGATAAACGATAATACTTTCAATTTTATATATTGGTAATTATAAATTGTAAATTATTGTAGCATTCCTTCAAAAAAAAAAAAAAAAAAAAAATGTCTTCGCCAAAGTCATACTCAGAGTTTGGATGTGACTGTGACAAACAACAGTTGTTTTGTTTGAAAGATCTTCACCTTATGAATTCACATAAACGCATAAAATAAAAATCAACCACTAAACCACAGTAAAAATCCGAAAAATGAATACAAACTTTTAACCAAACAAGCAGTCATCATCAGAGTTAAATTGTAATCTGATAAAGTAGAGACGGTCATGATGAAGACAGATTGTTTTGGTTGAAAGATCTTAGTCATTTTAGTGGTTAAAAAATTGATATATATATACACGAGTTCAAAATTCAAGAAGAGTAACACACAGAGTAAGGAAACACACTTACAGACTCAAATTTTCGGGTAATCTGTCTTCAGGAGAAAAGAGAAAGGGAGACCAAGCACGTTGTAGACGCAACGGCAAGTAATATGTGATATATATATATATATTATTAAAATAAGCAGCACCTTCTTTGGAAGCTACCAGAGTCTCACCGAAAAGTGATACGAAAACTAGAGAGTGTCAACAAGAAATCGGTCAATGCAGAAGCTGCTGCTTATTTTAATAACATATGCTTAAGGGAAGACCTGCTGCCATTGTACACAAATATATATATATATATATATATATATATATATATATATATTCGTATAAATGGGCAGCAAATCTTCTTCTAAACAAATGTTGTTGAAGGCCACAGCGGCTTCAGTATTTATGATCTTTCTCAGTAATTGTTCCTTTTTTCTGAACACTTTCCGGTGTTGAACATTTAATTGGTGGAGTAACTCTCCTAGGTACATTTTAACTACGGTAGTTAAAATGTACCTAGGAGAGTTACTCCACCAATTAAATGTTCAACACCGGAAAGTGTTCAGAAAAAAGGAACAATTACTGAGAAAGATCGTAAATACTGAAGCCGCTGTGGCCTTCAACAACATATATATATATATATATATATATATATATATATATATATATATATATATAAAGATTTCACATAAACACGTGAAATAACAATCAATGATCAAACCACAATAAGAAATGGGAAAACAAGACTAATATCTTTCAACCGTACAAGCGGTCTTCGTCAGAGTCAAAAACCGCTTGTTACGGTTGAAAGATCTTAGTCTTGTTTTCCCATTTCTTATTGTGGTTTGATCATATATATATATATATATATATATATATATATAATCAAACAACAAAAAGAAAATGGGAAAACAAGACTAGTCTTAGTCTTAGTTAATCTTAGTCTTGTTTTCCCATTTTCTTATTATGGTTTGATCATTGATTGTTATTTCTCGTGTTTATGTGAAATCTTATATATATACCCATTTAAATGAGACGATTCCACGAACTAAATAAACTAAATTGACAAAAAAGAAACACACAGAAATGAAACAGAAACTCACTACTATATTTTGATGGCCCCATAATCAGGAAGATAGAAATGACTCAGAATGTGTCTTCCTGTGGAGCGACTTGTTTTTATCTTCCTGAAGACGAGCCATCGAAATATAGTAGTGAGTTTCTGTTCCATTTCTGGGTGTTTTTTTTGTCGATATAGTGTATTTAGTCCGTGAAATTGTTTAATTCAGGTATTTTTCCTGCTGTCCTGTGAAATCTGGATTCATCCAATTTTCTATGTTCAAAATCAAACAGTCTTTTTTATAGATGGAAGTAAGTCATTATGCGGATAATTCTTGGCAATTTTATTATATCTCTTCTGTACCTTCGTCTATTGATCTCATTCTGATGAATAATTATTTATTGTTCAAGATTTGAATACATTCTCGTTATATTCTGTTTTTTGTGTTGTAGTCTTGTATACATTTTAATTATATAAATATCAATGTATACAACGGCATGAAATACAATTGGGAACAGTGTAATGCGTATTTATTTTAATATTTATATATATTTAGTAGGGGTAAATGTAGTACGGTGGAAATACTATAGTTAACTACAGAATTTTACAAAAAAAGAATAAAACATGAATGTTGACTGATAAGGATGGTCTGAACGAAAAAAAAAAAGAAAAAAGCTGCTGTTAATAAACAGCTAATAAATAGCTAAGTTAATAAACAGCTAAGAAACAAAATAAACAATACAAATTAAGAACATGACTCGCATACTGTTGAAGTGAAAGAGAACAGTGAAAAATAAATGAGAGAAAATATATGAGTGGTTTAGGTTAATGTCCAAATGTTTAAGTCTTCGTGGAGGATGTTCAGAAGTTCATAAGTATCTATACGTCCATGTATCATAGTCAGAATTATGACTAGAGTTTTGAATTTGAATTGGTTTAAGTTTTTGTGGGGGGGATAGGAGATAAAAACCAATCTTTAACATAGAAATGCTTAACATGGTAGTTGTCACATCTATATTAAGTTCATTCACATTAACTTTACAATAAATAGTAGACTTTATAATTAGAGATGCAGTAGAAAGAAATATTAATATTAACAATGAAACTGAGTTAATGAGAAAACAGGTAAGACAACCGCAGTCTTCAGAATGTTGAATACATGTACATTTTGATTCAGCTTTTGGTTAATATAGTATGAGAAGAGTACTAAACAGATATGTTTGCTATAGTCATAGACTTTGTGCGTTAATCAATCAAAATATTAGCACCATCACCCTATATCATTTTCACACATAAATAAAATTTGATATTTTTTTGTAAATTTAAGATATCTTTCATACGATTTAATATGTATGAAATATTTTGAATTTTCATCTAAAAACAAATTATTGATACACAGTTTATTGTATTTTAGTTTCTTGCTTTCAAAAAGTAAAGTATCAACAAAAATGTATGTAAATTCATTTTAAAGTAAAGTAAATCTTTTACTTTGACTTGACTTTGAAGGAAAGCCTTCAAAAGAAAATAAAATGAAGTAACTCTTGCCTTTAATAATAAAAGATCAGTTAAAACTTTGTTTTCAAATCTGAAAGAGATGATACTATAAGATCTACAAAGTAATTTTATATAGGCAATAAAGTGTAACGACTGTGAAAAAGTTTGTTATGAAGAAGAAAGCTTTTTTTCTTCATTTTTAAAAAGAGTGGTTGTACTAATATTTATACTTTATAAGTACAAATAAGATTAGAGCCACTACATTAGCAGTACATTGTGTTAATGAAGACCATCATATAGATATTACTGAACCAAGAATTATAGCTAAAGAATAATAGGAAAAAAAATAAGGACGTGAAAACTTCTACAAAATTAAAAAGTTCAGTCATTTCTTAACTATAGAAGTGGATTCTAGGGAAAAAAAAACGGGGAAAAATCCCCCCTCAAAAAACAATTAAAAGATAAACTAACACTAATTTTTTCCATTATGCATGTATGTAGTATATAATTCACCATTCGTCGATATATATCAAAGAAAAAAAGAATATGTTTACTTTATCTAAGATTCTGTGCATTCTCAGTTAATGATTTAAGACTTAACTTTGACATTAGGATATCATACTTTGGCACTATTCTTTACATTCGTTTTATTTGAATGTATTTTATTTTTCTGAAATGATTTTGTCATTTCATATATCGAAAAATGTATTCGTTATTGTTTTGATTTATTTTTTTGAGTGATGAATCTGATTTATTCAGCTTTTTATATTGTGCTATTTCCCAGTTTTTGTTTAAATACATATAATGACCTGTCAAAATTATTTTGATTTTCTAGAATTTTTTATATTTTTTGGAAATTTTGGATTGGTTTAATATACTCTTTCTAGTCAAAAAATATATTATTTTATTTTTTTTTTTTTTTTTGAAGGGGGGTGGAAGGATTTTTTGAGGGGAGATTTTTCCCATGGGTTTTTTTTTCCTCCGGGGATTTTTTCCTAGGGCACTGCTGACAAAAATAACTTTGTTACAATTATATTTTTTAATAAAAATCACTTTTTAGTTTGAAATCACTGTTTAGTAACGTTCATGTTAAATCTAAACAGTTAGTTGTGTTAAACGTTTCCATTCTTGAAGTCGTTTGCATTCATGTAATTATAATTGTATTAAACACATGTATTATATTAAATGTAAGTGTATTCAATCTCTGATGTAATCATTCATTATTTTCACAATCTCAAAGATCTGTAAGCTTCTCTCGTTTCTGGTACTAATTATTTACATTTGTAACATTATTAGTCTTAAATTTGTGTCTTTTTTATATCCTTATGAAATGTGTTCAAAATAAAACCAAAATGTTGGTCATCAAAAATGTATTTAAATATGAAAAACTTACTCTCTCTATGGATATCTTTATAAAATTATATAAATTTTATCTATGAATACTATTGAAAAGATATTGGAATCCCTCATGATAGGATTATACACTTAGAGTCTTAAATGCTTGGTTTATGTGTCATCAGGAGGAAGGGAAACGATAAACAACAACTGTCTAGTTTGAATAACAACTGTCTAACAACAACTGTCTAGTTTGAATAACAACTGTCTAACAACAACTGTCTAGTTTGAATAACAACTGTCTAACAACAACTGTCTAGTTTGAATAACAACTGTCTAACAACAACTGTCTAGTTTGAATAACAACTGTCTAACAACAACTGTCTAGTTTGAATAACAACTGTCTAACAACAACTGTCTAGTTTGAATAACAACTGTCTAACAACAACTGTCTAGTTTGAATAACAACAACTGTCTAGTTTGAATAACCATGCGACAGCTAAAGAGTTGCTGAAATTCTCAAATTATTTTCTTTTAAAAATCTCTAATGTAATACTTAAGTTTTTCTGTTTCAAAATTCCATAATTCTGCAAGTAATAAAGATTTCGAATATAAACTGAGACGACAGATTGAGAGCTCAACTTGAGCCTGAAAAACAGACCAAGCTCTGAAAAAAAATTATGTTGTATATGTATAACATGATGTCATATAAACACGTAAAATAACAATCAATGATCAATAAGCAGTTGACTCTGATGAAGACCGCTTGTTTCGGTTGAAAGACCTTAGTCTTTTTTTCCCATTTCATATTGTGATTGGAACATTGTTTGTTACGTCTTTATTTTGAAATGTTGTTATATATATTTATTTATTTTATGTATACATATATTTTTTTATCAAATATATTTTGACTGTCACCATCATCAAGAGAGCAAGTGGTTAGCAAGCCCGCTAGTGTAATCAGTGCTGCCAGAAAGAAATATCAGAGAAATATGATAAAGTTATCCCGGCGTTTGACTGTACATCTTACAACAGGTGGGTTTATGAAATATGAGGTTGACAAAAAGAGGCTAACGATTGAGACTTGAATGAGAGGACCTTCACAGTGCAAAGAATCAATGATAGCAATAGACTACAGATATTCGTAGCTCTATATTAAGGACAATGTCCCAATCTCTAAAGGACAAGTAGTGATTTAAATGCAATACATATTTATAAGAACCTTGAACATGGTTCTATGCTTGTTACAGAGGGTAGAATGCGGGTCCAAGCAGCAGGTCAGTGCCCTAACCGCCCACCACAATGCCCTACTTACTCCCTCCCTTACTTTATTCTAGTTTAGTAAACTTTCAGTCAGTATTTATACCTTGTTAGGACAGAGCCGTAAACACCTAGAAGTAAATCTCATGATGGTGAATGTTAGCTGAAAGCTTATTTTAGCTTCTAGTTCGTAGTTTTTTTAGTTGTAGCTTTAGTGTTTGTTTATAATAGTGTTAAGACTAGTTTCATTAAAGTGATTTGATTAGACAAGTAGTTCCGTTTACTGCCATCTCATCACCGGTACCTTATTTTTCTTCCTGAACTTCTTAAGCGAATTTCTACTACTAAGAAGCTGATCCCTTTGCGGGTTAAAAACGTCAGCCATTTACGGTCTTTTTGTTTGATCAGATGTTTGGGTATAACCACTCAGATGAGTGTCTAGAACTGTTGCTCGAGTTTTGTTTCCTTTACCAAACTATTAAGGTATGCAGCGGGGTCAATGCCCCGACTTTTTTGGTTCGGAAGTAACTGTCTTCAGCCTTCTAGGGCAGTAAACTTTCTATGTGGATTGCAGTTTCTTCTGCCTCCTCACATAGTCTACAGTCTACATTCTGTCGATCCTCTTTACAGGTTGACTTTTTTCAAGTGACTTCCACTTCTGAAGCACCCGTGTCCTGCCAGCAGGGCTACAACCAACTTTATCTGACCCCTTGGGAGTCTCAGTAGGGTATGTGTGAGTGGTGAGTTCTCTATCTGGTAGCAACCATTTACAATGGGAATCACCACTGTAGGATCTCCAACGGTTCATTTCTGACCCATCCTGTCACTCGACTTTTAACCCTACCGTAGGGTATAGGGAGTGCAGGCTCCGGTCCTATAGCGGTGATAGCGGCCTCAACCTCAACCATCAACCTCCTCGTTTCCTTCGATGCCTTTATGCCCAGACACATTATTGTGACGAGCCAAGTCCGATAGCCTTTCCCGATATTGAATCACCAGCTTCAAACCAGTTTGAGTCCATCTAGCGCTTTCAACGCGGCCTGGTTGTCTGACCAGAGAATTTTTCTTAACTCTTCAATTTGCTCTATGGTAAAAAAGATTGAGAAACCCTGAGCTACTGGTTAAGACCGCGTGTTCTAATTATTTATGGTAATAAAAAATTGAAGACTCCCAATACAGATTACCGATTACTGATTATTATTAAGACTCCAACATGATTTTGATTATGACTATAATGGAAGTAAAATTAACAAATTATTTCTGCTTTCTTTCATACTTTGGTTTCATAACATTAATATACTACTTTCTTTCAGAATCTTATTAAAAACGCTTATGATGGAATAAGCATAACGAAATACTTATGATATTTGTATCAACAGATCGCGAAACAAACACAAATAAATATATTTATAACATACTACTGATGTTACTATGTATGAGACTACAACACAATCTTTCCCTAACATTAACTTCTTTAATTCATTAGATACATGCATACTGTAAGGAATTGAAAGCAACCAATCAGTGACTGTGAATGAATTAACGGATTTAAACTGATTCTGGATCAGCGAAATTCCTAACAAGTTAAACAGGCTATAAATATCTCACCTCTGTCGTGCCCTGTAAAACAACTAAACAAGTCTGACTCCTCGAATTAATCTCCTTCGATTTATTACTCTGTTCATTGTAAGGTTACAATAAATATTACAAAGGTAAGTGCCAGTGTTTTTCTATTAATTAATTTTGACTGGAATTAATTTATAGAGGTGATATAAAAAAAAATTCTATTTTGACATTTTGATATAATACACATTTTGAGGTCATCTGAGTCTATTTTTTGTTATTCCATTATGTTGATCTTTGGATGTGTTTTTTAGTAGAAATAATCATCCACATTTTTTATAATCTGTCTACGAGTTGTACTTCCTTTGACAAAATCTCAATTAAATAATGAAGCTTTATTCCTTAAAATAAAAATTAATATAAATTGAAAAAATAGTTGTTGAAAAATCTGCTTACAGCCCTTGGTGTCAAAAGTATTTGCTTCTATTAAATAATAAATTAATAATTAATTACATTGATAGCGATTTATTTTCGAAAATTGTCATATTTACAGTAAAGATGTGTGTAGATTATTATAGATTTTTTTTTCAAACATCTCTAATATCTCTGAAGTTGTAATTGTGTAATTTAGTATTATTTTATCAATCTGACTGTTATGCAAACATTTTCACATAAATATACATATTATTTGAACTATGGTGATTTTTTTATACCCATGTGATTATGAAAATCACTTTCATAGAACTAGAGAGGGCTTTGAAATTGCAATAAAATTATTGATGGCTTCAACTTGCTATAGAATTTGAAGGAACTCTTAATTTTTCATAAAATCAGAAAGAGTTATCAACTTTCTATAAAATCAGAAAAAAACTTTAAACTTTACATATAATCAGAGAGGGTTTTAAAGTTACCATAGAATTATTAAGGGTTTTGAACTTTCTGTGGAATGAGAGAGAGACGAACTTGCCATAGAATGAAGAAGCTTTCAACTTGTCAATCTTGCGTTGGAGATATAAGCGTTATAACTACACAATATTTTATCTGATTTATGCTTTGAAAAATTTTTCTTTTTTTTTTTGCAAGATTACAATTTAGTATCACATTTTACAAGTGAACAAGGGGTCCCACATATGTGGCGTATTTACTGCGATTCTGATGAGCTTTTCTCATGTGTTTAATGTGTACGGATAGGCAACAACAGTAGAAAGGATATTTTGTAGAAAGAAGTCTCTTCATTACAAGAGGAGGGTTTTAAAAATACATCTGAGGAAGAACGCATACATACATATTAGCCGACTACAATTTAAATATAACTCTGAAAATGACTCAGAAAATGATTCGTGCATGAAAAGTTTTCCAGATAATATTAGAATCTTAAAGGCTGATTTTCCCTTGCTCCCAGTGTAAGAAATAATATTGTTGTTAGATTTCATAGGCTCCACATGCAACCAATTAATGTCAATGTGTACCAAAGGCCATACGCAAATTTTGCACCTAAGGCTTCATTTGGAGTTGACCTTTTGGGAGCTGTAGTTCCAAACGAAAAGTCAACTTACTTAATTTTTTTTGAGATTTTGAAATAATAACATTTTGAGGTCCTTTAGTCCATTTTTTTTTTAAAGAAATATCTCTGATATATTTGTAATTGCAATTTTCTGATTTGGTATTATTTTATCAATCTGATTGTTACGTAAAAATTAACATATATATTTCTGAACTATAGTAATTCTTGTATGCAGAAACACCATAGTTGGTGGTTCTATGTATGTGAGCATAGTTCCATGGTCAACTGCCTTCACCAATTATTTTCCCACCATTACTAATTGTCTCAATTAAAGAGTTAGAACACTGTTACATCTACCAGAGAGGAAATATGATAGTGCTTAAGTTTTTTGAGCCCTGTATTCAAAACAACAAACACTTTTGAACGATCACAGGCTTTACTCAAAGAGTAGTTTTAAAAGAGATTAGATTATTTCAGTCCCAGCATTGTGATTGCAGGGTGCTTTCTTCTGACAGTCTCTTTTTATTTGGCTTGTTGCCCAGCTGTAGATGGTATTTGCACTATTTCTGTTCCAGCTATACTCTCACTGATAGTGCCTGTTATAGCACAACAAGTACCTTGAGCAGATAACGCCGTTTCTTTGCACATATATGTCCTTATTTTGTTGAAGCTAAGATTGAGTTGTATTTTTCATCGCTTGTTTTCTTCACAATGTTAATTTCAGAAAACGTTTCACTATATAGTTTCACTCAGAATGGTTAAACAGTTCTCCTCCTGTTTTCACAGTACGATACTTTTACTGTGAAAAGCATAAGCGTAAGTTTTTTCATCAAATATATGTATTGATATATATGTATATATAATATGACGATATATATGATATACATAACTTGTATACAAATATATGTATTACTTGGAACGGCAATAATAAATATTGACAGTAGTCTGAAAGTGACAGTAAACGCAGCTGAACATGAATGATTCCTTATAGAATTATGTTAATACGTTGGCAACGGAGCAAATAATAAATAGAACAGAGTCTGAAGGTGACAGTAAACCGCTGAAAGAGAAGTTCCTTATGTAGAATTTGTATCTTTGAATTCAACTTAGCATACCTTGAAGAAATTTTATAACCTTAACCAGACATAAACAATAACCTTTTAGATAGTTGTAGGAAGTGAGGTCAGTCGCGTACCATATTACTAGCTTTGCCCGAATAGTGGCCCTTTAGTAGAGTAACAGACAAAACCAATAACGTTTCTAATACTGAGGGCATGTGAGGTAGTCGCGTAATCATAGTCTAACTCAAATATAGTCAGAGTAGGAATCTTTAACGAGTACCTGACATCGTACAAGCTCGAGAGCTGACGTTATTAGATTTATTTACTTTCCATAAAAATATAGTCGAAGCCTAGACAATGCTTTAACGAGTACCTGACATCGTACAAGCTCGAGAGCTGACGTTATTTATTTACTTTCTATGAAAATAAATCGAAGGCCAGACTGAGGTATTGAACCACAGACCTACCAGTTCAGAGAAGAGCATGTTACCCCTGAGTTAACCTGGCCCTACACCAGATTACTCAATGCTGGTAAAAAAAACTCCTTTGGTCATTTTTCACACATAAAAAAATAACACAGCCAAATGTTTTTATCATTTGTGTTTAGTCTTTTACTTGTGTTACATTAATATCACTATCCTGAATCGTTAAATGGATGAATGACTAAAATTAAAAATATAAAACAAAAAGATAGAAATAATATATCGGAATATCGGTTGACAGGGGAATGGCAATAACAATCAAGCAGATAGGTAAAAGAACGAAACAAAATTTACGATCTACCTTAGAAAAGACGATATAAAATATACGCCTACTTTACAATGTGATAAGGGTTTAATAATTGAATGGGCTTTGTTAGAGCAAGTGTTTTCCGGCTGGTAATAGAAGGGATTAGGGGGCAGATATATTACACTGCGGACTGAGGGCCTTTCACAAGGGATGAATATCCAAACAGAAATACCATTGGGTCACTCGCTTCGACAAATTCACATGGCCTCTAGTCTTTTGTTGACCCCTTCCATTGAGGTCCTTGATATGACAGCAAGGGCCTTTTAAGTTAGATATAACAAAAGATTGCTTGGGAAATTTATGAGCAATACATTAAAGATATAATAATTTATAATTATAATTTATAAATAAACCGTGTCAAACATTCACGTGGATAAACATGCATAAAATATATGTATATTAATTCCCCCCTCTCTGTCTCTCTCTCTCTCCCTCCCTCTCTCTCTCTCTCTCTCTCTCTCTCTCTATATATATATATATATATATATATACATATAATATGCAGCCTTCTCACTCGCACTCCTGAATGCACGTACCTCCTCTTCTTCTCTTCTACTCTCTTCCTAATGACGAAATTCAGTTCGAATTAACTGATCCAGTAAGTGTTCTTGTTCTTTTATGTGTTGTCTTTTTTATTTTTATATAATATATGTAAACTATATTGACAAAAGGATCACACAAAAATGAAACAGAAACTCACTACTATATTCCGATGGCCTCGTCATCAGACGATTACAAGAGGTCTTGTAAGCGATAAGGTAGGTGCGTTTGCTGAGAGAAGATGTAAAGGAAGGAATGGGATTAATGTTAGGATAAGTAAGGCACCCACGATATCCGCACTGAACCATACCACCAGCAGTAATGGGAGGCTTAGAAGAAGAGATGTGAGAGAAGATAGAACGAAGATCAGTAGGTTTGAGGTAAGAAATAAAAGGTGCCTCTCTGAAGACAGAAGAAGTACAGGAGGAAGAAGAAAGTATAGGGAAGAACTCCATGATGACTGCGCCCATCCTATGAAAACCAGGAAAATAAGTGGTTATGAGGAAAGTAGAGTCACTACGCGTTAGACTGTTGTAGTGTTACTATGATAATTTGGTTATATTAACATTTCTAGTCCTCAAGAACAGCAAATGTTGAAATTTACTCAGTAGCATTTACATTGTTTCATATACATTCAATACAGCTTCCATAAATTACTTCTTTATGAGGTTACCAGAAACAATTTAAACGTCATTTTCACACACAACACACACACACACACACACACACACATATATATATATATATATATATGTGTGTGTGTGTGTGTGTGTGTGTGTGTGTGTGTGTGTGAGATTGAATTTACGGCCTATTGTTTTTTTAATTAATTTCTTGGATAACTTTTCCAAATCCCTTAAGAGTCTTTTAAATTCACGAGGAACTAGGTACATCAACTCACCATACGTTTTGTTTTCAATGATTATATTTCTTCCGACGTTTCGGTCGTCTTCGACATCTTCAGGGTGTAAAACGTATATACAATATTTTAAAACCTATTGAACATTTTTTAAATAAAATTAAATTGAACATTTTAAAACCAGAGAGGTTCTATGTTTATTAACACAAACTCAGAGTTCAATTTTGGCCCTACTATGTGAGTAGGGATATTTTGAGATGCTAATTCAATATTAACTAACTTGCTTGACCAGTCTGCAAATAAATTGTATAATAATTTCCTGTTTAATATAAAAATGTTTCAAAAAAAAATTCTTCAATTAAAAGTATTTTTTATTATATCATTCACGATGAAACCTTTTCGTTTATAAAAAAAAAAATAATTAAAAATTCTTTTGATATTGCCATCAACCTTTTCTAATTGATATTTTAGCATTTTAATATTTCTCATAAAATCAATTTAGAGAAGATGATAACCTTGGTAAGGTTATTTATGAAAGGTTATTTAATAATAATGATTTGGTAAATACGACAATAATGTCATTAAAAAGATAACCATCTTAAAGAAGGAAGTGTAGCCTAAGGCTTCAAAGACTTTATCTTGATCAAATTTTCCATTATTCTGAGACGTAATTCTCTTTGCTTTGTTAAAATACATTGCCATCTAAGAAGATTTCTTCCATTATACTTCAAATGATTGTAGGAAGAAATATAATTTCATGTAAAAGTGTGTTGTGTGACGCCTCAAAACTGCTGTAAAAGACAGCTTTTAATTATATATTCGTAAATTGGTATCTCTCCTCAGCCTTTGCACGTCTCAACAAATATTGGTTATTTCTAAGGTAGTGTAATCAGTTATTATTTTGGTATCTACTTTTCGTACAGTGAAAAATTTAATGTAATAATCTCTACATATAAATGTTTAATATATAAACAAGGCGTTTCGAACACTTAGTGTTCTTCTTCACGTAAAAAACTAAAAAAATACAATGAATAGCATAAAAAAATGGTACAAAATAAAATAAGGAAACAGAGATATACATACCCAAGGATGAGTGTCTATCCTATAGGAAATCTCTAACTGCACAACTTTTCTTAAAATATTCATATAACAAAAAAATCTGGAGTGGCCTTCACTCAACTTTGCTATAAGTAACTTAATATCAAATTTCTTGAGTATATAATATATAACGTCTCAATTAAGCATAATGTAAACATCTAAATGGGATATGATTATTAGTCTTTCATTCCTGAAAGAGTACAGATAGTGATTGAAGGACATATCAATATATAAGCTTATTTTGGTACATCACACAGCTGATGCAAATAATTTCATTAGTATAACTACAGCAGTAATAACATTTTTGAAAAACCAAAGTGAATATTTCTTGAAACGAAATTTTCTCCTACAAGAGGAAATGGCTTTTGTTGAAATAGCCAGTGGATTTCTTACATCGTTTACTTGACATCCTTCTACATTGAATATTAAAGTAAAATTCTCAAATTTTAAACAGAAAAATACCCTTACTTTTTCTGAAAAACATCATAAAAATCGAAGAAAAAATGTTTCTTTAAGATGAATTATAATTAAAGTAGTACGATAATTACATTTATTAATCTCTAAACTAAAGATTTCAATTTTGAATTATCTTTTACATTTTCGGTCTTTTATAGAATTATTATACTGGCAATTTTATGGCTTCTTAGTATTTAATAAGATCATTTTCCTTCCCCTTTGTTAAATATCATATATACGAATTTTTTCTGAGTGAGTGGTATCTTTTTCCTGCCTTCTGTACTCTGTTTAAGTTTGCTATGAATGTATATTGAGAAAAAAAATATTAGTAATTAGCCAGTTTACATACTCAAATCGAAATGAAAGCCAGCTATTCAATATAATTTAAATCTTTTATAGTTGGGAGCTTCTAATTTTTGAAAATAATAAATATGAACTATTAGAATAGAATTGTAAAAAAGAACTGGATATTTCTCAACAAACATAAGTCCTCTTTCTTGAAGAAAGAGTCCATTCATTACATTTCAATATTATGGAAAGGTACTACATTCACAATTATAATGTAATTGTAACTGATATTAAGTTTTGCTCAAGAGTGCAATATATAGATTTATTAAAGCATTTTATGAGACAATGCATCATGCCATGGAAGACAAAGGTAATTTATTTATGTTTATTGGCGGTGATTTTTTTACATGTAACAATATTATTCCTCTTACATCTCATAAAAGTCAATAAACTATTTAAATTGTTCCTTTATAAATATCAATTTTATCTCAGTGGAATCGCTCAAAAAATTTCTAAGTCAATATAAACAATGAAAAAAAATATAAAAAATTTGACAAGTATAGCAGGTGATCTCTTAGTCTAGGGTAAACAAAGAGTTTTTATATCGTTATTGCTCTTTCCCGTAATTGAAACTTCCTGATTTTTTTTTTATGAATTGCTAATTTTTGTTCCATTTTTCGTCAAATTTTCATTATTTTTTAATCAGCCGTTTAGCGTCAAAAAAACATTTTCTGAAAACAGAAATCGTACTGTAACGCCCCATTATCGAATGTAATTTTGAAAAAAAATATCTCAACTCATTCTACACATAATGGTCTATTTATAGGCATAGTTTCATTCTTGTCCGTCAAACAGTATGGCTTGTATCGCTCTCACAAGGTTTGAGATTTAATTATAAGTCAAAATTTGTACATTTTATTGAAAAAAAAAATTTCCTGTTGTTTTAAAATTCTGAATATATTTTTCGTTTGTTCCATTTGTAACCTCAAAGATAATGTCAAAATTTCAAAACTCTAGGGTTATCAGATTAGGAGAAATAAATGTTTTAAAAAAACGGTTTTTGGCAAAAAAAGTGACTTTCCCATCATGCATAATTCTTCCCAAACAATAGGGATCTTCGTCTTTATGGGGCCCATTTTTGTGTAAAATATCAACTTGATCCATCAAAGATTCTGGACCGTAGCGTGGTAACAAGCAATGCTAAAACACTCACCCACCCACCCACCCACCCACCCACACACACACAGACATCATCGTAAAAACGTCATAAAACGACTTCTGGGACCTCAAAACATGTAATTCCGTCAAAATCTCGAGATCGAATTTTTTCACGATCACTATACTTTACTTATAGTAAAGTAAAAAAAAGATAGTTCTATTTTCTCTTTATTTTTATAATTTTCCGTTCGTTATCTATTATATTTTCGATATATTTTGTATATTTAGACCAAAAAGGCCTTTGCTTAGTCTTTAGAGAAAAAAAAAGTAAAAAAGAAATATACCTGTTTTACAATATGAAACAGATGTACACTCTATACTCCCACCAATTTCTATCCTATTTCTAGTCAGTAATGCCACAGACACTTAGGGTATGTACGTCTCTGTTTCTTTATATTGTTCTGTACCATTTATTTCATACCATAGATAACTCTCTGATATCACTGTATTTTTTTTATTTGTATAACACTACATGTTAGAAACGCGTTGTTTATATTATTCAATTTATATATGTGGAGAATATTTCATTATATGTTTACCTTACAAATATTGTCTAATTGAGGAGGTGTTTTTGTTTAAAAGACTAATATAGTTGTTGACAAACATAATACTATGAAGTCTTATGTTTGCATTTCATAACACTATTGGTATACGAGTAGTATATCATTAGTTTCTGATAAACATATAAAGGTTTTTATTCAATTTGGCACGTTTGCTTTAGGTTTACATAACAATGTTGCAATAGCATTAAAATAGTCACCTACCTACGACATCCAAGAAGCCCACTTGACTCTTCATGGGGTCTGTGTTGATCTGGCACATGTACCAGCCGCGGTCCCCTTCGCGAATGTCCTTGATGTGCAAGTACCAGGTCCTGTGGTCCGAGTGCGTCACTCCTATCCGATGGTTCTTGGTAATCACATGACTGTGGATGGTTAGTATTGTCTGGGTGTCCACTCTCAACCAGGCAACCTGCAATCAACACATTGGTTAATTCTACATTAAGACTAACATGAAAGTACATGTTTGGGGAAACAAAGGAGTACAGTACGAAAGAGTAAAAAAACTATCCGCTAGCTGTCAACTCTCTTAGAAGTGGCTATTACTCTCGTAACAAAAGTATCAAGTTTGAAGAAACCGTTCCTAATGTTTATAATATTACTCTTGCATATAAACCATGGAAATCATCATATTGATTGGACAGGAGCTAAATTTATCACCTATGACAAATCGATGTTGTTAAAAAATACTATTGAATCAACTCTAATTAAATTTAATAGATCAAATAATAAACTTTGATCCCTTCCCAAACACCCCTTTCTGGATATTTGTCCTTTCCTGCACTCTCACCCTTTTGAAATACCACTCTTACCTCCCACTCTTCTCAATCCCCCACCAGATGTGTCGTGCATCTAGTGTTTTAGTTGGGTTTCCGACCATGACGAAGACCACTTGTTATGGTTGAAAGATTTTGGTTTTGTTTTCCCATTTCATATTGTGGTTTGATAATGTATAATATATATATATATATATACAAAACTAAAGTTTATCAGGACTCTGTTAGTTCTTCAGGTTCAAATTAAGCTCTCATTGCCCTGTTTTGATCTTTATTTAAAACCGTTTTCATAGGAAGAGGTATAAATTTTTAAACAGAAAAACTAAGTATTACATTACAAATTGTTTTACAAAGAAAAATAGTCTATGGATTTCAACAACAACTGTAGTTTGAATGTAGTTTCAAACATGCTGTTGTGTCAAAGTATTGCAGAATAGTGTTTCATGTATTTAGTATTAATGTATTACTAAAGTATAAATGTTATTAAAAATATCCAGAATAAATAAAGGTTTCTGGAGAGGTGCACTTATGATTGGTAAAATTTTACTGTTTTATACCAATTTTAATAATAGATAAAGAATTGCAATTAAGTTAAAAGTATGTAATTAATTTTAGGACAAACTAAAAGTAGAGTTCTAAGAAACATTTGCAGGCAGTTGAAAGTTCAGTAGAGGTTATTATACTCTTATCAATGAAGAGATAATTACTGTTCCCATTAAGTTAGGATTTTACTCCTGCATTGAAAATCAAAAGGTAGAGTGCAATCACAAACAGGTTAAAGTGTTTAAATTCACTGTATGTGAATCGTATTAAAAAGATTTATTAAGAAAAGTAAATAATAAAACAGAGAATATTAAATATTTAAAAAATTACGATGCCATATAGTTTCGCAAAATGCAAATTTTGAATTCATAAATTTGCCTGTCTTAAAATACTAAGAGATCTGAAAAGGTAAAAACATACAATACAATTTACGGGGTAACAGGGATTTATACATTTATTATTCCATCTAATCTTGAGATTGTTTAACAATTGCTATTTATACATTTGAATTGATATTTTTAAGTTTATGTAATCTATTATGGTAAATATTGTTTTAAGAAAGAGATTGACTAAAAGCTGAATAAATAGCGGAAGGTTTGGTTGATTTACGGCTAATTTAAATAAATCTGGACCCCAGATCTACTCTGGCTTTAATTAAGCAAGTCCTCAGACAACAGAGACTAATACATTATTACTGACCTAATTAATCTGTTTTAGATGGTCTTCTATGCTAAAATGTTGTTCTTTCATTTTAATATTAATTAGGCGAGCAAATATTTAAACTGAAAACAAGATGAAATCAAGAGAGAAATATCATTTTAGAAATAGTCGTTGAATTGGTATGAGGGAAAATTAAGTTATGTGATTGTAATTATAAGGTATTTTTATACCAATAATTTGGAAGATGAGTTGTGATGATGGCATTGCTATCAAATGACTCAGTGCATGCTGGGAGAAATAATATATTCTACTTACTAAATATATCTAAAGAACAAGTTTATACGTTTTCACCATCAGTAAAGTTCTAGAGACAAGAAGTGTAGTTCATTTCATAATTAGCACCAATTAAAGGTGTATTACCTGCAGAACCCTTAAGATGCGATTCAATTCTGATGGACTAAAGTATTCAATGTGAAGAACCTTGATCTTCTGTAGTTTATTCATGATATAAATGATTAGGCAAAGAAAATTGAGTTTTTTTATTTTGAAACGACGTCGCTACATACATTTCAAACATATTATCTTATCCAAGCTAACGTTAGCTTTTATAAGATCATGAACAGAAGAGTTGTTCATGAAAACTTATGCAGACGTTTGCTAATGCTTAGCAGGAGCCAGGATGGGCAGAGTTCATACCAATGCATGCATTGGCATTTCTGGCATTTGGCATTACGAAATAGCTCTAGTAAAACATGGAGAGTGGTTGCTGTCATTACAAATGTCTGCTAATGCTTAGAGAGAGCCAGGATCATTATACCAATTTATGCAATGGACTATTTATGCCAATGCATTCTTTGGCAATTTTGGTATTCAGGAGGACAAAGATCTAATAGAGCTTAGAGAGTCATTCGAAAGGTTATTAAAATCATTCCGAATGTCTACCAGTGGAGAAGAACATCTAATATAAACAGTATTTATGCCAACTTTTGTCTCAGCGTTTTTACTGTTCAGTGTCTAAAATAAGATAGAAAATAGTAGGTCGTCACTGTCTTGACGAAAGTCTACTAGTGTCTAGATAGAGCAAAGATGAGCGAGTCATTTATACCAACTTCTTCCCTCAGCTTTTCTGGAAAAGCGCAACGCAAAATGAGTATGGTAGAAGAAACTGAGCAATTTCAGAGGTTGTTATCATTCCAAACTTCTACTGGTTTGCTAAGAATGCTAAGATGAATAGCATTCATACCAAATTGGTTCTTATAATTTCTAATATTCAATACCAAGCAGACAAATAGAAGATGAAGTTCGTCGGTGCTATAACCAGTGAAAGGTAGAGGGTTATTTGAGTGAGTCTTCACGAACGTCTGCTAGTGTCCTGCTAAGACCAAGATTAGCAGGGGTCTTCGCTACGCAGCAAACATTCAGCAGATGACGTAATCTTGATTGCAGTAGGTCTTTTGAAAGATGATATTCCACAAATATCAATTACTCTTTATATAGTTTCACAAATACACTTAATTTATCCAATATAATAAACTTGCAGGCTAACTTCACATCAAAACCATATCATCGAATGCCTTATACTAAGAGTGAAGAAACAACGACTCAAGTCAACGTTAAGGTGACCCGGCAATGGGTTCCCTGAGGCTCGTCTTAAACTAGTTGTGAAAAATGTTAATTAAGGGCTAAATTAATATAAATAAAAAAAAACCTTCTTCAATACCAGATGAAGGTTTAGATAAGATATATTTGTGCTACAAATATAATAATTTTTTTTTTAAATAAGGTAGCACATGTCCGATATAAAATTTTTATTTGCAGTCAGTTACCATGTGATTTCCGTCAATACGTGGGTTTATTCATTGGCTGTATAATCGGTTAGACTGTAGTTTTTGGGCATTAGTTGTGTAGTCCAGTACTATGGGGATTTACTCATTAGTTGTGTAATCAGTTACTATGTGGATTTACTCATTAGTTGTGTAATCAGTTACAATGTAGATTTACTTGTTAGCTGTGCAGTCAATTACTACCTGAAGTTCCTTCCTGTATATACTTCCATATAATGGAAGTAATAGTACAATATAACTGACATAATATCCTAATACATTTAAATTCCTCCATATATCTTGCGTTTTTTAAAAAAAATATATAGAAACACTTTTTGCAAATGTAGTGTCTCTTTCAGGTAAATCTTCAGGTATATCAGGTTTTAAATATAAATAAAAAACCATGAAAATCGGTAACCAGAACTAAATAAATTTAGTAGAAGGGTAGTAGTTCTACCCTGTAGTAGAAGGGTGACATGACTGTCTAAGCGTGTATAAGAATCTGACGTTTAACGTTTTGAGTTTGAGGTATGACGGGAGAAGTTGTAGAGATGAGCAGATATTTCCTGCTGGGAAGTTGATAATCTTTTAATTTATTAAAAGCCTAGGTTACAGTGAATAATTAATATATATTTTCTATTTAAAATCAAATTACTAGTGACTCGGTTTGGGTTGTTATTTCTAAAAGTTTTAGAATTGCATCTATTTTTCTTCTAAAATACGAAGAAGGTATATTTTTTTCAGTATGAGGCGAAGAAGCCTTTAGGGAATGTATCCATTGGGCTAGAAGAAAACAATAAATAAGGAAATGGTAGTGTTTGCGGGGGTGGTGGGTGTTTGGTGCGGCCCAAAGGGAAATATGGAGTTTATAAGGAGGAGGAAAAGAAACAGACTGCTTCGAAGAGCAACCCCTTGGCCTTTGGAACTGTCTAGACCCAACCTTTTCAATCATCGCTTGAAACTGAAATGAAAACCAGTCCATTCAGAAGCAATGGATTGCAACTTCAAAACACGAACTACACTAATTAAAAAACCGACCAAATAATACTACAAAATTATAACAACGGTATTGTGCTTATCCTATTTAATTTATATAACTGTATTATGAGAAGCTTATTCTTTTATCTACCTTTTAATGAACAATGAATAAATAAGTGGTAGCTATGTACTCACACTTGCAAATCGTAGGCAATGCTTCCACATAAACGAAGTTTTATCGTAGTAAAGAAAATATATTACGTTATCAATAATCAAGATTATAATAAAACACATAATTTTGTGTTTTATTATAATCTTGATTATTGATAACGTAATAACATTCTTGATTATTGATAACGTAATAACATTCATATATAACGTAATAACGTAAATGTATAACATCTTCCTTGTGGTGAGGAAAATATATAACATCCTGAGTAAATACCACACAATGACTGCTTACCTAGCTCAAAAGTATTATTAACAACTGAGTCCGAAGTGTTTACTTCAACAACTTTTATATATATATATTTTTTTTTATTATTATATTACAACTACCTTGGTGGAATAAGAAGCAATATGGATCCATCCTATAAACATAAAATAAAAGAATGGAGAAACTACCCATTGATAGTATTCCATATTCTGAATTGTTTTGTTCACTTGTAATTAACCTTCTTAGTTATCATTCCAAAGCAGACCTGGGTGCCCAATTCTTTTTATCCTCCTAATATGGATGGCAGGAATCTGGTAAAACGATAATTGTTGAATGGAAGGAATTAGTTTGGTTGGTAAAGATTTATGAAATTTGCAGTATCAGGATCGTATTTCTTGGTAAATAAAAGGAAATTTCAGATCATTGTGTATAGTACTGTTAGAAACATAAAACGCTGTTGTTGGAGAATTTCGCGAAGGATTATGGATTGGGCTGATTGGATTATTGGTTATTTGTAAGCTCGGATGATCCCAAGATTTTGGGTCAACAAGTCCAAATCGGCTTAAGTATTGTAGTGTATAGCAGTCTTTTGTTGTATAGAGTCCAGTTGCTTTCTAATACGACTTTACCTTTTCGTAAACAGTTAAGGTTTAAATTCTTGGCATCTTAATTTCTTAACAACTAATATTTGTTTATATGTACATTAAACTTTTTCCTTAATATTCTTTTCACTGCAAGAATTTAATTTTACGCTTTCACTTTTCATAACCCATTTTAATTTTTACGACAATTTATAAATTGTTGACATTCCATATTTCAATATATATGCTGATGTTTAACATGATGCAATAGGATTGTTATTATAGATGTACACAAAGAAGAAAAATACGTTTTTGAATCGTGCCTTTGTTATTTAAAGACTTTATCCAAATGTTTCGAGTAATATTTTTTATAATTAGACAAAAAACTTTAATCTTCTACAAACTCCAGCCCAGTACAATTTGAAATCAATGTATCATTTATGAGTGGCGTATACCTTTAAATTGTTCCTCCGATAATCTCGTTTCTGTTGTGGTGGAGCAGACAGTAGGAGTCACTCATGATTGAAAGCTGATCTAGTTATATTGCAAGCAATCTGATTGCTTTTTGCTCTTACGTTTTTCTGACTATCATTTCAAACATTTACGGCTTAAACTTTTTACAAAAACTTTCTTCTAATAATTTTGTGTTTTATTATAAATTGAACACAAAAAAAAATCACTTTTATGTTTAAAATACTAGGATAGCTTTTTCAAATTTTTCCTTTTTTAAAATATGTAATTTAAATTTCAAGTGAATTGGAATTGTTGTTATTATAATATTATATATAAACGAATAGACATCATATTAATAAGTAGAACAAAATAACTCAATCTCATAAGGTTTGACTTGTATGGTAGAATAAATTGACTGCTTTGACTTGACTGGGCTCTTTGAACTCGCTAGTTCAGAAAGCAGATATTGCGAGGTATTTATTATGAAGGTGAAGAAAATATGTAACATCCTTACCACAAGGAAGATGTCATACATTTCCTTGTGGACATGAAGTAGTATATTTTCCTTACTACCATGAGTAAATGCTACACAATGACTGCTTGCGTAGCTCCGAAGTTTTATTAACAACTGAGTTCGTAGTGTTTACTTTAACTATAACTTCAACAACAATTATATTTTTTTTATGTATTTATATATTACAACTACCTTGGTGGTATAAGAAGAAATATTGATCCATCCTATAAACATAAAATAAAAGAATGGAGAAAACAACAATAACTAAAAATCATTGTTCCGGTCATGTCGTCACGAATTACTATAACTGGTGCCAGGTTAACAAATGAGTCAAAGTTTTCGCCTCTAAAAGGGCACTAAGGATAAAAGCGTATGAATGTTGCCGTTGAAAAAACTATTAATTAACTTTGTTTCTAATTTTAGAAGAAGAATAAAATGCAAACAAATAGAATATTGATACATCTTAAAGAAAAAAAATTGGAGCGGCCTACACTCAACTTTGCTATAAAGAAACATATTACTGTAGTCTACAACCATTTATTTTTTTTGGTTATATTTTCATTGGGTATCATGATATGTAAAATCAAAGAATCTGGTAAATTATTGTTATATAATTCCTTTTAAATTAAAAATGATTTCCTTTGTTCTATTGTGGCTCAATTTATTTTTTTTTACTTTTTTTCTTAATGAGAAAAGTATATGGATTATTATAGTTAGATTTATATATAAATCGTATTATTTTACCCATCTTTCGACAATTTCGAGATCATGAGGCATAAGATAACAGTGCTATAAAGCAGCTCAAATTTTCTCAGAATAACAAGGTTATAAGCATACGATTGCGGATCGTAACAATAGATTATTTTCAGTGCTCATAGGGTTATGCACAACTAATCACCACAATAGAGACAATTGTACAACTCCCTGAGGGCAGCCAATAGTGACCATCAATACACTTGTACTAGATGCAGTACTTGCACTAGTTATTCATGCCTTAGATGGTTATCTAACACAATTTAATCCACTAATCTTGAAGTCTATTTTTTTTTCATCATCACTATAATTCATTAATTGCAAACTAATATATGATTGATTTTATCAAAATTTCAAAACCTACAAAAATTTCAATTTTTTCAAAACCGTTCGCATTTACACTTTTATGAATTAAATCTTCTGCAAATCAATAAAATCACTAAAATATCTTCAAATTTATTTTATTAATATGTAAATAATAAATTTAGTTAACTTTATTCAGTTTTTTAGTTTCAGTTTTTATAACTTTCTTGCCATTTACAATAATCAAAAAATTGAATCAAATTTATTTTCACTCTAATAGTTAGAAGCTGTTTCTTTTTTTCTTTTTTTGACAAAATGTCATTGTTGTTTGTTTAACCGTTAGCGTAAATAATCATTTTATACGTATAGTACGAATTATTTCCTTCCACATTAACTTCAATGTGAAAAATTGCATCCCAATACGAGCTCGGTCTAGGAACGAATTAAACTCGCGCTGAGAGGTTCTAATGTGGTGATAAAGCTTTGGTTGCATAATCCTTTAATCAAGTAACAAGGAATATTGATTAGCCTATAAGTTAATTAATAATATTTTTGTTGTACTAAAAATAGATGACATGTGAAGCAATACTGATTCATTTAAAGCAGTTACTCAATTGTATGTTTGAACTGTAAACACACAGGCATGTCTTGAATCTTTGTATCAAAGTTATTAATTCAAAACCACGTTTTCACAACTTAAATATAGTGTGATGATGGAACGGTTTGTGCATGATGATGTATTATCTGACTGCTGCCATGTTTAATGATACGCGATTAAACAGTTTTCAACACGAACAAAATAAATTACATTCCTAAGACGAGCTACCGAGAATATTCATTTCTCCTTTGAACAAAGGTGTTTTTATAATCAATTAGATAAAAATAATAGACAGGGATGTTTTATTTATACTAATCTTATTCATCTATCATAAGAGTAATATAAATAGGTTTCTTTGACTCTCCCTTCATGTATTAACTCCTTTCATCTATCCATCTCTGTTCTCTCTCTCTCTCTCTCTCTCTCTCTCTCTCTCTCTCTCTCTCATATATATATATATAGTTCAATATAAACAAAGAAACATAGAGAAATCAGAAGAACACACTTACAGTCTCTAATTTTCGGTTTGAACCGTCTTCAGGAGAGATAAGAGAGGGAAACCAAGCGCACTGGATCAGAGACGGTTGGAGACCAACAGTGTTGCCGCATGCGCGCCCGTTCACAGAAAATAAGGTAGACAGGAATCAATTTATAATTAATTTATAAATATTATATATATATATATATATATATATATATATATATATATTTATATTACTTAATTAAACGAAACACGATCCAAACTGGGCACAATACGAGTTCGAAATTCGAGAAAAGTAACACACAGAGTAAGGAAACACACTTACAGACTCAAATTTTCGGGTAACCGTTACTTGTCGTTGCGTCTACAACGTCCTTGGTCTCCCTTTCTCTTTTCTCCTGAAGATGGATTACCCGAAAATTTGAGTCTGTAAGTGTGTTTCCTTACTCTGTGTATTACTCTTCTTGAATTTCGAACTCATATATATATATATATATATATATATATACCTGAGAGAGGGAGGGATATCTCTAACCTCTATAGAAGTTAAAGTCTATAGAGATGGTGCTGTAAACTCTGCTTAATACCATCTCCAAAGACTTTAACAATTTTTTAAATACTCTGAAGATGACTGGAAGCTAGTCGAAACATGTCAGTTCCCTCTTAATTAATATTCTCAAACGTTTGGATGAAGGAAAGAAGAAGGTATTCAGAACCTCGAAAAACTGGTGAAGAAAATGACATCAGTGAATCACGGTTAGTTTTTCAATAAATTATACGTATATATTATATGTTATATTATTATATCCATTATTATGCATGTTAAAGTTATTTTGTATAGGAAAATACCTAGTTAATTATGCATACTAGTATAAATATTGTAAATAATAATTTTTTTTTATGTTACATTAATTAAATTCTGTATTAATGTAGCCCTGAAGATGTCTAAAAATATAGACGAAACTTTGACTTAAAGGTGTTTAACTGTTTGACGCTAGACTAAATCTCGATAAAAAAGAATAATATATATATAAAAATATATAATAACAACACCAACTTAAGAAACAATTAAAAAATATTTTTTTAAAAATAATAATAATAAAAAAAGGGGCATTTATGAACTAATCTGTATGCAGGGAGTGTTAGTGAAACGCCATATGATTAAATGAACGAATGTCACGTCCTAGACCCAACTCCCTCCACCCCCCCCCCCCTCACCCCCTCACTCACACACACCCCACTCTCTGTCTCTCTCCCTTCGACAAAACCAATCTTTTCCTCTTACCTCCCTCCTTTTTCAAAAAAAAAAAAAAAAAAAATAAAAATCCCATAAATCATTTCTGGCCTAAAATCTATCCTCCTCCTCATACTGCCTTCCCCTCCTAAATATTTTAAAAGCTACCTATTTTTCATTTAAATTGAGACGATTCTTTACCGGCCAGTAAAAATTTATTGTTTCGTAATTCAAATTGGACAAGTTGATAATTGTAGTTACTGAACTGGCTTCTATAGCAATAGGGTATAACGATATTGTTAATAAAATATTTATAGAAATCGATGCTGGGAAGATGAAATACAATTATAGTACTAGTGATAAAAATTTTCTTGTATATGTAAAAAAGAGAAAACTCATATTTGAATATGTGTTAAATGATTTTATCATATGATATCACAGTTTATCAAACCATTTATTACACAAAAGTTTGTTTTCTAACGCCCACTCTTATATGACGCGTTCAACTTTTACTGATGTTGTAGTAGCGGGAATCGTAGCTCATTTATTACTTGGTACTCATTTTAACAATGGGTGAGCTGCATTACCTACTGGTTCAACAATGGAAGTCCTAAACTTTGCCTGTCACGAGTATATTTAGACATTGTACAGGCCCGGGACCGACCAAGTTTAACGTCCTCTCCGAGGGACAACGTGCTCAGATTTATTCATCTCCCACGTGAATAAACCGAGGACTAGGCGAGAATCGAACCCCGGATCTACCAGTTTAGAGGTGAGTGGGTTAACTATTCAGCTAACCTGACCCCTTCAAACACAAAGACATTACTGTGTATTTCATACATATGTATAATTCTTCATTTTTATGTATCATGCCGCTTATATGACAAAAGTGTTAGTGTATGATAGCCATAAGGCGTGTACATTTATTTTGAACTATGAATTGATTACGCAGGAAGTCAGTGAAGATGTTTATGTACATAAATAAAAGGAAGGTTTTTGTCTGTTCATTGATTAAAACTAACTCATTACGAGTTACCTTTACGTTTCTTAATTAGAGAAACCGAATCTACAGTTAGAATAATTTCTGTCGCTTTGTTTGTCCAAATATTTTGCACAAGTAAACTCAGCCACCATATGTCGCAGCAACCTGAAACTCTGACAGTAGATTTGTGTATGACTAACTGAAAAGCTAAGATTCAAATGGATTGAAAATGCAACGTAGAAGTGAAGTTATGGACTTTTAAGCTGTGTTTAGCAGCTACACAGGTATATCAACTAACAATACCTACTTGTTACAGTGTCAGGCACCTGCAAAATAGCTATGTATTTTTAAAATAAATATATTTTTTTTTCTAATATATAAATCGTAAGGATAACTTGAAACCAGTCAGTTATAAGCAATGTGCCGACAAAACATGAATAGATACATAGGTAATTTGAGGCGACCGATACTGTATGAAGTAGGTATTATTAGTTGATTTCAATTTCGTTTGCGTTTATCATAATTTGATTGCTTCAAAAAAGTGAGTCTTACCTACTCGCGTACTAAATAAGAAGTAGTTGTAGAATAAAATCAAATTTGAGTTCAGTATCTAAAGCTGGAAAACGTTAAATAAACTCCAGATCTAATGACACTAATAGACTGCACCAATAATTATATTTTCTACTATTTTATAATTTCCAATTATATTTTGGAATTCAAATTATCATCCCTGATTTTTGGTAAAATACCCGTCAAGGCACGTTTGCTAGCCTTTCAACAAAAGTAAAAACCTATTACATATTTACTTGCTGCCTTCTATTGTTTTTATTTGTTTTTAAAAATATTGATTGGCAACCCTGCATGTGACGTCAGCAGGCAGTGATAATGACATTAACAGCAAAGTAAGTGAGAAATACTCAAGGAAAAGGATGCTAAGCTTTAAGTTTGGTTGAAACCAACGCAAGGGAAACAAGAGAGCTCAAAACTTGGTTTTCTGATAAGACCCAAATGGGGTTATTTCAATTAGGGAAGAAAGAGGGGGAGAGAAGCATGTTCGCCGACAGTTAAAGGGGTAGGGTGTGCGGTATAGGACGGCATCGTGGGAGGGGTAAGAGAGGGAGGTTCCTTCACAACCAGATAACATCCAAACTTACCACACTACTTAATGCCAAATCCCAGCCTTCAACCTTAAAACTAAGTCCCTTTGCACTTTTCTTAACATCCTCCACCTCCTCTCCCACGCAACACCACTTCAACATTGATTCCAAATTGTTTTCCTTCCCGACTACTTTCTGATAGCCATCTACCCTCCTTGCCTCAGTTCCCTTAATGTCCTAATTACTTAGTCAAATCATCCTCCTACTTCCAGTATACTTTAAAAATATATTTTAAGACTTAATTTTATCAGACTATGCTTCTAATTTGTAAATTATTCATACATTTCCACTACAATTATACTATACGAAAGGAATCTTAGTTGTTCATGTGACGGTAAAAACATTATATCACTTGTTAAGATTTTGACAATCCTACTGTTAGTGTAAACTCATTTGTCTTAAATTAGAAATATACTGCGTTATAAATGATTAAAATATGGATTTAACCCTATTGTCAAGAAGCGTTAACTATAAAAAGAGCTCTTTATGTATGTTTGATTTTTGAATAATTGATTTATTTTTTAAATTTTCACTGTTTTGTGGGCCTATGAATAATACTTTAAATAAAAACCAAAACATTGGCAATGCGAGTTTAATTTGAACCTGAAGAACTGATCGAGTCTTGTTAAAATGTATTTTGTTTTTTTTTTCACAGTCGATACTTTTATCAATATATATATATACTTTAACACAGAGAAAAGAACACAGAAAGACACTATCCTGTATCGATATTTCGAAGTGAGTTCTGTAGTGTCTTTCTGTGTTCTTTTCTCTGTGTTAAAGTGTTTATTGTCCACACGGACCTTTCATTTTATTCGAAGTATATATATATATACATATATATATGATCAAATCACAATAAGAAAATGGGAAAACAATACTAAGATCTTTCAACCGTAACAAGCGGTCTTCGTCAGAGTCAAAAACCCAACTGACAGATCTTAGTCTTGTTTTCCCATTTTCTTATTGTGATTTGATCATTGATTGTTATTTCACGTGTTTATGTGAAATCTTTATATATATATATATATATATATATATAATGTAATTTTTTGAGGATTGAGCTCTAATAATTTTAAACTAGTCCTTTTGCCGACGTTTCGACATATATTTGTGTCACCTTCAGGGCTACAACATGATTGTTTTACACTTAGCACTACTATTACTACTATAACCAGTTATTTCGACTATGATTTTTTTTATATTGACGTAAGGATATTATAATTATTCTATTGCTTGTGCAATTATTTCATAAGTATAGAGATCACTATAAGGTAATCAAGTTGTGTTTCCGGCATGCTTGGTCGCCCTTTCTATTTTCTCCTGAAGACGAATCATCCGAAAATTTGAGTTTGTAAGTGTGTTGCTTTTCTTCGTTTTTGAGCTGATTGCGTCTAGTTTGGATTGTTTTTTTCGAATTTTGAGTGATATATATATATATATATATATATATATATATATATTATATATATATACTAATATCAGTAACAATCTGGCTCTTAATATGAATTTATTCAACTTAAAGTGCAAATGTTTGCTATTCTTATTGATTGTATTCGTCATAGTGATTGATTATACTAATCGTAACAACAATTTCCCTCTTATTATTAATTCAAGCAATTTTAATTATAAATGAATTATATTATTCTTAATATAATGTATATTATTAAAAGGATTTGGTAGTATTCTTGAAAGAGATTAATTACCTTATTACCAGGAGAATATTAAGCTTTGAATAGTAATTTATTAAACGAAATACCATATAATTAAACCAATTTAATTTTAACATTTTTGAGATGTAGATTTCGCTCTCATTCGAAATTTATTCCACTGTTTGTAAGAATTCATGTCAAAATTCATCACACTCTTATATTCCTCACACTCTTAAAAACCATTCATTATACACTTATTAAGAATTCATTACACTTCTAGTCAGAATTCATCCCAATCTAAGTGATAATGCATTATCCTCTTAGTATGAATTCAATACACACTTATTTAAAATTGATTACACTCTCAATCAGAATTAATTAAACACTAAGTGAGTATTCAAAACACTCTCAGTCAGAATTCATCCCATTTTAGTAGAGCATATAACATTCTAAATAAAAATCCATTAACATTTTTTGTTAGAATTAATAAGAATCTTAGTCAGATTTAATTACACTTTGAGTTAGAATGAACCTAATCATACGTAATAGAATCATTAAATTCTTGAAAAAAAAAAAAGATATAATATTAGCCAGAGTGCTTCACTAAAGGTGTTGTTCTTTCTGTTTAGTTGCTTGTTTTAACTTCTTTTAGTATAGTAGTGTAATTTACTATTGTAAGCATACCTGCTATCCTTACCATATTACGTAACCTCCCTCTTCCCTTACTTTCCCAGTAACCTTTTTATAACCTTAACCCTTTCTTATGGTACATATGTTACTATCTTCGGGTTAAAGCAGGTAAGCAACTTACTATTTCATTCTTGATAGAAATAATATTCTTGTTTTCAAATATCTTTATATTTGTTAACTTGTATTTTAGATGTAAGCTGAGGATGAACACCATGCTTCAAAAGAACTCAATGTTTTTTTCAAGCAAAAATATAATTTAGTAAGAGAAAAATTTTCCTTTAGCGAGGTCAAGAAAATTGAAAAGAAGCTGATTGGTGGAAAATACTCCATCGTGTTCAACAATACTTGTATAAAAGAAGGACTCCTGACCAACTACGCATATATATATATATATGAATAATAATCAAAATAACACTTGATGTAATAGATGGATTAATTTACCACAATGAAACAAATTTGGAAACAATCCTCTAAGGCCTTTCGTCAACACATCGAACAATTGAACAATAGCCTAGGACTCTATAAATTGGATGAAGTTTTGATTAGCGGAATAATTAAACAGATGAAGACTTCTTCATCATTAAACACATTCAGGGTTACCAACAATTCTAGAAACTTCAATCAACTAGGTTAACAAGTATTTATTATTTTTGAAATAGCTAACATAAAAGTAACAGAACAGCTGAAAATTCAATATGACAATATAGCTTGATAAGAAGAAATATCCTATGAAATTAAACAATACAGGTTCAATTCAATACAAATTATAATTCAATAATAACAGAAAGAAAAAAAATTAACAAGAGAGAATATTTATGTTGTTTCACACTAGTAAGTAAACTTTTGCCTGTTTACCAAACATAGGTTATATTAGGAGACAAGAAGAGTCAAGTGCTTTGTTTCAACATATTAATTTAAACAATCATTCCATAAAATGGGAAAATTCTAAGAAATTGATATTTCTCTCGTCTGATGTTGAAAAATATTTAGTAGAAAGTGCCTTAATTAAGTATCATTTTGAAAAACTAATCAAGTCAGGGGCTATTTAAATTAGATGAATTCTTAATTCAAGGGGTTGTTAAGGAAATCGGATCAGGGTGTTAAAAATAAAAATAAAACTTTAAAATACACATACAGATTTTTATAACAGAGGAAAATTATCATGTGATAAAGCAAGCAGTGGTTTTTAACTTGGATTCTTAACATACTTAATATAGTTATTTCATGGGGAAACAAATACACAATGATGGTATATTGATAAAGTATCTCATAGATAATACGTTTTTATTGGTCAGGATTGAAACAATGTTTCTACCTGGACACATATAGGTGAATATTAAGTAAGAAGGAGTATACAATACCTTCTCCAACCTCGCCCTACAAACCAAGATCATCTCCCTCTAATAATCCCTTTGCTAAGCACTCTTTAACAAACCCTTTGAGTCCTTCTAGGAACCCTTTAAATTTAATTAGACCTTGCCCTTTCTGCACTGACTTAGTTGAAAATACCTCTTTTCCTTAATGTATAGAATCCTTTCACCACAATGCCAAGTCATGAAGCTTGGCATCATTAATAAATACTTGAAATTCTTTCCCATACCCCTCAAAATAGTTATTTGACCTCTCACCAATTCTTGTATCCTGTTTACTCTCACCTTACAGTTTGCATTTTTAAAACCAATTTCTTGAACAATCTCAATTTATATATATATATTTCGTTGAACAACTGACCGAATTTCACTGATGTCATTTTCTTCATCAGTTTTTCAAGGTTTCTGAATACCTCCTTCTTTCCTTCATCCAATCGTTGGAGAATGTTAATTAAGTGGGAACCGACATGTTTCGACTGGCTTCCAGTCATCTTCGGGTAATTAATAAAAAAAAAAAAATTAGAGTCTTTAGAGTTGGTATTAAGACACCAATACGTCAACACCAAAATATGCTTAAATGAAGGACTGCTTCCAAAATTTACAAACATACGCAATATATATATATAATTATATATATATCCAAATATAAAAAGAAAGGAGCTTTTGGTCATAAATTGGTCATCTTCAGAATAAAACTATGTATAATATCTCTAGCAAGTTAATATATGAATCTTTAAAACTAAACAAGACAATTATAACAAAAAATTCTATCTCTTGTTTTACTTTCATGTACCGTATTCTCTCCTTTTTTATTTTTTGTTATACTTGTTTTATTTAGTTTTAAAGATTCATATATTAACTTGCTGTAGATATTATATCTATATATATATATATATATACTAAATATAAAACACGGTCCACAAGGACTATAAAACTTTAAATTGCACAAAGCACAACAGAGAAAAAAGAAAAAAGAATAAAAAGAACACTTACAGAATTCAATATTTCGAACTGTTGTTCGTCATCAGGAGTAGACTAGAAGAGAGGACGAAGTGAGAGAGATCTCCCCACGTCGAAGATCGAAATGCGAATCAGTGTTCTTTTTATTCTTTTTTCTGTGTCGTGCTTTGTGTAATTTAAAGTTATATATATAAATATACCATGATAAACGAAAAAGGGTCCGGCAGGACAGATAACAATTAAAATAAGCAGTGACACATAAACTGAAACAACAAAGACTCACTTTTCAATATTTCGACCGTAATAGCGGTAGTCCTCAGAAGAAGAAGTGAATTGACGGAGGGACGACAGTCAACTGACTATATATATATATATATTATATATATAACATTTTCAATCTCAGAAATAGAAAAAAAAAGATATAATAACTTATAATTCTCTCTTGATAATTTGAGCAACAGTACTTAAGAAGTAAAGAATAGGTAAGACACTTCAATATAGTTGAAAAAAAAAAATATTGCCAAAATGTTTTATAGTAAATTATGAATGTTTCTTTTCTTGTTGCTTTACTATAAGAAAACAATAGTGATCTGAAAAAATCTGATTTTGAGATTTTCACGGATTTACATGTTTTGAGGCCCCCAAAGTTGCTTTATGACATTTTTTGGATGATGTCAGCGTGAGTGTGAATCAAAAAGTTTGTGTAGACGATACAGTCGATAATTTTTGATGGATCAAATTAATATTTTAAACAAAAACGTGTCTCATAGTGTAGATGTACTATATATTTTGAGAGCAGTTATGCATTATAAAAAAGTCAGTTTCTTAGCAAAATGTATTTTTAGACAATATTTCTTTTATTTATCATAAACTACTTCAAGTTTATAAAGTCTTGAAATTTTGACTTTATCAAGGAAGCGATAAACATAATAACTGAAAAAGTCTTTAGATTTTTAAAACAACTGAAAATATTTTTTTCCAGAAAATTTAAAAATTTTGTCTTATGATTCAATATAAAAGAATGTGAGGAGGGTACAAGCTTTCCACAGATCATACAGTTTCACGTATCAAAATGAAATTATACAAAAAAAACGTACATTGTATAAAAAATGCATCATGAACTAATTTATAACGATAGTTAGAAAAATAAAACAAAAATCTGGAGTGGCCTACCGCAACTTTACTTTAAACATAATATCATAATTCTTGGGTATATAATAAATAATGTTCCATTTAGGTATAATATAAATGTCTAAATGGGAGATGTTATTAATCTTTCATTCCTGGAGGTAGTACAGAGAGTGATTGATTCACTTATCAATATATATACTTATTTTTGAATATCACATCACTGATGCATATAATATCATTAGTAATCTGACCTACTTCTACATTAAATATTTAAATTTCAATTTTGAATGATGTTTTATATTTTTTGGTCTTTTATAGAATTACTGTACTGGGAGTTTTATGAGTTCCTAGTATTTAATAAAAACCACTTTTCTTTCCATTTGTCAAAAATTAGATTTCAACCACCTCACCCACACATACACCGACATCATCCAATAAACTTCCATAAAACGATTTTTGGGACCTCAAAATATATAATTCCGTTAAAATCTCGAGATCGAGTTTTTTCACGATCACTATACTTTTACTTATAGTAAACTAAAAATTGGTTGTTAAGAAGTTTGATATTACGTTTACTTATAGTAAAGTTGAGTGTAGGCCATTCCAGATTTCTCAGCTTCAAGTTGTAATGAATAATCCGTTTGTGCCATGAATATTAAACATATTTCAAAGCATATTTATTCTGATTTATTTTATTATCATTACCAGACTGCTGTATGATAAAATTAATTTATTAACCCTATTTAATATAAGCAGTCGAATACCAAGAATATTAAGGAGCTCTATATTTGTTACAAATAGAAGAGCAGTTTTTAAATTAACCAGAGTAAAGATAGCAAGGTTGATTTATAAGAAATAAAAAGAACAACCCCAACTACAATGACTCTACTTAATACTTCCACTTAGAAATAAAAAAGAAGAACTTAAATTTTTAAAAGGATTTGATAAATATTCTTCATAACTCTTCGCTCTTTTGAAAGAAGAGATGTATAAAGAGCATTTTGAATAAAATGCTGTTTTATTTTTTAAATTTGAGAGAGTAAGAAGAGAGAAAAGGAGAGTCGAACACAATTAAGAATTTTATAGCCTCCGTTAAAATCTGAGTTTAAAGTGATGCTATATATTACATTTACTTTTTAAAAAACTAAAAATTTTTTTTTTGTTGAAAGTTGTTTTTTATGGATAATTTCTTTGTCATTAGTATGCTAGTAGGTAATTCTACTGTAACCCCAATATTATAAAAGAGTGTGTGGTATTTTATACTGAAACATCATTTTATATATGTTATATACGTTATGTATATAGATAGGATGACGATATGGTTATCACCATAAAGTAGTTAGCTTAAAATGTTTACTATAATCAAAGTATAATAATAATTATATCAAGGAAACATAGAATTTTACTTCATACTCAGAGTTCATAAATCGATCAATTTATATAGTATTCCATCATCAGGAGTAAACTGCAACTTATACATTTAATTAAATTATTTAATTCTAATGTAATTCTAATATGTTAATTTATTAAATTCTATTAAATGTAATTTAATTCTAATTTTTACCCTACAATAAATTATTTAAATTCATTATTTTGATTACATTTAATTTTTACCTTCTTCTGAACAGATTGAGTTCTTCTTATTGATTATTCTTCTTCAATAGTTTTAGTTTACTATAAGTAAAGTATATTGCTTATGTAAACATTTGAACTCAATATTATGATAGATAATGTTTTATCTAAATAAATAAATATCTCAATAAATGATAGATAGATATATGTTTTGAGGTCCCCAAAGTCGTTTTATGACATTTTTTCGACGAAACACAAGTATGTGTGTGTTTGTAAACGGATGTGTATCCAAAAACTTGTGCACACGCTACAGTCTACAATCTTTGTTAGAGTAAATTAATATTTTACACAAAAATAGGCATTTTTTTGTACACAATAAATAGTGTAGATCGGTTGTTTAGTTTGAGAGCAATTATGCATAATGGAAGAGCCATTTGTTTTTGCCCGAAATGGGTTTTTAAACATTTTTTTTTCATAAACTACTAACTCTAGGGTATTCAAATTTTGGTATTATCATGTGAGTGACAAAAGCTTTTATAAATACATCAAATTTATCTGCACAAGTTCAGCCTTTATAGTACTGTACTAATACTGTATTATACTATGAAAAACTGCATCCATACTTCAGTCTTGTTTAATACTGTAAAGAACTAAATTTCAGTTATTCTATATTATTTGAAAGTAAAATAGTTTAAAATAACCATGTTTTAAAATGTCCATTGCCATTCTTTTGAGATAAAACTATGATACATCACTTAAGCATAAAGCAGGAACTCAAAGATGTCATACTCAATAATAATCTTAGACATTGAAAGTCTTATGTGTTTACAATCGCAATTGAATGACTGAATGCAAAACTTATCACAAACAAAATAGTTAATTTTTCATTTTATTTTTTCGAAAGATACTATTAGACTTTTAACTTTGTACCTTTATTTCTAGTAGCTTTGACAAGCTAAAATTGAGAATAGTAATAAATGAAAATTATTAGATTCTCATAATTCTATTTTATATATTTTACTCATATATATTTTGATTAAATGTAAAAATATGATTTATGAAAAATATGTTATTTGTAAGATATTTATAAAAAAAAATATGATAAAATATACTGTGTAAGTATTAATAATATTAATTGTATAAACTGGAAACAATATAGGAAGTGAGGAAAACAACAGAAAAAAAACTATTACAATTGACAGAATGTTACAAAGGTCAGAAGTGTAAGAGGACAGTAAGATATAGGGTGTGAGAGGGAGGAGAAGAAGAGAGAGAGAGAGAGCACGATTTCAATATAGAAAGGAGGAAAGTATGACAGGGATGACGAGGGAGTGGGAACGAGAGAGAACATGCGAATCAAAGATGGTGGCAAGCTTAGAGCTTTTATATCAAACAGCCAACTAAAAATTTAAAAATAACATTTTTAAAAAAAATGTAATTTTTTTTAATCATCTAGCATTTATTTTATTAACTAGATAATATTCTTACATTTTTTACATTTATTTCGAGAATTTGTTGTTAATCAATCAACAACGAGTTGAAGTCTTTCTAATTTAAAGATCTATACTCTAAATAAATAAATTTCAGACTCCTTTTGTAGGATGTTGGAAATCGTAATTAATAAAAGTGAATTTGGACAAAAAAATGTAATTACATGTAGTTAGTAAAGTTATTTTTTATCAAATATATTTTTTAATAATTAAAAATTTTAATTATTAATTTCATTGGAACCAATTTTATTTAGGTATTGCAAAGAAATTATATTAGATTAGCTTTATAAATTCTGGATTTTATACAAAAAATTTGGGCGAACTAATACTTTGCTTGTTTGATATTGATGGATCAATGAAAAGTAAAATGAATTCCATTTATACTGGAAAAGTGAAAAAAACTTTTAATACTGATATTGTGAACAAAATATTATAAACAATGCATATGAAAGTATATATAAAGAAAATGATGTAAAATAATATGAAAGGACAAGATCTATGAATAAATAGGCGTACCTTAGCATGATGAGACGTAATTCTGTTCTGTTCTGTCTGGCGATGCGCGAATGCAACTGACGTGTTAAGACATGTCTCTAACTAGAGTCTAGAGGGTCCAATAGTTCGCTTACATTCATTCTACAGGGAAAACTACCCCCACTATGTCTTCAAAACTGCGTATTAATTTACTATGAGAGCAAAGAAGTTTCTCATAGTATTTCAAGCAGAAATTACCAAAAATAATCTTCTGTTATTTATTCAAAAGTAAATAATATTTATGAGATTCTCTTTGTTGGATTCATTCAATTTCAGTACACTAAAGTAAGAAGAATAGCAAAAGTATTACTTCCTTATACTCCAAGTTTATATAAGTTGATAACGCTATTGACAAAAAAAATCATATTTTTATAACCGAAACAAATAAAAATAATATTAATTATAATCTGTTTAGAAAACAGTATATTAACTATACTGTAAGTAAAATAAAGTAGTCAAGATGAATTTGAGTTAAAAATTTCGAATTATTTAAATTTTGTAGTCCCCGGTACGCAATTTGTAATTTCTTTGGTGTCTGGAGGGAACGTATTTAAAAAGTTAATGACCACGCTACAGGTCAAGTGAGACATAAAATTGTGAAATTTGCAAACTTAAACAGTTCTTAAGTTTATAATACACATTTATCATACACGCTTATGATAAGAGTGTATAGCTTTTGGGCAAAAAATTAAATCATGATAACGGTATTCTATTGTACAGTATGTGAAAAAAGTTTTCCGCTTTTCTTACATTATAAAAAGAAAACTTCAGGGCTCAATATTATATATAAGGAATAAAAATAATAATTCCTACTTTTAGTGAAGTATAATCTAGTCTAGACAACACTTTACTTTTTATATTTTTAAATTTTATTGCAGCATTTTCCACATTGTATTACATGAATTAATTACACATATTGTACAATAATTCTTAATTTTACATCATGAAAACAAAATTTTTTTTGTAAATAAACATGTTGCCATGTTAATTTAACTTACTAGAAAAAAATAATAACATACATTCATGAAATATTTTCCGATTAAAATATTTCTGAAGTTCAAAACTGTACAAAAATTTGACAAATTCTTGATAAAATTGTTTTTTCTAGCAGAAATTACTCTAGCAGAAAAAAACCGGTTTTCAGGAACCATTTTTTCTCCTAAACTTATAACCCTAGAGTTTTGAAATTTGGGTATTATCTTTGTGGTTACAAATGGAATAAACGAAAAATATATTCAGAGTTTTAAAACAACGGAAAATATTTTTTATTCAATAAAATGTAAAGATGTTGACTTATAATTCAATATCAAACCTTGTGAGAGCGACACAAGCCATCCTGTTTGACGGATCAAAATAAAACTATGCCTAAAAATAGAACATTATGCAGAGGATGAATTCAAATATTTTTTTTCAAAATTACAATCGCAAAGGGGCGTTAACGTACGATTTCTGTTTCAAAAAATGTTTTTTTGACGCTAAACGGCTCATTAAAAAATCATGAAAATTTTCCCAAAAATGGAACACAAAATTAACAATGTAGAAAAGAAAATTCATGAAATTTCAATTACGGCAAAGAGCAAAAAAGCTATAAAAACTGTTTGTTTTTCCTAAACTAAGGGTCACCTGCTATACTTGTCGATTTTTTTTTACTTTTTTACATTGTTTACATTGACTTAGAATTTTTCCAGTGAATTCACCGATATAATTTAATGTTTAGAGGTATAATGAAAATTTCTTAATGATTTAACGACTTATATGTGATGTAAAAAGAATAAAATTTGTATATGTAAAATGTAAACAACAATAGAGCATATCAAACATATAATCTCTGATCCTTTTTATAGTATAATGGTTGTCTAACGAATTGTTCTAATCAATCTATATGTTCCACCATTCTACAAAGCTTAATATCAGATGCTGATTTTTTTACGTTTATGAATAACATTATTATTGGGTATTATTGAAGTTTTGGAATGAGCTTTTACGTCCTATAGAAGGGTTTCTATGTTTTTGTCTAATTTCCAGTTTTTTCACTATTCTAGTCTAATAGTTCATACAATTATTTTTAAAAATTTCAAGCTTTTAAATTTAAAATTGTATAGAAAAGTCGGCTTTGAACATGATTTAAGAATTGACATGATTACATTTTTTTGACATTTCAGACAAAACTTTGTAATGTTTTTAAAATACTTAAAATATTTTCAAGTTCTAAATGGGAAAATTTGTCTTAAGTATTAAATGTAGAAGGAGGTCAGATAATCTATGTAGGAGATTCACGGGATATTGGAGCAAAAGCCATGTTCTCTTGTAGGAAATTATTTCGTATAAACAAATTTTCACTTTGGCTTTTCATAATGTTATTACTGTTGTAGTTATACTAATGATTGTATATCCATTATTTCTGTGACATACAAAAAAGGCTTATCTATTGATAAGTGGATCAATCACTATCTGTACTACCTCACGAATGAAAGACTAATAAACATCTCCCATTTAGACGATTATATTATGCTTAAATGAGACATTATATATTATATAACCAAGAAGTTTTATATTAAGTTTACTTATAGTAAAGTTAAGTGTAGACCACTCCAGATTTTTTCTTCGATATTTATGATGTTTTTTAGAGAAAATAAGAGTATTTTCCTGTTTTAAATTTAAAAATTTGGCTTAAATATTCAATATAGAAGGAGGTGAAGTAAACGATGTAAGAAATCCACTGGCTACTTGAACAAAATCCATGTTCTATTGAAGGAGATTATTTCGTATGAAGACATTTTTTACTTTGGCTTTTCAAAAATGTTATTACTGCTGTAGTTTTACAAAATGTGTGATACACAAAAATAAGCTTATGTATTGATAAGTCGATCAATCACTACTATCTGACTACCTCAGGAATGAAAGACTAATAAACATCTCCCATTTAGATGTTTACATTATGCTTAAATGATACATTATATATAATATACCCAAGAAGATTGATATTAAATTTACTTATTGTAAAGTTGAGTGTAGGCCACTCCAGATTTTTTTTCAATATTTTCTATGCAAGTAGATGGGTGGGGGGGAGGGGGTATTCAAAGGTTTGTGGACTCGCTACAAGCCATATCGTTTGATGAGCCAAGTTGATATTTCAATAAAAGTTGGGGCTTTTTATGCAAGATGTGCTTTGTTGTTTTGGAGCAATATTGAATAATGTGAAAATACCTTTTTAACCGAAATGCTTTCGACATTGATTCGGCATTGGGAGTCCTCAATTTTGCCTAACTGAAGTGTATTTAGAGAAGGGATCTTTAGCTGGTAGCTGACATCGTACAGGCTTGAGACCGACGGCTTAACGTTCTCTCCGAGAGATGACGTGCTCAGATTTATTCACCTCCCACTTGAATAAACCGAGTGCAAGAGTGGGTATTGAACCACGGACCTACCAGTTTAGAGGCAAGCACTTTACCATTAACATGGCCCTGATGACGTAGGCTAACAAATTTAGTCGACCAGATAGTTTTGGTAGCCGTGAAAATAAACAAAAACGTTATTATTAGAATTTTGGATAAATAAAATTACTTCACTATGCATCATTGGGGCATTATTATTATTATTATTATTTGTTCCTTCAAAGAGCTTGAAGAAGTATAACAAAGTCAGTTTGGTTTTGAGTAAACTCAAAAGCAAAAAAAAAAACAAAGCTGTTGTATTGTTTAACCAGAAAACTTTGTGCTGTGAAAAATTTCATTACTGAGAATATATTGTGGCTTCCGTTAAAAAAAATGTCTAACTTCGTTTGGTATTTTGTCTTGAGTATATTAAAAGGTTGTTAGCTGCATAGAAATCGTATGCTTGGTTGGGCTTATGTAGAAGCATCACTGGAAAATGATCTCAAACAGTACTTGTTATAGATGAAATGACAATGCAAGAGGAAACTGCGAGGAAGTCCATGCAAAAGTAGGAAGCAACTATTAAATATAACAATGATTGTCTATTCCACTTTTATGAGCATAACCATGTGACAAGTGATTCATAAAGACCCAGCAAAAATTACGATAGAAGCAGTTACTGAGTCAAGAAATTTAGTTGGTTAATGAACTGCTTCCTCATCAGTAACCACTCTGTTTAGTGACATGTAAGTTCTTTTTTCAGCTTGATATAGCATTAGAATTTGTTTGTTCATCTTTTTTGCATGTTCATTAGTAATAGTAACAATTTTTCGCTCACAAGGACAGTTATTCTGAATAGATAGTAGATCTTGAACTCCGCGTAACAACTTATCAATAATCTCTTGTTTGGAACTCAAATGCAAACAAAATTGAAATCATCTAACAATACCTACTTGCTATACCTTTATATTTTCAAAATAAACATATCTCTGCAACTGGGAAAACACATTTTAAAAGTCCGTATATTTCCTCCTAGATTGAATTTCCAATTCGTTTAAATCTTAAATTTTAAGTTAGACATACACAAAACATACTGTCAAAGTTGTAACTCGCTATGCCTTATAGAAGTTGAGTTTACTTGTGACAAAATTTTGCGGACAAAGAAAGAGACAGGAATTTTTCTAAGGGTTGATTCGGTTCCTCTAATATATTAAATATATAGATAAGTCGAAATGAGTCAGTTCTAAGCAATGCAAAAGACAAACCCTTTATTTTATTTATATAGATGAAAAAGTTAATTTTGAAGTTCGATGATTTTATTATTTTACGTGTTTGACAGCATTTTGATTTCCTCTGATGACGGTTGTGAGAGTGAGTGAGTGTGCCCCGTGGGGGGGGGAGGGGGTCTATCCATATTACTCTAAACACGCAACACGTCACTGTTTTACCCACATATCAATCATAAACGACCTTTCATAACACAATAGGAGCCTACAGTCTTTGGATGTTACTAAACAACTGTTATAATACCCTATGGTGTATTCATAAAATATATTTAATGTATATAAAAAAAAGGATTTTTTATGATAAATTATTGATGAGTTTTTGACTCACAATTTAACAGAGAAAGATTAAAACTTTGCTAATTTTTATATTTGTAAGTTTTATATTTAAATTACAATTTTCCAGTTTTCCAAACTATTTCTCCAACTTTACGGTAGTATGAACAACTTTGGTCTAATGGCTCGAAGGCTAGGGTGCACAGCGATCAAAACAGGAAATGTGAACAACAGTTCACTAAAAGATTTAGAACTACGAACCATTACGTTATTACTAGGTTACAACATTAATACTAACTGTAAAATAAATATAAAATCGAAATTATGGTGTTCCGACGTTTCAGTCAATTTTGACGATCATCAGGGAGTTTAATACAAATAATTAAAGCATAAAACAAATAAAACACAAAGCTATAAATACTACATTAAATATTAATACATACTTTATTAATAAATTTATTAGACATCTGATGTTCTAGGTTATCTATTAGGTTTTCTATTATATATATATATCGAAAACATAAACAGACATGAATAAAAAAAGTTACTAGGAATCATATTCAATATTTCGACCCTTTCAACAGTAGTCCTCAGGGAAGAAAGAATTGCTAGCGCTTTAGGAAGCACTGAAAACTTTGAGTTTCAAACTTCATTTGTGGTGTTACTCGTTGTATGTTGTGTTGTAGCATTCAGATTTACAATTTTGGTTGTGTTGTAAAAGAATAGACATTCTTCTGGATACTAATATTACACTCTACACTATTCTATGTAAGTCAATGATAACAATGTTATACCTGGTGGTTTAAACATCAAATTGTCCTGATTTAATCAAGATGAGAGTTTTCGTTTGATAATACAAAATACGATGATGGGATTATTGATTTTGTAAAGTCGTGATGATTTGTTCATAGATCATAATGACTTCAATTGAGTGAGAGTCAGCACATAAAGGTAGAACATAAGTGAAATTTGATCTATATTTGTATGTTGTGCTAGGCTAGTAGACCGAAGGGGTTTTGCAGCCTTGAATAAAGGGCGCTGAGTCAGCAGAGGTGTGGATTTAGTAGGGCTTAGGGAAGGGCTGTGAATGTGACCAACACAGAAAGGTCTGGTCAACTGCCCTAACTCACAACATTTCTTGGCTCGTTAGCAGAAGGCCGTCTTCCTCTCTTCGCTTCAACAGATCTCAAATTAAGCGGGCATTCTTGCAGCTAATGAGAAATGTCCGGTAAACACTTTGTACTCTGACCAGTCTCTCTCACTCTCTCTACTTAGATACTTATTCTAAACTTACTAACTCACTCTGTCCTTGTCCTACACCATCAGCCACTGACATTCTCTCATTCTCTCTCACACTACCTTTCTCTGTTTTTCATTGCTTTGTGTTTTTCTGACTCTCTCTCTCTCCCTACTTGTTCATCCTCTCTCTTCTTTCCCTCTCAACCATATCAATTACTCTCTCACATTCATTAACTGCTTTAGTACTTGGAACATTAATCCTCCCTCTCGCTCTCTCTTTTCCTATCCCTCTTAATCTCTCTCTCTTCTCTCTCTCTCTCTCTCTCTCTCTCTTCTTCTCTCTTTTCTTCTAATCTATCTATATTTATAATATATATATATAATATATATAGATACATATTATCAATTTACTAAATCCATCTCCTTTTCCGATCAACAATCACTTTCTATCTCACCCTGTACTCTCTATTTCTTCCCTGTTTCTCATCGCCTCCCTTTCCTTTTCACTATGACCCCTCTTTTATTCTGTTTTTCTTATCCCAATCAATTGATTTAGTACTTATATATATATATATATATAACCAATTAGATAAAACGATTCTACGAACTGAATAATCTGGAATTTTCCAAAAAAAAAAACAAACACACAGAAATAAATCACTCTAACTATATTTCGATGTCCTCGTCGTCAGGAATAGATGTGATGTGAATCAGCCTTTGGAGCGACTCGCATCTATTCCTGATGACGAGAAAATCGAAACATAGTAGTAAGTTTCAGTGATTTCTTTTCTGTGTTTTCTTTTGATAATTCTAGTTTATAGATATATACTGTTTGCCAGCAGAGCAGAACTCATCTTCTTCTTCTCCTGATTACGACGATGGTCGAAATATAGAAGTGATTTGTTCCTGTGTCTATCTGTGTGCTATCTTCTTTTTAATCGGTTTTTATATATATATTTCGAAAACATAAAGAAACAAGGATAAGAATGAGGTACTAGGAATCATATTAAATATTTCGACCCTTTTAACGGTAAACCTCTGGAAAGAAAGAATTGCTAATTTTGTATATATATATATATATATATATATATATATATATATATATATAAAATACATTCAAAACGAAGGAAACACACAGAAAGACACAGGCATAACTCACATCGATATTTCGACCATCGTCGTCATCAGGAGGTGTGAAGAGACGAAGACTACTTGTTACGATTGAAAGATCTTAGTCTTGTTTTCCCATTTCTTATTGTGGTTTGATTATATATATATATTTAACAAAATTTTACAAAAACACGTGAAATAACAATCAACGTCCAAAATATAATAAGAAATAAGAGGAAGAAGACGACTAAAAAGACAACTGTAAGAAGAGATCTTCTTCAGAGTCGGTATCAATCATGGATCTACTAAGTCGAGAGGCGAGAACCTTGTCACTGGGCTACCTGGCCTCCTTCGTAGTTATAACTGTCGGTTTGTTTCTGAGATATCTCTGTCACATACACAGACATACATATACGCATGCATACAGATAATAGAACAGATCTAACAAACTACTACTAAGAATTTGTCAAACAGTGTCATTGTTTTGGTCTTTTCCATTTCCACGTAGCACGCGGAACCTGAACATCTTTCAGGTTTATATAGGAGACAATGTGGAATGAAAATGAAATGCTTCCTAAAATTTCTAGTAATTGCATTATTGAATAGAGTCGTAATCTGACACCCAAATGCATATTTATAAGTATAACAGTGTAAGCTGTACACCCGACTCATATCTATATGTTCATTCTATTTCCCTTATTCTCTACAGCATATATGTAAGAATAACAAAGAGACGTACACCTCATTAACTAATCCTTATAACATAATCAAGCGATCAAAGTATGAATATTATCAAAGAAAGAAGAAAAAATAAAGGACAAATCTTGTGGCATATTATAAAAAAAAAATAGTGCAAGAAATAGGTAATAGATTTAAAATAAATGTTGATAAAAAAGAAAATCCCGAAGAAAGTCAGTTGTCACTAATGAGAATTGAAATGGAGGGAAACATTTAAAGTAGAAGATGGAAGAAGATGCTTTTGAAATGTGGAAAGAAGAAGAAAAGAAAGAAAAAAGGAAAGGAGGGGCGAGTTTTATAGAGGAAAGAAATGGAGATCTGGCGATAATATTTAGGAAAGAGCAATATCTTTTATACGTGCCATTTGTAGTCGTCTACAGGAGGTTTGGAAATTAAGAACGACCTTTCAACTGCGACAGCATCCAATTAAAGAAACAGAAGTAAAGGAGCAGGAGAGAGTTTTTATTTAAACTGTTGGTGTGAGAATGAGGGAAGACATTGCCTTCCATGTTTTTTCCCTTTTTTTTTTTATTTCATTTTTTTTTCCTTTTTAAGGAACAAGTCAGATTTAGTTAATGCCATCTCATTTGCTTTGAGCACTCATTTAATCTCGTTAGAAAACTCGTCTTTATTAAAAAATAAACGGAGCTTTTCTTAGAAAGATAAAATAATCAAACTATAGTATGAAACACCAGAAATATCTTTAATAATAATTCTACTTGTTCACAAACAGACTCTTCACTTTACATTTCTCTATTCTTTGACATTGAAATCTCGTTAATAGAGCGTAAAATATCATCATTTATGAAATAAAAAAAGCATTGAGTTTTTGTTTCTCTAAGACATATTTGTTTTAATGTAATGATAAAAAATTCCAAAACACACTATATTTACTGTTGTTCAAAATTAACCTAATTATTTCTATGTTTCAGGTATTTGACGTAAGCTTTGTTTTTTCATGCTGTGACCACTAGATTGAACTAACCCTTGACATTCGAAATTGCTTATCAATATCATTCTTATAATAAACACTATTATCTATTTCATTAATTATTTATCATTATTAATAATATTATATATTAATTTCTTTTTATTTTAAAAATAAGTTATACAACTATATATATAAAATTATCTACCATTCACCACTTTTTACTCTCCCCCTCCCTCTAGGCAGCTGTCTATATTTATTACTCTTTTTATCTTTTCTGCCTTTTTTCTCTTTCACTCTGTCTCTATCTCTGTTTTTATTTCTCTCTCCTTCTTCCCAATGACTTCTAAACTTCCATTAACTGCTCCTCTGCTTCATTATTATCTCTTTCTCTCCCCCTCTCTAGTCTATTTCTACCTAGATACTTGTTCTCAACTTATTGAATTCACTCTGTCTGTCTTCTTGATTGTTAATCACTCACATTCTATGGCTCTTCTATCTCTCTTTCCTTCAGGTTTTTCACCTCATTCAGGGGGCCAAGTTAGCCCAGTGGTAGCTTGCTCGCCTCAGGACTGGTAGGTCTAGCGTTCAATACCCACTCTGGCCCTCGACTTATTCACATAGTTCAAGTTATTCGACATATTATATATATTTATTGCAAAAAAAAATCACAACATGTAATACCTTTTGTGGAGCATGTTTCAATAAAGAATTAAAAAAAAAGGAAAAAAAAATTCACATGGGAAGTGAATAAATCTGAGCAAGCCATCTCTCAAAAAGGATGTTAAGCCGTTAGTCCCGAGCTATTACGATGTCAGGTACTCGTTAAATATTCCTACTCTAAATGCACTTGAGTTAGACAATATATAGGATTCTCAATGTCGAACAATCTTCATTGTGTGGTATCACAAACGGCCAATGTTTGGCCCATGTATATTCTCTTGAGGGAATGCATTGTAAACTAACATAACTTCCCCTCGATGTCTTTTTGTCTTTCTCTCTCTTATTCTTAGTATTCTTACATTAATTGTCTGTCTCAATACTCCAACATCCCTATGTTTTCTCTTCTATCTCTCTATTTCACCGTATCTTTACCCATACGAACTGTCTTTATCAATACCTTCCATTCTCAACTTTTTTAACTCAGTCTATCTCTTTCTTCGTCTATTGTTCTGGTTTTTCCCCTTTCCACTCTATCTCTCTCACTCACTCTCTGTCTATATACGAGGTGTGTAAATAAAGTAGTGAGACTGATTTTTTTTTTAAATTTTCTATTCAAATATAATTACAATGTGATATTGTCACCTTCAAAATAGTTCCCTTCGGAAGCCACACAGCGCTGGAGACGGTCCTTCCAATCATTGTAGCATTGCTGGAACTCGGATTCTGGAATGGCCTTCAGCTGGTCGGTTACAGCAGTTTGTATGTTTTGTAGTGTCCCGAAATGAGTTCCCTTGAGGTGATTTTTCAATCTCGGGAAGAGGAAAAAGTCACAAGGACTCAAGTCTGGTGAATAAGGAGGCTGAGGAGCAACAGGAATGTTTTTACTGGCCAAAAACTCGTTTATTGAGATGGCAGTGTGACAGGGCGCGTTGTCGTGATGCAACACCCACTTGTCTTTGATGTTTGGCCGCACACGAATTTGGGGAACATTCAAATTCAACTGTTCCCCGATCATTCTGACTGTCAAGCGTCGATCTGAACGCACAAGGTTCCGTACTCTGTTGACATTTTCATCGGTGTTTGCACTTGAAGGCCTTCCGCTTCGTGGTTCATCTTCAATCGACTTTCTTCCTTCTAAAATTCCTTAAACCACCGAAAAACCTGTGCCCTTGATAAAACACGTTCTCCATAGGCCACCTGAAGTTTTTCAAAAGTTTCGGTTGCATTATGTCCATTCTGAAGCAAAATTTGATTGCACACCGCTGCTCAACTTTGAGGTCACTCATTTTTAAAACGCTCAAGAAAAAACCATTTCACGAAAACCAACGCTACGGACAAACAAATGACTGTGGCGAGTTCAGATTCATACTGGAGGCGCATCACACGTGCACCTGACGCTACTCAAGGCCACGCGTCTCCAGCATTGCCAGATCGAAAGCGACGTTGCCAGTCTCACTACTTTATTTACACACCTCGTATGTACCTGTATCTACCTAGTGACTACCTCTGATACTTCTTTGATTTTGTCATAAAGGAAAATATTTTAAAATAAAATCCATATAAAAAAATGAAAATGACCATATGATTTTAAATTTTGTTCAAAGACATTTTAACGATACATTGAAAAGTTAGATTTATAATATAAAAAAAAAAAATTTTATTGAATCAAAAATCAGTAATTTTATTTCTAAAGAAACTTCGACTTTTATTTCTATTTATTCTGAACCAGGATTTTCAGAAGCTATGAAGTGATATAACACGAATACTATTATTTTATTTAAATATTGAAAACTAAAAACTTTGCTGGTATTCATCCAGAAGCTGACAAACATAAAGATGCTCATTCTTAAGGTGCACACACCGACTGTGTTACTAACCATTGAAGTGAACATTCCCGCAGCTTAAGGCGAGCTTAAATAATATTATAATTTAGAATGATTTCGATTCAATTTCGTTTACAAAGGTAACCTTTTATATTTCTTTTGTTATAATTTGAGATGTATTATTATGATTACATTATATTTACATTACATTTATATTTATTTATTATATATATTATTATAATATTATTATTATTATTATATTATTTATATTATTATATTTATATTACAATATATAATTACATTATATGATTACATTATATATGAGATCTACATTTAATGTAGATCATTAAATATAATTATTCATTTGATCGTTTCATTCAATGTCATAACTTCTTCACTACATACAATCCTAGTTAATATAGTTTCTAAGAAGAATTTTGGCAATCTATATTTTGGTAATATACTAATATATAGCTAGTCTAATAGGTCAGTCAAAGATACGTTATCATAGTAGTCTAGTCAGAGGTTTTGACAAGTAAAGATTGTTAGCTCCTTCAAATAATGTATATTTTATTTCCTTGTTCCAAAAGTTCTTACTTCTGCCAATGAAAAGGTTTTCAAATAAAACCGATACATCAACAACGAGAGTTTGGTTTTTGAACTTAGAAAATTGACCAAATCCTGATTAAATAATACACCTATTCTATCAAACAGTTAATAGAGTTTTTGAATTTTTATAATCTAGATATGTATGTATAAAATGTTTGAAAACCAGAATGGCTTCTGAATTTACGATCCTTTTAAGTAAGTTTTCATTTTTCTTAACATTTCACGACGTAAAGTTTACTTTAAACATTAATTTAAAAGAATCGTAAAAGTAGAAGCCGCTCTGGTTTTCAACAATATATGTATTGAAGAAGATTTTCTGTCCAGTTATACCTATATATATATATATATAATTATTATTATTATTAATTATTATTATTAAAGTTGGCAGCAGCTTCTGCGTTGACCAATTTCTTGCTGATGTTCGTTTCTTTACTAGTTTGCGGTAACTTTCGGGTATTTTCCATAGGAGTTCTGGTAACGACATGAAAGAAATGAAGTACAACGCTAAACACTTTAAAACTGTAATTTAAAACTTAATCTAAAACACAAGCTTTCCACTCACAGTAGCCATTATCAGGTAAAAAACAAAAAACTAAAATAGGAAGCAAAACAAAAGCTACGATACAAAGAGCAGTTAGTCAACAATGGTTTTTCCAACCAAGAGGTTACGAGAGCTATTAAAATATACATGGATAAGTGGTACACAACTAACCCACCTACTCAGCCCAAAGGAGAGTGCATACGTCTTTATTACCGAGGATACATAAACTCCCAGTACCAGCAAGACTAGATATCCCTCCAAAAAGTAATAGGTAACAATGTACAAACCGTCAACCCAGATGATCACGTGGAACTCACTATATTCTATAAAAACCAAACTACAAAGAAACTACTGGTATATAATAGACCCAAAAAAGAAACAGCCGAGCTGCAGCGTAGCCACCTCATATACGAGTATAAGTGTACCACAGGGGACTGTGCAACCCTGCCTTCCAAGTATATAGGGCTGACTACGACCTGCATGTTTTGTTTTTATATCATAGTTAGTTATTAACCGCTCTTTGCACCGTAGGTTTTGTTTTGTTTACTATTTTAGTTTATTGTTTTTTACCTGATGATGGCTAATGTGAACCGAAAGCTTGTGTTTTAAATTAAGTTTTAAATTATAGTTTTAAAGTGTTTAGCGTTGTACTTCATTTCTTTCATGTCGTTATCAGAACTCCTATGGAAAATACTCGAAAGTTACTGCAAAATAGTGAGAAAACTAGAGAACATCAACAAGAAATTGGTCAACACAAAAGCTGCTGCCAACTTTAATAATACCTGTTTAAGAGAAGACCTGCTGCCATCATACACCAATATAAAAGATTTCAAATAAACCTGTGAAATAACAATCAATGATCAAACCACTGTATGAAATGGGAAAACAAGACTAAGGTCTTTCATTTCAACCATTACAAGCGGTTGACTCTGACGAAGACCGCTTGTTACGGTTGAAAGAACTTAGTCTTGTTTTCCTATTTCATATTGTGGTTTGATCATATATATATATATATATATATATATATATATATATATAATATATCGGTAGCATACCACCTTGGGTACTGGATTATTAATAGTATAATGAAATTGTTGTTTCTAGTATTCTTCAATCTACCAAGAGTCAATTTGTCTGTCTGTATGTTGTGTGTTTTGTTTAAACATGTTTATTTTGGCATGCTCTACAAACATATTACATGCACTCGTCAATATCTAACAAGATTTCAGTATTAGTTTCGGATTAGCACTGTATCAGTTAATAGTAATTTTGTAATATTGTTCTAACAGTAATCGATAAACATACTTTAGATATGTGTATAAATAGAACATTGTTTTCCATATTAATTCTGATTACTTAAAATGACATTAATAATTAAATAATACAAACATGATTTTATTAATATAGGTGATAATAATAAACAATTATAAATAAAGTAATACATAAGCGAATATATTTATAAACTCTTGATATATGCTACATATATCTTGTCCGCTGATTAAATCATAGGAGTTCGCAAGAGGGCGCTTCACCCTCTAGTTATAATGTACTTAATTAGTCGAGCTCTCTGTCAACACTGCTTTCAATACTACATGTGACCAGGTTTGCATGTTTGCTTTACCACAAGAACACGGCTCATCTCGAGTCACTCTGACGCGATACAATTATGCCTTATGTCTTCCATGTCTATACATCACTTGGCTATATTGTAGCTGAATCTAATAACAGATTTCATTCTATGTGTTACTGTTGGGAAAAGGCTTTCGCTGTTGACCAACAACCTTATAACAGAGTAAAGCACGTGGGAAAAAATAACACTCCATCAGAGTAAATTGGATTTTTATGATTTTTGATTAAGGTAAAGAAAAGTGATTTTCTTTAAAAACTCTAGCATGCCATAAAATTCCTAGTAGAATAATTTGATAAAAGACCAAAAATGTAGAACTCAATTAAAAAAATTTAAAAATAATAAATTAAATTATCCTACATCTTAAACAATAAATTACCTGAAAACGACATTTTTTCAAGAATTTATTACTGCTGTAGTTATACTAAAGTTATTTTAGGCATCAGTGGTATGATATACTAAAATAAGTGTGTATATTGATAAATGGCTCAATCACTATCTGTACAACCTCCACGAATGAAAGACTAATAAACATCTCCCATTTAGACATTTTTATTATGCCTAAATGGGGCATTATATTTTATATACCGAATAAGTTTGATATTATGTTACTTATAGTAAAGTTGAGTGCAGGCCACTCTAGATTTTTTTTATTATTATTGAGCGGGATCCCACATCCCTTCTGTTTAAGGACTACCATAGTGTTCTTACGAACTCGGTCGTCCCCCTCCGAAGAGGGAAATACCTGTTCCCCCGGGAGATTTTTTTTATTATAGTATTCGACGGCGGCCAGATTAGCACAGTGAAAACGTGCTCACTTCTGGAATAGTAAGTTCGAGGTTCAATACCCACTCTGGCTCTCGATTTATTCATGCAAGAGGTGAATAAATTTGAGCATGTCGTCCTTCAGAGAGACGTTATGCCGTCCCTTCTCAGCTTGTACTATGTCCAATATCTATAGATCAGGTATCTAATCTATAGTATTTGAGAATATTTGATGTAGCGGCTCTAGAAAACGTGTTACGTTTATTTGCATACATCGAATGAAAACTCTTCAATACTGGCCATAATATATGTTGTGTTGTTTACTGTAAATCCTATTTTTGTATGTAGAACATTCTGTACAAAATGCGTGTGTGTGAGTGGGTGTGTGTGTGCGTAGATGTGGGTGTGTGTGTCTGTGTTTTTTTTTCTTCTGCATGCTCCATTTATTATATTACATGCATTTTGACAAGGATTCCTTTTAAAATTGGTTGAAGTCTATTTTATTTAGGAATGCCGTAAAGTCATGGATTAGTTCGTCGGTCACAAATTTGTCCATTGATGGGGGCAATGTATATTTTGAACTGAGTATTATTTTCTTTTTGAGTGGTAGTCTTTCTCTTTCATGTTGGGGGCAGTCTATAATGATATGCGTCCATGTTTGTTGCGTGTTGTTGTCACAGCTACAGGACAAGGATTCCTATTTGTCTATGTGTGTGTGTGTGTGTGTGCGTCGATGTGGGTGTGTGTGTGTTGAGTCAGTGTGTGTGTATGTGTTGTGAGTGAGTGAGAGTGTGTGTGTGTGTGTGTGTGTGTGTGCATGTGTGCAAATATACAGTAGATCAAGGGGCAACATGTTTTGTGGATTTATAGGTTGTTTAATGAAAGAAATCTTCTTGGATTGCACATAAAGGACACATTACCATAGAGCAAATCACTTATCCGCCATAGCTATTTCCAATATACCAGGTACTATTACAGAAGTGAAGTAAAGCAGAATTGTGTTGGTTAGTACTTGGATGAATGACGCCCATGTATATTCCAATAATATATGAATATATTGCTACATGAATAGCATAAACCTAAAAACGATAAGTACAGGAATTGGATAATAAAATACGCCAAATAATCCTAATCTACAACAGGGGTCCAAATTAAACATTTAAACAAACTGCACTGTCTGTTCATTCTCTCCCACTGATTTATCTACTGCAATTAATTGGACCTGATGAAATAGCGTAGTTTAAACTAATGATAGGAACAAAACAGCATAGGTGAGGTCCTCAGGGCACCATACAGATTAAATATTACTCGAGTAAACAAACCAAAATAAATACATTTGCATTTGTCAAAGATTTATTATCTTTCAGTCCGCTGGGAAATATTTTTCTTTTAACCCTTCCATTTGGACTTTCCTCTCCCTCGCTCCACATCTTTGATTTAATTAACAGATAGTGTCTCTTTTTGGATTCAATTAAAAAATAAACATGCTATGTATTCCGTTCTTTCAAATAATTTCAGAAAACATTTCATGCTGAGTTTATATGAAAATAGCTTAGTTAGAAAAAAATAAAAAAAAAGAAGAAATGGTAGTTTAGCTCCGGGAAGTAATAAAGTTTTTTTTGATGAGTTCATTCCAGTGGTTGTCAGCTTCATTAATGTTATGAGCATTAAGAAGTTTTCCACTAATTAATATTTATTTTTACTCTATATTTTTGTTGTTGATTATTTAATAAAAAAAAAAAACTTGTTTATCAAAAGGAGGCATCTTCAACTTCAACTTTAATGATGACATAATTTATTATCAAGTAAAATTGGTGTCTCCAACGTCTCGACGGAGTGACGAATGATTGAGGCGAACACTTCACCATTTGCTGCTGCTTAATAGGTCAAGTCGTTGAGAAATATAAAGTACCATAGTGGAACGGTAGTGCAAGTCTATGGATATATTAGTGAGTATCCTTTAAGACTGTGTTTCTCAACTCGAAAGGCAAATAATGTATGTATAATAATGTAATGTATTGTAAGCAGAGCTCATGAGTAGTGTATCGTAAGTCGCGCTCACGAGTAGTCATACATTAGTGTATCCTAAGCAGCGCTCATATGTAGTAGTACTGTAGCGTATCGTAAGCAGCACTCATTTGAAGTGTATCGTAAGTCGCGCTCATGAGTAGTAATACATTAGTGTATCTTAAGCAGTGCTTATGTGTAGTACTACAGTAGTGTATCTTAATCAGCACTCATTTGAAGTGTATCGTAAGTAGCGCTCATGAGTAGTGATACATTAGTTTATCGTAAGCTGCGCACATGTGTAGTAGTACAGTAGTGCATTGTGAGCAGCACTCATGTGTAGTGATACAAAAGTGTATCGTAACCATTCCTCAAGTGTAGAATAACAGAGTATATTGTAGCAGCCTTCAGCTGTATCTTAACAAAGCAGTTATACTAAATGGCCCTCTCATGATACAGTCGTGTATTTTGAAAGACCCTCAAGTTCTGAAGCACACAGTTGTAAATCGTAGCAGCCCTCATGGGTAAAACCTAACATATGTGTTATCAATTTTAATTGATTCCAACACATAAATAACTTGGACACATTTTAGATATAAATATAATAAAGGACATATATTATTTTATTACCTTATAAGAAGAGAGATCATCTACGACACAGACAAGAGTAGCCTCGCGTCCAACTGCTACTGTGACGTTAGAGATGGGTTCAGCAAACTTGGGCATTTCTGAAACAGAAGAAAACATCAAAATTAGAGGAAATCAAGCCATTATTTATATAAAGAATTTTTGATGCACTATTTCTTACTGTTAGTCAACATTAAGTCAGGATTATGTTATTCATATATTTATTGTACCTGTACATATTCAGTTGAAATAAGGATTGGCTGTTTAATGTTTGTAAATCGTTGTTCTTGATTACTGATTTAAATACATCCATGTTAAATAACGTTGCGTCGATACGTGCTTGGTTTCCTAATACGTGCTTTCTCTTTTCCCCTGATGACGGATTGCCCGAAAATTTGAGTTTGTTTCTTTATTCTGTGTGTTACTCTTCTTCGATTTTGAACTCCTATATATATATATATATATATATATATATATATATATATATATATATCACAATTGAAAGAAACGGTCCAGCGGAATTTTTTAAATAAAATCAATTCAAAACGAAGAAAACACACAGAAAGACACAGACATAACTCACATCGATATTTTGACCATCGTCGTCATCAGGAGGTGTGAAGAGCGAAGAGCGAAGAGTCCCGCAGGAAGGCAGTGCGGCGACTGAGCCACGAAACATCGACGATGGTCGAAATATTGATGTGAGTTATGTCTGTGTCTTTCTGTGTGTTTCCTTCGTTTTGAATGGATTTTATATATATATATATATATATATATGAATAAAAGTAATTGTATTTTTTTTTAACATGAGTAAATATTAAATTAGTCACATTGCTTTTCAAAGACGTTGCTTTCTAGAGGACTGTAATATCGCTCCAAAAACACAATAAGTAAATAAAACAAAACATATATATTCACTAATATGAAAATAATACAATACAATAGAGTTGTACCTATGTCTTCAGATATTAGTTTTCAATACTTTATTTCTCGACATCTTAGCAGCCAAAATCCATATTGAATAAATCATGCCCGTTATGTCATAGATGTTTAGCATTCATTGGACACGGTTTTAATTTGGCTGGGTGATAGTATTAGTAAATGGGTCACCCATGAAAATGGCACTTTTAATTCATTGGGCATGGTTATGGTTTGATGGGTGATGATATTTGTAACGTGGTTCACTTATAAAAAGTGGGCACTGTTCCACTTCATTGTACCATACAATGGTACAGTGGTACAATGGTACAAAAGAGAAAGGTGTTGAAGATAACATAGCCCTTTAGTATTAATGCACGAAACAGACAAAACTCAGAGTGGTGTGTTGCGAGGGTTTCATACCCCCTATCAGTTTTCAATATTTTTTGCCAATACCTTCCAATGATTGTTACGGAATTCGTTATATTATACAAAGCAAATATATAAACCATGCATAAACGCATCCCAGCAGTGAAAGCTATTTCTGTTGAACATAAAACGGAGAAATCAAATTTTTTTTTTTATTTTCCAATTTCATTAATCTATCAATCAATAAAAAAATTTGAAAAATAATTGCATACCATTTAAAATACAAATTAAACTTCTCGTTTTGTTAATTGAACGTTTAATTTAAAATTGTTTAATGAAATAAACCAGGTAAATGTGAACAACTCAAAACCTTCTAATTTACGCACAATTAAAAAGTTTTTAATTAAGGCATATCCAGACCTAAAAGCACCCATATAAAGGAATTAAAGTTCAAAGAATTCGTTTTTATATTGGAATGTTTTTTAACATCCAGTTTTATTAAAAAGTGAATATAATTGTAAAATTGGATCACTTCATTCCATGCAACAAGCTTTTTACTTTGTTGATCTCTTCCTAACACATAGGCCTATGCATATCTGTAGTATATTACATTTGAAGTTTTTACCCAGCTGACTCTTCCTCAATGTGGAATATTCCAATTAAAATTAATTACAACTTAATAACATACATATTGTCCATGTACTGAACTTTTGTTTATTGCATTACCTTCAACTTGCCTGATTAAATATTTAATTTATTTTATTTCACGATTAGGTATATTCCATGCCGCGGATTCAGTATATTACATTTTACGTTAGTTTCAGCTCACTATGTCTTATGGTAGCTGAGTTTATTGAGACAAAATATTGCGGACAAACCGATAGACAGAAATTTTTCTAAGTGTAGATTCGAATTCTCTAATGTACAAAAGGCAAAGATAACTTAAAATGAACCTGTTCTAAAAAATATACTGACAAAACTTTTCTTTTAATTATATAGATAAGTATAGTTTGTAAATTGAATATTGAATTATTGGATTCCATTGTCCCTGAACCTCATAAAACTTCATCTACGTCAGTCCGCATAAAAGACGTTTTCATGAATCTACATAAATGGCAACCACATTCATATCCGTATATAATGCATTTATACCCATATCCATGAACTGAAGCTCAAGCATGGAATACAATGTGTTCCGCATTGAAGTTACTTAACACAAGTTGATGAATGATTCATCAAGCACGAGTTTATGCTTGCCTATGCTGGGGTTTGCTAAAGCTGCAAGATGAACAGCCTAAACACCTCCCCTAAAACTCTTCAAACAACATTTTTCAAGATAAAATAAAAGTTCTTCGCTTGATGAATGACCTTCTATCATTAACTGTTGACTTTTTTCATTCCTTTCTTTTTTCATCAAAATCTTCTCTTAAAACTTGCATTCAACTATATATTTCAAAGAAATACTAAATCGATAAGGAATTAAGTAAAAAGATATTTTTACAATTTTGCAATTAAACTAGTCGTACGGATATAATTCTTTATTATATTACATATATAATTGACTTATATATGACATGGTATAATTGGATTTTATTTGAGGATGGGTGTAATTGTTTTTTATATGGATATTTATATAATTGACTTTAATATGGTACAGATATAATTGGTTTTTGCATTGTTCAGATATTATAATTGGTTTTTGTATGGTAAAGATATAATTGATTTTAATATGGTACAGATATAATTAACTTTAATATGGTACATATATAATTGACTTTTGTATGGTACAGATATAATTAACTTTAATATGGTCAGATATAACTGGCTTTTGTGTGGTACAGATATAATTGACTTTAATATGGTACAGCTATAATTGGCTTTAGTATGGTACAAATATAATTGAAGTTAATATGGTACAGATATAGTTGGCTTTTGTATGGATACAAATATAACTAACTTTTATTTGGATACGAAAAAATTGCTTATATATGTTACTCTCTCCAGACAACTCGGTTCACTTATCTTCACGATATAAGGTACGCTGAGCGAAAATTGGAACTCGCGGTAACTAGAACCAGAGGGTGAGGTGGCATGGTAGCCCAGTGGATCGCATGCTCGCAAAGGGACAAATAGATCCAGGTTCGAGTATTATTCTGAAACTTGATTTAATTTTTACGGTAGGTGAAAAACTCTGAGCACGTCATCCCTTAGAGAGAAACTTAAGCCTGTATGATGACAGGTAGTTGTTAAAGATCCTTGCATTAAGTACATCTGAGTTAGGCAAAATATAGGATTCCTAATATAGAATTATTAGGTAGAGGGAATGTACGGTTGGAAAATCAGTGTCAGAAGTGTAACTTTCTTACACTTACAACAAGTGTAGTTGTAAATGTTACAACTTATGTATTTTGTAGTCAACTACATTCCCATTGATTTCATTCCCTCTCCTCTCAAATTATAAACATTTAAAACATAACAGATCATCAGAAACATATGTGGCTGTAACCATGGTATGTAGCCTGTCCCTGGATGACACTGGACTAGTTAGAATAGTATCTTGAGAAATAATGTACATACTCGTATATAATCCGTGTGAGATTTGTCAAATGTGTAACTAACATAATTTAATTTTTGTAATTAAATTTAATTAAAAAAGTGCTAAATACGATTTTAACACTTCTTAATCCTAAGTTACGTTAGAACCTGCTGTAACATAGATCCTATTACCTGAGATATACTATATAAAAAAATAGTCTTTTTGTTATAAATAATTAAAGTGATATACGATTACAACACTTGTTAAACGAAGTTACAGTGGATCCTCCTGTAACATAGATCCTATTACCTGAGATATACTATATAAAAAAATAGTCTTTTTTTTATAAATAATTAAAGTGATATACGATTACAACACTTGTTAAACGAAGTTACAGTGGATCCTCCTGTAACATAGATCCTATTACCTGAGATATACTATATAAAAGAATAGTCTTTTTTTTATAAATAATTAAAGTGATATACGATTACAACACTTGTTAAACGAAGTTACAGTGGATCCTGCTGTAACATAGATCCTGTTGTAAGGATCTATGTAAGAGTTTTAATGGCAATGAGACAAACAAATGTTGCAACTTTATTCTAATTGGTACAAAACAAATGTAAAGAATGTATATGTTTGATTAAGGACTGATTGAAATGATAATAGGACCGGCGCGTTGGGCAGTTTGCTGTTAATTTATACATGATGGCAGTGGGCAAGTGAAGCCCGACTCGATAAGCAGGTGAGAATCAATACACCAAGCTGCATTTGCCTTAATTAGTTTACCATTGCTTCTCTCAACTGCTTTTCTCATCTAGGACTCTGGTAACAAAAGCAGTTCTTCAACTATAGTACAGCTTGTATACAGCAACTAATGTAGGCTTCGAATAAGCAAAATCAATGCAAAAGCAACAAATGGAACTATATTCAGGCTAATTACAGAAAAAATAATCTGGATTGGTCAACACTCAACAAAAGAAAGGGCTCCACGTTAAAAACATCAACCTATTCTGCTTTATCATGTAAAGTGCGAGATGCTGAGGACATGAGATAAATCAAAACAGGTCAACACTCGACTTTAACATCAGTAAACATAATATCAAACTTGTTGACAAGTAGTATAGCACTCCTTTTAATTTTAATGGGACTACGCGTTGTCCATCTATCATATACTTTTTAAATACTATAAAACTTCTAAATAATCAATTTAATGTTTTCATTTCTTTTATTGTCTCTGTCACCCTTTTGTTTGTTATTAGAAATTTGAAATCCTTTATCTACAACAATCTGACCTATTATTATTAGGATTAAACTGAATGTCTGAGACTCATCGGACTTGTGAGATTTCTCACCATATCAGTACTGTTGAGTTTCCCTTTTCTTGGTTCTAAAATTAATCATTTATTAATTTTATTATTAAATCGTTCCAATTTTAAATTGAATATATGTAGTCTCAAACCGTTACTTCGTAAGTGTTCTTAGTGTTCCTATCTCTACTCTCCTGATCACGGTTCAACCAAAAATTGTGTCTAGAGTTCACTAAGAAACGTTTGTTGTCCTTTGTGGATTGTTTTCCTGTTGGTAATATATATATATATATATATTACCATTATAGCTGGAACAAGATTTCCTTGCCACTCGCAATCTCCTCCCCATCCTTTACGTACGATACATAGATGATATTTTTTTCCTGTGGCCCCATGGTAAGCATGAGTTAGATCAGTTCCTTACGTCATTTAATTCCTTCTCTTCATCTATTTCCTTTACTCATCAAGTGTCCAATAACCTTATTACATTTTTGGATGTCAGCGTCACCTACGATGGGGGTCATCTTTCTACATCTGTCCATATCAAGCCTACTAACGCCCAGCAGTACCTTCATTTCAATAGTTGCCATCCCTCCCACGTAAAAAAAGCTATCCCCAGATCATTGTCCATACGCCTCCATAAAATTTGTAGCAGAATAAAAGATCGTTCCTTCTAAATAGATTTATTGAAACAGAAATTTTCTGACCGAGGATATCCTCTAATTTCATTAACAACCGTATAGTCCCTGCAGACGTTCATCATAATTCAGGTCCTAGGAGGGATCGCAGTGACTCTAATTTCCTCATCACAACTTATTTTCCTGGTGCTCATAGGCTGGGTGCAGTTGTCAGGGAGTTTTTCCCTATACTTTCTTCCTCCTCCTGTACTTCTTCAGTCTTTAGTGAGGCACCTTCCATTTCCTATCGCAAACCTGCTAATCTTCAATCTATCTTCTCTCACATCTCTTCTCCTAAGCCTCCAAAAACTGCTGGTGGTATGGTTCAATGTGGACGTCGTGGATGTCTTACTTGTCCTATCATCAATCCTGTTCCTTCCTTTACCTCTGTCCATAGTAAACGCACCTACCCTATCGCTCACAAGACCTCCTGTACCTCTGGTAACTGCGTTTACCGTTTGGATTGCACCAAGTGTGATTCTTTTTATGTGGGTTTGGCTTCCACCAAGCTAAGCCTGCGTATGAATAATCACGGGTCATCCGTTGGCAAACGCAGTGACCTTCCCGTTGCTACTCATGCCAGTTCTCACGGACTCAGTTTTAATGACTGTTTCCGTGTACAGGTCCTGAGGCAGATTGATCAGACTAATTCGAAAGTTACTCTGAGAGCTTCAGAAGAAGCACTTATTAGTCTTCTGGGCGGTAGATCGGCTCCTGGGCTTAACCTCAATCGTTGATTTTTTTTTTTTTTTTAAAGTTGTTATCAGCTTTTAATTTTATTTTAGTTAAATGTTTTCATTTTTTTAATTTTTATTTGGCTTTTATCTCTTTATCTTCCCTGTCTACCTTTCCTCCGAAAGTTGGCTACACTGTTTGAGTGCTTCAGTTCGAATGCCAAGTCAGTCGTTATCAGCCTTTGGAGCGATTCACTTCTTTTCCTGAAGACGAGGACATCGAAATATAGTAGTGAGTTCAGTGGTTTCCTTTCTATGTGTTCTTCTTTAAATTCTAGTTTATATATATATATATATATATATATATATATGAAAGAAACAACACATGAAAGAATGAAAGAAATGAGAACACTTACTGCATCAATATTTCAAACTGAAGTTGGTCATCAGGAAGAGAGTGGAAGAGAAGAAGAACAGGTATATGAATTCAGGAGTGAGAATAAAAGGAAACTAGCTATATATATATATATATATAAAAAGCTTTCACATAAACACGTGAAATAACAATCAATGATCAAACCACAATAAGAAATGGGAAAACAAGACTAAGATCTTTCAACCGTAACAAGCGGTCTTCGTCAGAGTCAAAAACCCAACAGTTGGGTTTTTGACTCTGACGAAGACCGCTTGTTACGGTTGAAAGATCTTAGTCTTGTTTTCCCATTTCTGATTGTGGTTTGATCATTGATTGTTGTTTCACGTGTTTATGTGAAATCTTTTTATATATATATACGAGTTCGAGATTAACAAAGAGCAACACACAAAGTAGGGAAACACACTTACAGACTCAAATTTTCGGGTAATCCGTCTTCAGGAGAAAAGAGAATGGGAGACCAAGCACGTTGTAGGCGCAACGGCAAGTAACCTGCAAGTAAGGGTTACTTGCCGTTGCGCCTACAACGTGCTTGGTCTCCCATTCTCTTTTCTCCTGAAGACGGATTACCCGAAAATTTGAGTCTGTAAGTGTGTTTCCCTACTTTGTGTGTTGCTCTTTGTTAATCTCGAACTCGTATTGTGTCCACTTTGGATCGTATTTCGTTTTATCAGTGAAATATATATAATATATATATATATAAAATAATAATATATATACTTATACTTAACACTGAGGAGTTATGTTGTTTAGGATGTCATTATAATGAATATTTGGTTTAATATATATAACTTTAGAATAGAATTACAATTTTTGTTTTATATGTACGAGTAACTATCCTCTAATTATATGGGGGAGCTTTAAATACCTTCTTATCTACATTTGGAACATGAATTTGTCAGAAGTTGAGAAAGTATGAAAGGTTAGAAAGCAAAGCTATAGTATTTGGTATGAAACTCCAGAAATGTCGGTAAGCTGTTATCCATATAATAACTGAGATGTTATAAAGATTCATGAAATAAAATAATTTTCTTTTTTTAAAGATATATTCGATCAGAAGAAGCATGCTGTGAAGAGCGCTACTAAAGGAAACAAAACGTAATATGAAGAAGATGATCAGGATGATGAAGCCAGTTCAAATACGAGTACTAGGGGTTGAAGATAATTTTAAAAGCTACTAATCAAAATCTGTTGAATTTTAAGCACACAGTTTCATCCCCCGTTCAATTACTATCATCCCTTAACTAGCCTTGTAATCAAATTACACATCAGAAGTAAATTATGAAACCTAATGATACCTCACCTCTCAACCATCCTGCACCAGGTTAGCTTAATAAGGTAAGCTTGTATCAAAATTCGATCATGAAAAAAAAATCCCTCTATTACTTTAATCGGAAATAATATACAACCCTAGTTAGAAAGCAGTATACATTTATTAACTAAGCAACATGCTGTATTAGGATATGACGAGGGGGTCAGGCTAGCTCAGTGGTTACGTGCTTGCCTCTGATCTGATAGGACCGGGGTTCGATCCCCACCTGGCCCTCGATTTATTCATGCGGGAGGTGAATAAATCCGAGCACGTCGTCCCTCGTAGAAGGACGTTAAACTGTCGGTCTCAAGGCTGTACGATGTCAGGTACTCGTTAAAGATCCCTACTCTAAATACACTTGAGTTAGGCAAAATTTAGGACTCCCACTGTAGAATCAATCTTCATTGTGTGGTATCACAAAGGGCCAATGGTCGGCCTAAGTGAGTTCCCTTGTGGAACTGCCACTGCAATCTAACCTAACCTAACCTAGGATATGACGACTTATCCGTCACAGTTAAGTAAACTTATTAAGGACATAGTGTTCATTGTGACAGTTTTATACAGTGAACATAATTCAGGTTTTTTTTTTGTGAACAAAATTTTGAAATGAGACTAAAGTTCTTTTGACGAGTAGTGAAGAGTTTTACATGTCATCATCTTGTCGTAGCTGCTAAGCTCATCCTGCTTAGGTTTTATTTCTCCTTAATAGAGACCAAAATGGTACAGGGCGCCTCAGCTGTCACGAAATCCTTTCCATACAATACAATATTGGCCTATTCTCAAACTTATTGAGAAGTATCTTTGATTGTCTGTGTCCTTGAAGAGAATCCCAATATTGCTTCCTGTTTTCCCTATTCTCTTTCCTAAGGAGTTCTTGTATAGTGTGTTGTTCTTTACCACAATATGGTTCTGGAGCAATATTCGGTTTCCGAGCACCTTTCCTTTCAAGTTCGTCTGCACGTTCATTTTCCTCTACAACAGCATGTTCTGGCACCCAGTAGAAAGATAGGTAGGTAGTTACTAGCATATTAATATATAGGGTAATAATAATAATATCAGATCAAAAAGGAAATAAGAAAGAAGGAGAAAAGGAGTAGAAAGATGAGAAAGAGAAGAGATGGAGAAACATAGAGGAGAAGAGAGTGGGGGTTGTAGTGGTGAAGGGTCAGAATAAACTGACAACGACCTATAGTGTACTAATGTAAAAAGTTTAATAAGAAAAAAAAATAAGTGTTCAATAAAAAGAGGTTCAAAACACCTTAAGAAAAAATATTTAAACATTAAAATATTCCTACCCTCATGTCTTGATATATTTTTGATCATGTTTCATCTTCTAACGAATAAATTATTTATCATTATAATATGACTGTCTTTGAAATTACTAAGTCATTGCCATTTACAAGTAACAGCTGAGATAAATTATTAGAAGTCATGGTTCAATCATTTGTGGCACTCTGTAAAACAGTCTCTGCCCAATTAAAAGTGTTTATTAAATGTCAACTATATAACAAAATATAAATAAATTTAATTTTGCAAAATGTTGAAATATAAAAAAAAATTATATTTCAGTAATTGTACTCAATTATACACATAACTTTGTGGAGGAAAACAAATTAAAATATTTCAAACGAATAGCAAAACATCTTAATTAGAATACATCTTGAAGAGAGAAAAAAAAACTGAATTTACCCTGACCAAATAAAGTAGAGGTGTTTCCTTTGCTGCGGTGAAACAATACTAATTAGGTTAAGTCAACAGTACTCAAAAGAAATATTTTTTTGAGGTTTTAATTTGATTTTACAGGAATCTTTACTGTTTTAAGTTGATAGGGAAACAAAAAGGTAATGCACACAGCATTCATAAATGACTCATATTATTAACTTCACTGTTAATAATAACTTTAACAGTTTATTCCTGTTAATCAGGAATCTTTACTGTTTTAAATTGATAGGGAAACAAAAAGGTAATGCACACAGCATTCATAAATGACTCATATTATTAACTTCACTGTTAATAATAACTTTAACAGTTTATTCCTGTTAATCAGGAATCTTTACTGTTTTAAATTGATAGGGACACAAAAAGGTAATGCACACAGCATTCATAAATGACTCATATTATTAACTTCACTGTTAATAATAACTTTAACAGTTTATTCCTGTTAATCAGGAATCTTTACTGTTTTAAATTGATAGGGAAACAAAAAGGTAATGCACACAGCATTCATAAATGACTCATATTATTAACTTCACTGTTAATAATAACTTTAACAGTTTATTCCTGTTAATCAGGAATCTTTACTGTTTTAAATTGATAGGGAAACAAAAAGGTAATGCACACAGCATTCATAAATGACTCATATTATTAACTTCACTTGTCACATTAGCAAAGTATAGTATTTCATTTGGATTTGAAGCTGGTCTACTTATTCCATTGTATTCTTTATCCAAGGCCAATTAGTACACTTAACAACTCTAATTAGATAAGCAATTTATATCGGGGTTTAAAATAACAATTAAAATTAAGGTAAAATTAATGTTTGCATAGACTTAAATTGTCCAAAACAAATATAACATCCTTTATTGTAAGAAGCTTTTTGAGCTAAAATATTTTACTTCTTATATGTCAAAATTGACTATAGTACAAAGTTGTATGTTTAGGTTGATAGGGAGGGAAAATACATTAAGTATTCACCAGAAGGATTTTATATTACAACGTGTTTCGAACACTTACTGTTCATCATCAGGTACATCTACAATATAAACGCAAACAAATATTAGATATTTGATGATGAACATTAAGAGTTTGAAACGCGTTGTATAATAAAATTCTTGTGGTGAAGACAATATATTTATCTCAATATCATGAGTAAATACTACACAATCCTTGCATAGCTCATGAATTTAGATTGGATTAATTTTTTTTACACCAGTGGTTTAGAGTGGTGGACAATTTGGGAACTCAACAAATCCTTTCGAAGAATGTTGATACTATACTTTACCCCTATTGGATTGTATGATAATTTAGTAATGAATTTCAGATGCAAGTAATTTATTCAACCCAAAATATTTTATGCATATGACTAAAATGTAGGGTAAGGAATGAGGTACTATAAAAAAAGGAAGAAAAATTCTGGGCTGTATCTTTGTTATTGTACTAGCAAAACATGTCCGTCTGTGACATGTTTTCGATATCATATCTAATGATATCATTAGAAATTATAGAATAGTAGAAAATATCATTATCACAGTGTTAAGCAAATGCCTCTGTATACACTACATTAGCTATCTGTCCTTCAGGTTCATGAGAGAACACGGAGTTGTTACAAAATTTTGTGTTACATTTATTTATAACAAATGTCCACTACTGTCATTGGCGAGCACGCAAGCTACTGGCTATCCTGGCTTCACAGCATTACTTTATTACAATTGTTTATATTATTCAAATTTTGAATTTAATAATTTTTGTTGTTATATTTATTTATAATACATTTGCACTAATGTCATCTGCGATCACTCAAGCCACTGAGTACTAAAAAAGAGTACAAAAAAGTTGATTTTTTTTAATTAAAAAAATAATTTTCTTTTATTTAACATTATTCAAGTAATAAATAGTTATGTATTGTAATTTCAGGTATCCATCTCCACGGAAAATGGGTGAACGAACAAACAAACTCAGGAAGTTTATATATTTAGATATCAGTGAGCCTGTGATACCTTGTATCAGCGAAGGTGTTTCCATTATTAACAAATAACAAAGGTACAATAGTGGTCCTCTTCCTAGATTCTGGATGAAGTTTTCTTATCGTGTTTCTAAGGAACTGAAGTGATAGGATTCTATTTTGAAGGAGAATACGAAATGTCTTGTTTTCATTTCATATGACCACTGAAAAAGTTGTGATTAAAACGTTTTCTTGATAAGAATGTTTGATATCGTTTCCACATGTCAAATAAGATGAGTGGTATTAGGTATGGAGTAAAAATAATCCTTGTTATCGTTGAAAACTTTTGAAGTTTTCAATAATAAAAACACACATGCAACGTAAAAACACACACAAATTGATGTAATAAATACAAGGAACAAGAAATAAGAAATAAGTATAAGAAATAAGAAAACACAAACATGTGAAACTGATTAGAATTATTTACTTATATTTAAGAAAAAACAATTTAATGGTTCTCTAAAATAATCACATTGATACGCTTTAAGTAAAAAAAAACATAAATGAATTTATATATGTGAACATGATTATATGTATATTCAAAAATCAAGAAGAGTAACACACAGAGTAAGGAAAAACACTTACAGACTCAAATTTTCGGGTAATCCGTCTTCAGGAGAAAAGAGAAAGGGAGACCAAGCACGCAACGTAACGTTAGGTTACTTGCCGTTGCGTCTACAACGTGCTTGGTCTCCCTTTCTCTTTTTCTCCTGAAGATGAATTGACCGAAAATTTGAGTCTGTAAGTGTGTTTCCTTACTCTGTGTGTTACTCTTCTAGAATGTTGAACTGTGTCCAGTTTGGATCGTGTTTCGTTTAATTAAGTGATATATATATATATAGATTTCACATAAACACGTGAAATAACAATCAATGATCAAACCACAATAAGAAATGGGAAAACAAGACTAAGATATTTCAATCGTAACAAGCGGTCTTAGTCTTGTTTTCCTATTTCTTATTGTGGTTTGATCATTTATATATATATATATATATATATATATATATATATATATATATATATATAATATAAACAAAGAAACATAGAGAAATCAGAAGAACACACTTACAGTCTCTAATTTTCGGTTTGAACCGTCTTCAGGAGAGATAAGAGAGGGAAACCAAGCGCACTGGATCAGAGACGGTTGGAGACCAACAGTGTTGCCGCATGCGCGCCCGTTCACAGAAAATAAGGTAGACAGGAATCAATTTATAATTAATTTATAATTTATAATTACATTAAATTAATGGAATATGAAAACAATAAATTATAATAAAGAAAAAATTGAAAAAATAAGGGAAATTGATACAGAGAAATTGATACATAAACAAAAGTACTGACTAAGCTATGGTAAAATAAAACTAAGAATACAAATAATAATAACAAATGAAATAAATTATTAAAAAATGTGAAAAGGCAAGGAACTTTTAGACATTATCGCTTTAGATTGAGGCCAGGTGCACTGCGCGCACTTAATAGCCAAATATGGGCTTCTTCGGAGGCTCGTAGTGTGAGGTCTTTGCTGTCAGGGGGTATTTGTCGCAGAATCTGTAACCTGTAGCACTCATTAAAAGGGAGACCATGGCTATTGCCATGTAATTGGCTATACATGCCAATAGCCATGGTCTCCCTTTTAATGAGTGCTACAGGTTACAGATTCTGCAACAAATACCCCCTGACAGCAAAGACCTCACACTACGAGCCTCCGAAGAAGCCCATATTTGGCTATTAAGTGCGCGCAGTGCACCTGGCCTCAATCTAAAGCGATAATGTCTAAAAATTCCTTGCCTTTTCACATTTTTTAATAATTTATTTCATTTGTTATTATTATTTGTATTCTTAGTTTTATTTTACCATAGCTTAGTCAGTACTTTTGTTTATGTATCAATTTCTCTGTATCAATTTCCCTTATTTTTTCAATTTTTTCTTTTTATAATTTATTGTTTTCATATTCCATTAATTTAATGTAATTATAAATTATAAATTGATTCCTGTCTACCTTATTTTCTGTGAACGGGCGCGCATGCGGCAACACTGTTGGTCTCCAACCGTCTCTGATCCAGTGCGCTTGGTTTCCCTCTCTTATCTCTCCTGAAGACGGTTCAAACCGAAAATTAGGGACTGTAAGTGTGTTCTTCTGATTTCTCTATGTTTCTTTGTTTATATTGAACTATATTTGTCCGTTTTGGATCGTATTTCCAACGAAAAAAAGTGTATATACAATAAAATATATATATATATACACGATACATTATAAGTTTTTAATATATAAAACAAAATCTATACAATCAGCATCATGTGTCTGCGTTTTGACAGTTTCATATTTTCAAATTTATAAGAGCGAACTTCCTATTTGACTTTATAGAAATCCTAGCAAATTCTAATTCAAACTGAAACTTTTTATATTTCTTCATTTTGTTGGATTAATTAGTTAGTTTTATTATTAAAATTGTTTTATCTAACTTTTTTTTCCGTGTTCAGTTCATGAGGTTATCGTATTAGTGGTACCGTAGATTAAAATAGATTATTTCGATCGTTGGTTTTGCTCATTATCAATGAATAGCTATATTTTAATACATCTATTTTAATCAAACTTTCTACTCGCTATTAGCGACTCCGTTGAGAGTGGGGCGCTGCATTAATAACTGTCAGTGAGCATAGTGTACCCACTGATAGTTTGCAAGTAATCTTTAATTCAATATTCCTCAGAACTTTGCCAGGTAAAAGCAAGTTGGACCAAGTGTAAGTTTCTAATGAACTCTATTGAAGACCTATATACTTAATGCAATCATCTTATTCCTGGCTGACAGGAATTTCTCAAACTCTAAAACCAAGTTGAGTACAAACTCTTAGATATTACACTTTATGCTTTTATAATTGTTCACTTTATGTAATTCATACAACCAATAAAAAACCATAATGGAAAATTTAAATAAATTGATAAAAAAAACAATGTTGTCTTTTAAACAGTTAGTTACATCTAAAATACAAATAAAAATAGGTAAATTATGTAACATTAGTTTAAAGTTAAATCAATGTGCCAATTTTTATTTGTATTTTAGATATAACCTGGAAAAGAACACTAATATGTCAAAACGCAATAGTTTTTAACAAGAATCGCTATAATTAATATGTATGCACACAATTCTCTGTCAGTATTTTCTTCTTTATCTTGTCTAATTGAATATTTTTTATTGAATAGATGCAGTCGTCTTTCTCCGTATTGTTGATCTAGGCCAGTTTTGGACACTGGCCGTCTTGTATCAGAACTAATCTCAATTGTTGTGATGTAGGTTTTCATAACAGGTTGAGGTCTTTAATATATGCAGTGCTGTGGAGTCGGAGTCGGAGTCGAAAAAAATCAGCCGACTCCGACTCCGACTCCTCACCTAGTTATTACTTGTGTACATGAAAATGAGATAAAAAAAAATGATAAAACATCATTAATTAGTCCAAGTAGAATTTTTTCCTCGGAGAAGGACATTGGCCATTTGATGGTAGAACACAAAATGGCTAGTTTAATACAAAATATCTGGCCTTGCTTGTTCAGTGTTTACTTTGTTATAAGTAAATATAATGTCAGACTTCTTCGCTATTTAATGTCGTATTTAGACATAATATAAATGCCTAAATAGGAGTTGTTTATTAGTCTTTCATCCCTGGCGGTCGATTCAGTCAAAGACCTTGTCTATAATGAGATTGTTCGTTCGGCTATGACTTATGGAAGCTCCGTCTGTTTTAGAGCTGCACCAACGAACAAGACTTGTATCCAGATCGTTCAGAATAATTGTAGCCGCCTTATAGCCAAGGCTCTTTGGCACGGCCGAACTGTGGGTATTCATCATGATTTGAAAATGGAATCCATAGATAGTTACATCATCCGACTTACTACCAATGCAGACAACAAACTACCTACTCATCCAAACCTCCTTGTACAAGCTTTAAATACTGCCACCAACCTTCCTCAATATCACTGAACAATTACTCCACCCATGGACTATTTTCTCAATTCATGACTAAAAACAGTTTGCACTGCGAAAAACTATAACCAACAGAAACACATGACCGCGAATATGACATCATTAATATACAAACAAACTTAATATCCGACATTAATTACTGGCAGTGCAAGTTATAGCAGCACAGTAATCAAGCAGTAAAAGGTCTGTGGTCTGGAACTGCAAGTTACGACTTCCACTATAGTGCTCATATATATTCGTTGGTCGTTCGATTCCTGGCGGTAGTACAGATAGTGACTGAACCAGTTATCAATATAAAACCTTATTTTGGTATATCACACTACTGAAACGTATAGTATCATTGGAATTGCCACCGCGGTAATAAGGCTTTTGTAAAGACAAGGAAAAAAAACGTGTTACGAAACAAACATTTACAGGAGAACATGGCTTTTGCTCTCATAGCCAGTGGATCTCATTCATGACCGTCTGAAACATTACAAGACCATTGGATCTGATACATTTAATACTGGTTATCTGTCTACTTTCTATATTGAAAAATTAAGCCAAAGTTTTCGTTCGGAGACTTCAAAATATTGCTATTTTGTTTGAAAAATGTCAGAAACATTCAACAAAAAATATCACCGAGAAATTAGCTTAAAATTAATATCCGTTTTGCAGGTTTAGAACAACAGAGTCCATTCCTTATACTGCAATATTACGCAAAGACAATACCATTCGTAAACACAAGAATATATACATCCGATATTAAGTTTGGTTCAAGGGTGCAACATATATATTTGTTAGAGTATTTTGTTAGACAAATCCATCATACCATGGAAAGTATAGAAATTATAAGTTTGACTGGCGTAGATTTTTTAAATGTAAAATTTTATTCTTCTTACATCTCACATTAGGTCATTAAATCATTTAAATTATTTCATTAAACCTTTAAACATCAACTAGACAACCGGTGACCCGTTGGGTCATCCAACACCTTTCTTTTTAATGCAACATGTTCACGTAAATGCAGGTAAACTCTAAATGAATTAATTTTTAATAAAGAGGTAATGAATAATTTTTAAGACATTTCTTTTTATTAACACATTTTGTACAATTTGAATTTTCTAAAAAAAACTTTAATCTTTTCTTTCTGTTTGACCCTACTGAGAGCAACATGCAATTGACCATGTTGAAATGCTGTTTTACATAAATGTACTAAAACTTTCTTTAGAGTCTCTCCTTGGGACTTATGAATAGTCATGGCAAATACTAACTGAATTGAAAATTGAATCCTTAAAAAAGGAATGTTCTCCTCTTGAGATAAAACAATTTTCAATCTTGGAATTAAAACTATTTCCCCTTGACACCGTGATGCAATAATTTTATAAACAATGACATTATCATAAAGCTCCTCAGTTATTAGTCTTGTTTCATTACACAAGCGCGGAGGATCAATGTTCCTCATACATATACATGGCAGGAACTTTCTTTTTGAGTTCTAGCTTATCTTGGAGCAATCCAGACTACTCTAGTGAGTCAAGAAATTCTTGAGGGTAATGTGTGGGTTCTGTTCTTAAACAAACCGAGTTGTATGACAAATATTGTTTAACTCCTGGGAATTATTCAATGAACTTACGAATAATTTTACTGTGTGTATCGTTAAATGAAACTTATATAGAATTTTCTGTAATCATTGTATTACAACAATTACTGAGTAAATGTATTCAATACACTAATCAACATTATGTGCACTGATGAACCAATATTTATCAGAAATTTAGAGTATTCCTCATCTTCTTCTTGATTTCTTATATTGCGAGTTAAATGAAATTTAGTTATTGTTAATATTTTATAAATTATTATAAAAATAATTTTTAATAATTGTAATAGATTAGTCGAAAGAAGAATGTATAGGCATTATGACGAAGTGGTTTTTGATTTCGGACATAATTAATGTCCGGTGTTAATATTTTACTTATATTAATTTGATAATTTGTATATCAGATTTTGGAAGCTTACTGTACAAAAGTCCCTTTGGTGCAGACGGAAGCGAGCTGGACCTCCAATAACAAGGACGTGGGTTCAATTTCCATGAAATTTCTAATATTTTATTCAGTTTAGAGCATGTTCAAATATTTAATCAACTCTGATTTTAAAGAACATCAGAGTTTTATAAGAGTAAATAGATAGATAGGTTTTATTTCAGTCTATTCGGTTAAAAAATTTCCAAGTCATTATAAACAATGTAAATAAATGTGAACAAATCCAACAAGTTTAGCAAGCAGGTCATCTATTAGTTCAGTCTAAATATTGAGTTATTATAGTTTTATTGCACTTTGCGGTAATTGAAAGTTAACACATTTTTTACTTTACTATAAGTAAAGTATAGTGATCGTGAAAAAATTCGATCTCGAGATTTTGACGGAATTACATGTTTTGAGGTCCCAGAAGTCGTTTTATGAAGTTTTTACGATGATGTCTGTGTGTGTGTGGGTGGGTGGGTGTGTGGGTGGGTGGGTGGGTGGGTGGGTGGGTGCGTGGGTGGGTGCGTGTGTTAGCATTGCTTGTTACCACGCTACGGTCCAGAATCTTTGATGGATCAAGTTGATATTTTACACAAAAATGGGCCCCATTTAGACGAAGATCCCTATTGTTTGGGAAGAATTATGCATGATGGGAAAGTCACTTTTTTTGCCAAAAACTGTTTTTTTTAAAACATTTATTTCTCCTAAACTACTAACCCTAGAGTTTTGAGATTTTGACATTACCTTTGAGGTTACAAATGGAACAAACGAAAAATATATTCAAAATTTTATATCAACAGGAAATATTTTTTTTTCAATAAAATGTACAAATTTTGACTTATAAATCAATCTCAAACCTTGTGAGAGCGATACAAGCCATACTGTTGACGGACAAGAATGAAACTATGCCTATAAATAGAACATTATATGGACAATGAGTTGAGATATTTTTTTCTAAAATTACATTCGCTAAAGGGGCGTTAGAGTACGATTTGTGTTTTCAGAAAATGTTTTTTTGACGCTAAACGGCTCGTTAAAAAATTATGAAAATTTGACCAAAAATGGAACAAAAAATTAGCAGTTCATAAAAAAAAAATCATGAAGTTTCAATTACGGAAAAGAGCAATAACGATATAAAAACTCTTTGTTTATCCTAGACTAAGAGATCACCTGCTATACTTGTCGAATTTTTTGTATTTTTTTACATTGTTTACATTGACTTAGAAATTTTTTGAGCGAATCCACTGAGATAAAATTGATGTTTTTAATGGAAAAATGAAAATATATTATTGACTTATAAGAGATGTAAGAGGAATAATATTGTGCAGGTAAATGATAACACTCATTAAAAAAAAATCGTATATATGTTATTTGACAAAGGGGAAGGAAAATGATCTTATTAAATACTAAGAAGCCATAAAATTCCCAGTATAATAATTCTGTTAAAAACCAAAAATGTAAAAGATAATTCAAAATATAAATCTTTCGTTTAGAGATTAATAACTGTAATTATCGTACATCTTTAATTAACAAATCACCTTAAAACAACATTTTCTTCGCTGTTTAAGATGTTTTTCAGAGAAAAAAAGGGTATTTTACTGTTTTAAATTTGAAAATTTTACATTATTATTCAATGTAGAAGGATGTTAAGTAAACGATGTAAGAAATCTACTGGCTATTTGAACAATAGCCATGTTCTCTTGTAGGATAATATTTCGTTTCAAGAAATGTTCACATTGGTTTTTCAAAAATGATATTACTGCTGTAGTTATACCAATGAAATTATTTGCAAATAATAAATTATTTTTGATGTACAAAAATAAGCTTATAAATTGATATGTCCTTCAATCACTATCTGTACTACCTCACGAATGCAATGCTAATAATTATATCCCATTTAGATATTTATGTTATGCTTAAATGATACGTTATGTTTTATATACTCAAGAAATTTGACATTGAGTTACTTATAGTAAAGTAGAGTGTAGGCCACTCCAGATTTTTTTATAAATTGCTAATTATTATTATCATTTTTATTACAAAGTACAAATTCTTATTATCAGCCACCTGTCATCTGTTTTTTACTTTACTATAAGTAAAGTATAGTGATCGTGAAAAAATTCGATCTCGAGATTTTGACGGAATTACATGTTTTGAGGTCCCAGAAGTCGTTTTATGAGGTTTTTACGATGATGTCTGTGTGTGTGTGGGTGGGTGCGTGTGTTAGCATTGCTTGTTACCACGCTACGGTCCAGAATCTTTGATGGATCAAGTTGATATTTTACACAAAAATGGGCCCTATAAAGACGAAGATCCCTATTGTTTGGGAAGAATTATGCATGATGGGAAAGTCACTTTTTTTGCCAAAAACCGTTTTTTTTAAAACATTTATTTCTCCTAAACTCATAACGCTAGAGTTTTGAAATTTTGACATTATCTTTGAAGTTTCAAATGCAACAAACGAAAAATATATTCAGAATTTTAAAACAACAGGAAATATTTTTTTTCATAAAAATGTAAAAATTTTGACTTATAATTCAATCTCAAACCTTGTGAGAGCGATACAAACCATACTGTTTGACGGACAAGAATGAAACTATGCCTATAAATAGAACGTTATATGGAGAATGAGTTGAGATATTTTTTTTCAAAATTATATTCGCTGAAGGGGCGTTACAGTACGATTTGTGTTTTCAGAAAATGTTTTTTTGACGCTAAACGGCTCATTAAAAAATAATGAAAATTTGACCAAAAATGGAACAAAAAATTAGCAGTTCATAAAAAAAATCATGAAGTTTCAATTACGGGAAAGAGCAATAACGATATAAAAACTGTTTGTTTATTCTAGACTAAGAGATCACCTGCTATACTTGTCGAATTTTTTGTATTTTTTTACATTGTTTACATTGACTTAGAAATTTTTTGAGCGAATCCACTGAGATAAAATTGATGTTTCTAATGGAAAAATGAAAATATATTATTGACTTATAAGAGATGTAAGAGGAATAATATTGTGCAGGTAAATGATAACACTCATTAAAAAAAAATTCGTATATATGTTATTTGACAAAGGGGAAGGAAAATGATCTTATTAAATACTAAGAAGCCATAAAATTCCCAGTATAATAATTCTGTTAAAAACCAAAAATGTAAAAGATAATTCAAAATATAAATCTTTCGTTTAGAGATTAATAAATGCAATTATCGTACATCTTTAATTAACAAATCACCTTAAAACAACATTTTCTTCGCTGTTTAAGATGTTTTTCAGAGAAAAGAAGGGTATTTTACTGTTTCAAATTTGAAAATTTTACATTAATATTCAATGTAGAAGGATGTCAGGTAAACGATGTAAGAAATCTACTGGCTATTTGAACAATAGCCATGTTCTCTTGTAGGATAATATTTCGTTTCAAGAAATGTTCACATTGGTTTTTTAAAAATGTTATTACTGCTGTAGTTATACTAATGAAATTATTTGCAAATAATAAATTATTTGTGATGTACAAAAATAAGCTTATAAATTGATATGTCCTTCAATCACTATCTGTACTACCTCACGAATGCAATGCTAATAATTATATCCCATTTAGATATTTATGTTATGCTTAAATGATACGTTATGTTTTATATACTCAAGAAGTTTGACATTGAGTTACTTATAGTAAAGTAGAGTGTAGGCCACTCCAGATTTTTAATAATAAAAAAGATGAGCTGGAGTCGGTACTGGAGTCGGAGTCAGCTGTTACAAAATAGAGGAGTCGGAGTCGGCTATAATAAGTAAGTCCTAGTGGTAGTTTTCATTGTGTCTTTTTCTGTTTTTAAACTATATACATAGGTATATATTGCCACTGTAGATTAATATATAGAGTTGCAAATGTTTTAGGTACTCTTTAATGCATTCCTTTTAATAGTTGACTAGGTTTCATTAAACTAAGAGGCATATTAATTTATTGCATAATAATCCATATAGTTGTGTTGGCACAATGAAGTAGTATGAGGTGGTTGATGGCGGTATTCCGTGAAAGCAGGGCGTGATGGAAGACTTTGGCTCGCTCACTAAGTAAGTGGAATACAGTGCAGGCTGTTTCTATAGATGGTGTAATGGATGATGATTGTCAAAAAGCAACGTGGGGGAGGGTTTTGTGAAGACTCTTCTAGAAGAAGGTCTCATAAAAATCAGTCAGAGAACCGGTCTACTCTATCACAAGCTGTCAGGAAAACACTCGACAGGACGGCATATAACCAATACGTCGACAATCTCCTTCATATTTCTCACTGACACATTCTCACAGTCTTATATTGCAGATATCTTGCAAATGCAATTACCCTAGTAATGCATTCGAAATGTAATATTTACAATCTCAATATCAACTTAATCATTATATCAAAATCAGCTACTGCTATCACAGCAGGATGTTATTCAACTACCAAGTGAATCATAACGTCTTTTTCCCTTAATACTGTTACAATAACTCCATACTTCACGAAACTATTTGCTTTTGCCTATCTTCAATTTTATTAAAGCATTGATATTTAATTTTCTTATATTAGTATACTATATCATTCAATTACTTTTTTAAGTCCTACCCTTAGAAGACTTGAGTAATACAGAACATATGTATAAGAAGATTTCACAGAAAACTTGTAAAAAAAAACGGCTAAATCACTGTAATAAATTCATATGGGTCATAAAACCATGCCTAGCATCTAGACTGGTATATTCAGGGTTTGATACCCACTTTGATCCACGATTTATTCAAGCTGAAGGTGAAAAAAAAATGTCTAAGCACGTCGTTCCTCTGATAAGGCATTAGACCGTCAGTCCCGAGTAAGGACAATATATCAGGTACTAGTTAAAGATCTCTATTCTAAATATACTTGAGATAAGCAAAAATTAGGATTCTTAATGTAAAATGTGGATTATGTAGTATCTCAAACAGCCAATATCTGACCTTTGTGTTATGTCCTAGGACGGCCACTCCAACTTGACCTAATAATAACGAAAGCAACTTAGTGTAATTCAAACAAACAACTGACACCAATGATTATTCTAACAAGATAAAAATGAAGTATGTACTAACACCAAATGAGATTCACAAAAAACAATATATACATATTTATATATATTTTAAATTTTGATAGCAGTCCTTCCTTGACATACAAATTATTGAAAATGACATCAAACTTAGCTGATGCCTGTTTCTTAACAAGTTTGTCAATTTTTCAAAATGAGACTCTCGTTATTTCGTCTACAATAATACCAGTGGTATAACTACCACCTCCCTATCAAGAAGGCTCGCCATGCTCTTAATGGCCGGAGCACCCAAAAAAATATATGCAAGTTAAACACAACGTTACATTGACCTGAAAGATGCTGGTTACAAATACTAAAATAATAAAAAAAAAGAAAACCACCACCATAAACTGAGAATTTTAGAGCCTATATTAATTCAAAAATAGAAGCCACTCCTAAATATTCAAGTAGAAAACAGTATCAGAATTTTAAAATTCTTTAATTCACTTCAAGAGCATCCAAAAACCATCTTAAACTTAAAGAAAAACAACTCTTACTGTTTTCACTTTGCATATATAATAAACTAGAAAATTCACCCAAGAAGTTATTCACATCCTGATGATGAATGTTGATCATTCGAAATATGTCGACCATAGGAGATGAACTTTTTTGTAGAAGTCCATATTTAACTTATACCTTATTGATAATGACACCAAACTTAACTGACACCTATTTCTGAGGTAAAATGGATAAACAAACAAAAGTCTCCACACAAATGAAGTTTTATTCAACATCAACGCGTGTCGAACACTTTGTGTTCATCATCAGGAAGACACTATAATACAAATTATATCTAATCAGTTACCAAAATTAGAATGAAATAGTAAAATTCAATTAAGAGAATTCAAGACAGAATTACTCAGAATGAGTAAATACCACACAATTACGTATCGCACAATTAATGATTGATACCTCTTTATTAACAAGCTTCTTAATTTTCTAAATAACACACTTGTTATTTCTTTTACTCAATAAAGTATATTTCCTATAGTCGACATGTTTCGAATGATCAATATTCATCTTCTGGACTTGAATAAATTCAGTGCTTGATTTGAGGAGAAGAGGTTATCTAGCTATTACAAATAATATGCAGGTAATGAACACTATATTAATTGAGAAAATCCTTATGTAGGAGTACATCTATAACTATGGTGACTATATAACTATAGTTATATAGTCAGTTATATAGTTATTAGACTATATACATCCATACTTATATATTGATTGTATTGGAGGCTACCGATACATTTGATGTCTCGAATACCTATCTACATATCGAACAAATGCTAACACAATATTATCTCAAGAAACACTGATATCGAATACAAAATAATAAGAAAAAAGGAAATGATTACGATAAATTAAAAAAAGTAAAAACCCTTTATAATAAAACAATAAAGTTATACACAAATATTCAATTATAATATAGTAGTAGTAGAGTTTTAAAACCTTTTGAAAAAAGACAATGAAAATCAGGGCTTTCCCAGATAAAAGTAATCTTTTGTTCCAAGAGGTGGTTAGAGGTCCACTGGCTGCTAAGAAGATTAAGATACTAATTACAAACTAATCGACCCTATTATTTTCTAATTCTTTATAAATAAGTAGACCATTGGAAAAAGATTTATTTTTATCCTGATGATGACTGGAATATGGTTGAAAGGTGCCTTACAATTAGAATTTGGGGAAAATAAATTATATTTAGAAAGATCAACGCACGTGTAGGAATCATCGGGAATGAGTTGGTGGATGCTAGAACTAAAACGGGTGCTCAAGGCAACAACTTAGATTTTATGTACAAAAAATACCTATGTCTTACATAAAGCGAAGGCTAATCAGGCAAACAGTGATATAATGGGTAAAAATGTGGATGGAGTGTACTAAAGGCCTTCTAACAAAGGAATATTTTCCATGCATATACAAAAGACTATCAATGAATCATTTTGAATTAAATTATAAACTATCCCAATATATGACTGATAATGAAACATTTAAATACCTGAACAAGTTAAAAATAAAGGGCTCAAGTTAGCTCAGTGGTTAAGGTACTCGCCTCTGGGTTGCTAGTCCGGGGTTCCATGCTCATCTGGCCCTCGATTTATTCACGTGGGAGGTGAACTCAGAGAGGACGTTAAGCCGTCAGTCCCTAGCCTATACGATGTCAGGTACTCGTTAAAGATACCTACTCGAAATGCAATTGAGTTAGGCAAAATTTAGGACTCCCAATGTAGAATCTGTAGAATCACCGATTAAACAAAAAGCCGATAAACGGTTGATGTTATCACCCGCTAATGAATCGGTTTAAGCAAAAAAAAAAGTTAAAAATAGCTCTTGCCCATCATAAAAATGTAACAAAGAGACATCCCAATCTCCCAGAGACTTCCTGTAGGAGTGTTCTCTAAAAGAACCACAAAGATTGGCTCTGATTGATAAAGTTTTACTTTGTGGAGAATACTGGCCTGTTAAGCCTCCCTCACTAATCAGAAAACAGTATTAGAAAAAATTTGTAAATTTTTTTACCTTAAAATATTTTTTGAACCTTAAAAATATTTTAATCGCAAGACATTTCATATATATATAACTCAATATAAACAAAGAAACATAGAGAAATCAGAAGAACACACTTACAGTCTCTAATTTTCGGTTTGAACCGTCTTCAGGAGAGATAAGAGAGGGAAACCAAGCGCACTGGATCAGAGACGGTTGGAGACCAACAGTGTTGCCGCATGCGCGCCCGTTCACAGAAAATAAGGTAGACAGGAATCAATTTATAATTAATTTATAATTTATAATTACATTAAATTAATGGAATATGAAAACAATAAATATATAAAAAAGAAAAAATTGAAAAAATAAGGGAAATTGATACATAAACAAAAGTACTGACTGAGCTATGGTTTATGTATCAATTTCCCTTATTTTTTCAATTTTTTCTTTTTTATATATTTATTGTTTTCATATTCCATTAATTTAATGTAATTATAAATTATAAATTAATTATAAATTGATTCCTGTCTACCTTATTTTCTGTGAACGGGCGCGCATGCGGCAACACTGTTGGTCTCCAACCGTCTCTGATCCAGTGCGCTTGGTTTCCCTCTCTTATCTCTCCTGAAGACGGTTCAAACCGAAAATTAGAGACTGTAAGTGTGTTCTTCTGATTTCTCTATGTTTCTTTGTTTATATTGAACTATATTTGTCCGTTTTGGATCGTATTTCCAACGAAAAAAAGTATATATATATATATATATATATATATAAAGATTTCACATAAACACGTGAAATAACAATCAATGATCAAACCACAATAAGAAATCGGAAAACAAGACTAAGATCTTTCAACCGTAACAAGCGGTCTTCGTCAGAGTTGGGATTTTGACTCCGACGAAGACCGCTTGTTACGGTTGAAAGATCTTAGTCTTGTTTTCCTATTTCTTATTGTCGTTTGATCATTCATATATATATAAAAAGATTTCACATAAACACATGAAACAACAATCAATGATCAAACCACAATAAGAAATGGGAAAACAAGACTAAGATCTTTCAACCGTAACAAGCGGTCTTCGTCAGAGTCAAAAACCCAAATAAACTCAGTTGGGTTTTTGACTCTGACTAAGACCGCTTGTTACGGTTGAAAGATCTTAGTCTCTTGTTTTCCCATTTCTTATTGTGGTTTGATCATTGATATATATATATATATACTGAGCAAACTTCATATTATTACTATTATTATTATTCTATATCATTGACTTTCCACGACCAAAATGTATATTTCTCAAAACTGTTGTATTCTTATAATGTAAAAATAAGAATCATTGTATAAAAATTGTAATTAATGCATGAAATACAATGTGAAAATAAAATAAAAAAAAATTAGAAATGTAATATACAGAAACAGGTATGAGGCAAATATAGCATATTTTTAACAATATACGCACTTTAGAATGACTTTTACTCAAGCACGAATATCTTATTTGAATTTTAAGCATATATGTTCAATTTTAATTTGACATGAACGTGATTGCATAAGATGGTGCATCATGAATGATTCACTCTTGTTTTTCTTCATTACCATTCAGACGGCTGCTGTGTTCCTTATAAACCCTATCATATCCACTTTATTAATGGTTTCATCTCCGCGCACGACCATACATCATGTCTTTGTATCAACTTCACAAATCCAATAGAATATTCATTGTATTTCTGCATTCATGAAAGTGGGCTCATTCCTCCCTTGTCTCTCCATATATAATTTACCTTTATATATCTAACTTAATATTTTGAAAACACTATTTTCATCAACTTATTTTAATATGGTGGTTTTGTAATACAATTCGGACTTTATTATTTAATACATACATCTATTTTTACAATAAGAAAATAAAATAAAACATATTTTACAAGAATTGTTAGAAGTAAAGAATAACACTTCAGTTACATTTATTTGTTTAAACTGATCCGCTAGCGAGTTAAAAATGTCCGCCTCTACGCTCTTTTTGTTGCAATCGGTGATCTACATTAGGAGTTCTAAATTTTGGTAACTGAAATGTGTTTAGAGTAGGGATCTTTAACGAGTACCTGACATCGTACAGATACACTTCAGTGTCGTATATATGTTATTTTCAAGATGACAAACTTTATTAAATATACACTTAAAAAATATTAAATTAAAGTTGGAAAATTTTAATTTAACCTTGAATTATTATAAATTACACTTGTATTATTTTAAATTAAAGTTGGGCTATTTTAAATTAAACCTATATTACTTTAAAGTAATCCAAATTGTTGTAGTGATATTGCACTTTCTGGAAATACTAAATATCACAAGTTTCTAGTTTATTCTAACCACAGATTTCAATTTACACAGTACTTAATATAATTTTGGTACCTCAAAACATATAATTCCGTTAAAATCTCGAGATCGAATTTTTTATTCAATCACTATACTTTATTTATATTAAAGTAAAAATATTATCTCTTGAATGTGGATTGGATCCAAAAATATCATATGAAATAAATTCCCAATACAATTCTGAACAAAACTAAAACTTACTGAGCTGACACTCACAGTAGAACTGATAATTCAAGAGAAGCAGATATAGATTTAGGCTGGTAATTTGAAACTGCAAGTCAGTCGGATGAAATACTTGTTGGTCTTGTTAATAATGTTAGTAACTAATATACCTCTGCTAACAAACAAAACTGTTGGCTTAATCAAACAATCTATTTCATTTTGTTACAGTTTTTATAATTCCTGAGTGAAATAAAACTTTGTTCAGGATTACTGTTAATTTTTTCGACAAGCGGCCTGCAGGTCCCTGGGGTTTTGCCAGTCCAGGGAATACAATCAGACGCAATGTTGACTTTCCTTGCCTAACATTGGACGAGTCATTGAAACGAAATACACCGTCATTGCACCAGCAGATTGTTTTTCAATTCATTTCCTCAGCTGATTGTTTCTTTTTTTGATAAAATTGGACTAGTTACGCAATATAAATTAAACCTGAACTGAATTTACTTGCTTTAGGATTATGATTATTCGTCAGAGTAGTATTGGGTAGTTCGTCTGTCTTATTCGCTCTAATATTCACAATGAAAATTTAGTGTCTTGAAAGTGTGCTTCATTTATTGTGGCATTTCTGCGTAAGTCAGAAGTTTCGCTGTCAACGATATTAATTTGATGGATATGCTCATTGAAAAAAATGATAACTTGCAGCCAGACTGAAGTTGGCATTTTCAGTCTGGTCTGCCAGAATAAGTAAAAATACATAGACACTTCTAGATAGATTTCAAAGAAAGGGTTCTTGAGGATTTTGGTTATAAAGAAAATTAAACTCCTGTTCGTACGGCAACGTTTCGCCAAAAATTGTTTGGCATTTTCAAGGCAAAAAACCAATTTATTAACGACGTAAGTAAAGCAAGACAAATACATCCACGGAATACCAACCTGCAGAAAACATCAAAGAAGAGAAAACCATAAAAGTATCATGAACTAGCCAGCGTTATTGTTCTTATTTAAAAACAAACATTTCTTGTTTAAACATAATTACTTATTGTTAATTATTACGATCAAAAAACACAATTTTCAAACAGATAAGCACAATATTCTGATAAAATAATCAGATAATAACCAGAATAACAGATAAAATAATTCTGGGTACCTTTAAACAGAGTATTCAAGCATACAAACAGACTACAAACACAGTAAGCAAGAAAATTACAAAACAATAAAAAAAAAAGGAAAAATAAAAGAATTAAGGCTAAAAAATACTACAATATTATTACCTTGTTTCTGAGGAAAAAACATTAATTAACAGTCCATACCTTTATCTACCAGCATAAGTTAAGGTGCTGGTTCGACAATTTTTGGCGAAACGTCGACACAAAAACAGGAGTTTAATTTTCTTTATGACCAAAATCCTCAAGAATCCTTTCTTTGAACTTGATAAATCAGTGGACTAGAAGCTATATCAATTCTTCTATATAGAGTTTGATGAATAGATCACCATAATAAGCAAGTTTTCATATTTTACTTCAAAGCTTCTTTTTATTGCTGTAGTTTCCAAGAACAGGGGCCAGGATAGACCAGTGACAGCGTCTTCTACTCGAGACTAGTGGAACCGCTGTTCAATATCCATATTCACGAATTGACGAAAGATCACAAAATCACCAATCATATTCAGATTTATTCACAAAAGCGGTAAAAAAATCAGAACACGCATCCCTCGGAGAGTATGTTAAGCAATCCGTCCCCAGCCTGTACTATGTCAGGTACTCGTTAATGATCCCTACTCCAAACATACTTGATTTAGGCAAAATGAAGGACTCCCAATGTAGTATGTTCATTGTGGGTTATAACAAGGAGCCAATGGTCATCCTATGTGTGGAACATCAGTCTCGTGGAACCGCCACTGCAACCTAACCTAATCTAGCCAATATTCCAAGGACTGAGTAATTACTCTTTGAGTAATATCTCCCCGCTATGCTAGCTGATCAGGCCATTCATTACCAACACACCAAGCGATGGGAATCAACTCAAGTACAGTAATCCAACCAACTGTAATCAAGCAGTCTATTACAGGTGAACGTTAGAAATCATTTATCTGCGATTACAGAAAAACTTTTTTTAGGTTAACTTTAAAAATCAAACCCTTTATGGAATTTTTATAATAAAATTATATTGTTGGTACCATAGAGATTAGCAAAAATCATATTAATATATAAATAGAGCTCATGGTGATAAAATAACCGCATCAATTCATTGAAATACAACATCACAAAGCAAGAAACTGATAAAAAACAAAACCAGAATATCACTGAACGCACCCCTTTGCTACTGTCAGTACAAAATTAGACTCCAACTATTATAAGATTAGCCAAATTAAAACAAGCTGTAAATATCAATCATCAAGCAGCAAAGCAATGGTCATCTGCTTCAAACATTTTGTTTTTAAGTTAATAAATATTCCATTTTTGGCATACAACTTCTTATAAAATTATATTATAAGAATATATTTAGAATACTGGTAGAAGAGAAGGTGGAAAATATCTTATGAAGGATTCAATAAATAAATAAGATTTCAGTTAGTCATATTGAAAACTATATGAATTTGATGATAAAGAGATTCAATATTATAGAATAATAAAAATCTTTTTTAACCAATGTACTTGTAACTGATCTGTTCGGCAGTCTGCAGGAGGAACTAGTTGTCAATACACTCTCCTACATACCATTACTATAATCCAATTCAATTACATTTCATTTATTTCTATTTTCAATTTTAAAATGAATTTTAAAAGGAAAACTTTGGTTTTGCAGTGGAAAATTGTTTATCCCCCCCTCCCTGAATAATTTTTTTAGATAAAATTTTTGGAACGAAAATGTTAGCATCAATTCTGCCGAATAGTAGAAATAGTATATATTTACTAAATAGATCAAAATTGGAATTCTTGAGGATTTTTGGTCTAAAGAAATTACACTCCTGTTTATACGCCGACGTTTTCCCAAAAATTGTTTGGCATTTTCAAGGCTGAAAGCAATTTATTAACGACATAAGTAGTGAAAACAAATATATCATCCACGGAATATCAACCAGCAGAAAACAAAAAACACAATAAACTAAACCAATTAAAGTAAAAATAACACCATAAAAGAACCACAAAATAGCCAGTATTATTGTTTTTTTAAAGAAACCATGTTTTGATTAAATATAATTATTTCTTGTCAATTATTAAGGCCAAATACAATTTTAAAGAGATAAGTTATATTAAAATATAATTTTGCGAGGATACCTCCAACAGAGAATTCAAGGAAAGAAACAGACAACAACAAACACAGTAAACAAGAAAATTACAAAAGAATATCAATTGGCAAAATAAACGAAATTTAGGGGAAATAACCTACAAAATCATTACCTTGTTTTTGAGGAAGAAATTATTTTTAGTTATATGTTTTTGAAAGTGTTAATAGTTAGTCTCCACTGCAGTCATTATTAGTATAATTTGTATTACAGTATATTATTTTATATATAAATTATATATTTCACTTATATATCCCGCCTATTCTACTGAACCTTTATAGTGATTTTTTTCTACTAGTAATAATATACGTAATTGTTAATTTAAAAATTCTCCAAGAAAATTGGAGTCTAATGGGATTTGCAAAATTTACCTCATAAACAAGATGATTTTAAAAAACAAAACCATGCTGAATTTAGGGTACTCTTGGGCTTAAAAATGAAGTAGAGATATTATATGATGCAAATTAGTAGTTTGGATTTACTATGAAGCACCGTTTGAAAGTTGATCTGGAATTTAAGTGGCACGTGGGTAATTAATTTGAGTACAGTAGACAACTTAGCACCCAATGAAGACAGGAGGTGCGAAGAACAGGCCGGAAGGAAGGTGACAACAGGGATAACTCTGTCACTGAGGGGTCTCCTCCACCCACAAATTATTATATATAATACTTTATTTTATAATATTATATAATTATATAATAAATAATTATATAATTTATTATGACTAGTGAACAGGTCATTTGTCTGAGGCGACTACTGTTGTCGCCGCGGGGCCCACAAGTGGAACCCAGTTTGCCCTAGCTAAGGAACTAGTCTGACGAAAAAGTATTTTACGCCCTTTCCTCCAATTATGAATCTTAAAAAACAACAATAGTATCTTAATACTCATTTTTTATAGATAAACATTACATTTGAAGGCGTTTTCTAAATTATTTTGAAGATTAATTATCATATAGCAACAGATTACGCAACAATTACTTGTAAATGTAATAATAAACAATAGTTTTTAATACAAAATATCATTGACTTCTCTATTACTATATCAAAAGAACTGACGTGATTTTTGCTCCAGATTTGCAGATAGTTTTAGCACGAAACATTTTAGTTGATATTATCAGTTGTCTGGCATGTTTTGTCATTACTGAATCTAATCCAGCAGCTGTGACATGCACTCCGATTGATTTCCAAAACAGAATGATTGAAAAATAGAACACGTTTGACTCGGGTCGATTCAAAAGTGATTGTTATTCACAATATCTGAAATATTTTTGCACAAGTAGACTACCCACGACCCTGCGGTCACCTTCTTCATATTTCTGTAACAGCCCAAAAATAACTAATCAAATCTTCATTCAATATGGTTAGTTCAATTCTGTTGTAGTCATGATTTTCTTTTATAATAAATTTTTAACGAGTAACTGATTTTATATAATTCATTGTTAATACAATTATGGAATTTTTTTTTATTAGAAAAATTTTCAATTTGTAAAATAAACTTCATTATTTAGTTTATTGAATGTATTCACTTCACTTCAACTTTGAGTTGACATCAATGAATTCCTTTGCATTTCAAACCTGACATTTTTGCCTTGAATAAGAGATACCTACAAAATGATTCATTTACAAAAAAATGAATTTCTTTGCATCCAACTAACAAACGAAACACACTTCTTATCCCTATAAGATCCCAGGAAACTGACAGCTAGTAAAAGCGAGTTTACAAATCAAAGAACCACTAATAATACTTTAAATAACCTAATACGCAATATCTTTTACAAGTGTTTTGAAAATAGTCAAGACTATTTTTTGATGTTTTGATATATTATTGACAACGTACTCAATATTGCTAAATTTCTTTTAACATCATTAAAAACCACATAAACTAAATTAAGACCTTTAAAGTACTAGATTAGTTTAGTGCATATTGTTCCATCGATTTGTATATAAATGCGTACACTTGTATAAAAATTAGCTATTTAGACTGCAAACAGGTTCCTCAGGTAGCCTTTATGAGATCTTTAACTGAATTTCTTTTTACAGAAGGTATTACAAAGTCAGCTATCCTTGAATTGAACATCCCAAAAATAAAATTGTTAAAACATCTTCATAATATTATATTTCAAAAACATATAATAATTATAATAGAATTAAGTAAGGTGATTATTTTTTTTCCTTTTTTCCTCTTGTCACAATGATGGCGTATACTTATTCGAAACATGTTAATTCAGACCAACCCCTTCTGTCACGTCAACTAAGCGTGTTAACTGCCAAGTATGACATAAATATCCCCACTCCGCCTTTCTTCCCTAGCACTTCAAGTATAATTAACATGGCTTTTGATAATATCTTTTAAATTAACAGAGTTGACAAGTTGCACATTCTATTTATTGCCCGGCAGCTTAACATTAAAACAGCTTGTTCTAATGAGAATTTATTTAATTTCCTTTATTGAAGTATTCTTTTTTAATTTACTTCTATATATTTGGCCCATTCATCTCTATTAACATTATTAGTTCAAATATCATTTACTATTTATTTTCTATTACACTTTGTTTTCAATATCTGAAAAAAAATTACCCTGTGTTAATTAAATTTGATCAACATTTCTGTCGTTAGTAATTTGAGGTGTGATTAAAAAGTTGGGATACTTTTTGATTTCGTGCTCTGTACACTATAATTTCAAAATTGTTGTTGTGTTGGTACACTCGTCACGATCATATGCTCACGTTTTGACTATATACGAGTCAATATACTCATACCACGTGTTGTTTTTATGTGAGAGGCATTAAGGTTAGACTCATGTTTGCGTGCTCGGATATTTTTTATTGTTGAAAATAATGGAACAGAGAATTCGTATTACGTTTTCTGTATATAATGGCACTAAGTGTTCAAAAAAAACCCTTAAAAAGTGGACAGTAAAGTACAGTGAGTTACTTCAGCAAAAGAAAAATATTTATAAGTCTAATGAAATGGTCTCCACATATAAAACTTTTAATGATATAAACAACGCGTTTCGAACACGTAGTGTTCTTCTTCAGGCATTAACTAAGGGTGAGTGTCTCTGAATAAGACTGTTGTTGTTGTGTTGGTACACTCGTCACGCTCATATGCTCACGTTTTGACTATATACGAGTCAATATACTCGTACCACGTGTTGTTTTTATGTGAGAGGCATTAAGGTTAGACTCATGTTTGCGTGCTCGGATATTTTTTATTGTTGAAAATAATGGAACAGAGAATTCGTATTACGTTTTCTGTATATAATGGCACTAAGTGTTCAAAAAAACCCTTAAAAAGTGGACAGTAAAGTACAGTGAGTTACTTCAGCAAAAGAAAAATATTTATAAGTCTAATGAAATGGTCTCCACATATAAAACTTTTAATGATATAAACAACGCGTTTCGAACACGTAGTGTTCTTCTTCAGGCATTAACTAAGGGTGAGTGTCTCTGAATAAGACTGTTGTTGTTGTGTTGGTACACTCGTCACGCTCATATGCTCACGTTTTGACTATATACGAGTCAATATACTCGTACCACGTGTTGTTTTTATGTGAGAGGCATTAAGGTTAGACTCATGTTTGCGTGCTCGGATATTTTTTATTGTTGAAAATAATGGAACAGAGAATTCGTATTACGTTTTCTGTATATAATGGCACTAAGTGTTCAAAAAAACCCTTAAAAAGTGGACAGTAAAGTACAGTGAGTTACTTCAGCAAAAGAAAAAATATTTATAAGTCTAATGAAATGGTCTCCACATATAAAACTTTTAATGATATAAACAACGCGTTTCGAACACGTAGTGTTCTTCTTCAGGCATTAACTAAGGGTGAGTGTCTCTGAATAAGACTGTTGTTGTTGTGTTGGTACACTCGTCACGCTCATATGCTCACGTTTTGACTATATACGAGTCAATATACTCGTACCACGTGTTGTTTTTTATGTGAGAGGCATTAAGGTTAGACTCATGTTTGCGTGCTCGGATATTTTTTATTGTTGAAAATAATGGAACAGAGAATTCGTATTACGTTTTCTGTATATAATGGCACTAAGTGTTCAAAAAAACCCTTAAAAAGTGGACAGTAAAGTACAGTGAGTTACTTCAGCAAAAGAAAAATATTTATAAGTCTAATGAAATGGTCTCCACATATAAAACTTTTAATGATATAAACAACGCGTTTCGAACACGTAGTGTTCTTCTTCAGGCATTAACTAAGGGTGAGTGTCTCTGAATAAGACTGTTGTTGTTGTGTTGGTACACTCGTCACGATCATATGCTCACGTTTTGACTATATACGAGTCAATATACTCGTACCACGTGTTGTTTTTATGTAGAGGCATTAAGGTTAGACTCATGTTTGCGTGCTCGGATATTTTTTATTGTTGAAAATAATGGAACAGAGAATTCGTATTACGTTTTGTGTATATAATGGCACTAAGTGTTCAAAAAAAACCCTTAAAAAGTGGACAGTAAAGTACAGTGAGTTACTTCAGCAAAAGAAAAATATTTATAAGTCTAATGAAATGGTCTCCACATATAAAACTTTTAATGATATAAACAACGCGTTTCGAACACGTAGTGTTCTTCTTCAGGCATTAACTAAGGGTGAGTGTCTCTGAATAAGACTGTTGTTGTTGTGTTGGTACACTCGTCACGATCATATGCTCACGTTTTGACTATATACGAGTCAATATACTCGTACCACGTGTTGTTTTTATGTCAGAGGCATTAAGGTTAGACTCATGTTTGCGTGCTCGGATATTTTTTATTGTTGAAAATAATGGAACAGAGAATTCGTATTACGTTTTGTGTATATAATGGCACTAAGTGTTCAAAAAAAACCCTTAAAAAGTGGACAGTAAAGTACAGTGAGTTACTTCAGCAAAAGAAAAATATTTATAAGTCTAATGAAATGGTCTCCACATATAAAACTTTTAATGATATAAACAACGCGTTTCGAACACGTAGTGTTCTTCTTCAGGCATTAACTAAGGGTGAGTGTCTCTGAATAAGACTGTTGTTGTTGTGTTGGTACACTCGTCACGATCATATGCTCACGTTTTGACTATATACGAGTCAATATACTCGTACCACGTGTTGTTTTTGTGTCAGAGGCATTAAGGTTAGACTCATGTTTGCGTGCTCGGATATTTTTTATTGTTGAAAATAATGGAACAGAGAATTCGTATTACGTTTTGTGTATATAATGGCACTAAGTGTTCAAAAAAAACCTTAAAAAGTGGACAGTAAAGTACAGTGAGTTACTTCAGCAAAAGAAAAATATTTATAAGTCTAATGAAATGGTCTCCACATATAAAACTTTTAATGATATAAACAACGCGTTTCGAACACGTAGTGTTCTTCTTCAGGCATTAACTAAGGGTGAGTGTCTCTGAATAAGACTGTTGTTGTTGTGTTGGTACACTCGTCACGATCATATGCTCACGTTTTGACTATATACGAGTCAATATACTCGTACCACGTGTTGTTTTTATGTGAGAGGCATTAAGGTTAGACTCGTGTTTGCGTGCTCGGATATTTTTTATTGTTGAAAATAATGGAACAGAGAATTCGTATTACGTTTTCTGTATATAATGGCACTAAGTTTTCAAAAAAACCCTTAAAAAGTGGACAGTAAAGTACAGTGAGTTACTTCAGCAAAAGAAAAATATTTATAAGTCTAATGAAATGGTCTCCACATATAAAACTTTTAATGATATAAAACAACGCGTTTCGAACACGTAGTGTTCTTCTTCAGGCATTAACTAAGGTGAGTGTCTCTGAATAAGACTGTTGTTGTTGTGTTGGTACACTCGTCACGATCATATGCTCACGTTTTGACTATATACGAGTCAATATACTCGTACCACGTGTTGTTTTTATGTGAGAGGCATTAAGGTTAGACTCATGTTTGCGTGCTCGGATATTTTTTATTGTTGAAAATAATGGAACAGAGAATTCGTATTACGTTTTGTGTATATAATGGCACTAAGTGTTCAAAAAAAACCCTTAAAAAGTGGACAGTAAAGTACAGTGAGTTACTTCAGCAAAAGAAAAATATTTATAAGTCTAATGAAATGGTCTCCACATATAAAACTTTTAATGATATAAACAACGCGTTTCGAACACGTAGTGTTTCTTCTTCAGGCATTAACTAAGGGTGAGTGTCTCTGAATAAGACTGTTGTTGTTGTGTTGGTACACTCGTCACGATCATATGCTCACGTTTTGACTATATACGAGTCAATATACTCGTACCACGTGTTGTTTTTATGTCAGAGGCATTAAGGTTAGACTCATGTTTGCGTGCTCGGATATTTTTTATTGTTGAAAATAATGGAACAGAGAATTCGTATTACGTTTTGTGTATATAATGGCACTAAGTGTTCAAAAAAAACCCTTAAAAAGTGGACAGTAAAGTACAGTGAGTTACTTCAGCAAAAGAAAAATATTTATAAGTCTAATGAAATGGTCTCCACATATAAAACTTTTAATGATATAAACAACGCGTTTCGAACACGTAGTGTTCTTCTTCAGGCATTAACTAAGGGTGAGTGTCTCTGAATAAGACTGTTGTTGTTGTGTTGTGTACACTCGTCACGATCATATGCTCACGTTTTGACTATATACGAGTCAATATACTCGTACCACGTGTTTTTTTATGTCAGAGGCATTAAGGTTAGACTCATGTTTGCGTGCTCGGATATTTTTTATTGTTGAAAATAATGGAACAGAGAATTCGTATTACGTTTTGTGTATATAATGGCACTAAGTGTTCAAAAAAAACCCTTAAAAAGTGGACAGTAAAGTACAGTGAGTTACTTCAGCAAAAGAAAAATATTTATAAGTCTAATGAAATGGTCTCCACATATAAAACTTTTAATGATATAAACAACGCGTTTCGAACACGTAGTGTTCTTCTTCAGGCATTAACTAAGGGTGAGTGTCTCTGAATAAGACTGTTGTTGTTGTGTTGGTACACTCGTCACGATCATATGCTCACGTTTTGACTATATACGAGTCAATATACTCGTACCACGTGTTGTTTTTATGTGAGAGGCATTAAGGTTAGACTCATGTTTGCGTGCTCGGATATTTTTATTGTTGAAAATAATGGAACAGAGAATTCGTATTACGTTTTCTGTATATAATGGCACTAAGTGTTCAAAAAAACCCTTAAAAAGTGGACAGTAAAGTACAGTGAGTTACTTCAGCAAAAGAAAAATATTTATAAGTCTAATGAAATGGTCTCCACATATAAAACTTTTAATGATATAAACAACGCGTTTCGAACACGTAGTGTTCTTCTTCAGGCATTAACTAAGGGTGAGTGTCTCTGAATAAGACTGTTGTTGTTGTGTTGGTACACTCGTCACGCTCATATGCTCACGTTTTGACTATATACGAGTCAATATACTCGTACCACGTGTTGTTTTTATGTCAGAGGCATTAAGGTTAGACTCATGTTTGCGTGCTCGGATATTTTTTATTGTTGAAAATAATGGAACAGAGAATTCGTATTACGTTTTCTGTATATAATGGCACTAAGTGTTCAAAAAAAAACCCTTAAAAAGTGGACAGTAAAGTACAGTGAGTTACTTCAGCAAAAGAAAAATATTTATAAGTGGTGTAAGTTATTCCATAGGTAATTGTATTTTCAAAAACAAAAAAAATCACAAAACACGCAAGAACAAAACATTTTGAATATGAGCGCACAGAGTGCATAGGACTCAAAAAGTGTCCTTATTTAAAAGTAAGCGTATTTGTTAATTATTTTTATTAAATGAATGCTCCTTTGACTTAATAGTACTTTTACCATTTTCAGTGCCGTTTTATATATATTTGAAAACACGTTTTACTTTGTAAGCATAAGTTACTTTTACTAGCAGACAACTCACAAATGAAATAATTTATATATGAAATAATATTTTATTGAAATAAAATATAACCAAATGGCATTTAAATAAAAATGAAATTCTAATATCTATGTGAAATTTCTCAGATGACGATTTTTTTTCTTTTGATTTGATATTATTATTATATTTGGTGTTTGTTTTATAATATTTAGGATTAATGATTAAGTATTTATTGATTTTAAGATTTAACGACTAATTTATAAACAATTTTCAAAAAATCGCAATTCTATGAGCCATATATTTTAATCAAACAAAGGATTATAAGAAATCATATATAAAAAAAAATTTAAAATGTCTTTATAAATGTTCCTTCATAACATAATCCTTGTAAGTCTAGATTATTAAAATAGTTTTGAATTAATGATGGAATCCTTAATTATGAGGATTCTTTAATATGTTGGTGGAATTGTGTGTGTGCGTCTAATTTTATGTATAAGGGAGTGGGTGAGAGTGTTTCTATGTCTATTTTAATATGTGTTTCCTTCTGGGTGCATGTCTGTGAGTGCGTGCGTGAACAGGTATGTGTGTGTTAGAGTGTGCTGTAGGTGTTTTGTGTATATTTGTCAATGTCTGTGTGTGTGTGATTATGTTTTATGTCTGTATAAGTGCACGTTTCTGTTTGTGTGTGTGTGTGTGTGTGTGTGTGTGTGTGTGTGTGTGTATGTGTTTGTATGTGTGTGTGTGTATTAGTGTGAAAATGAGTATGTATGTATGTGAGTCTGCTTCGTATGTGTGTATAATAAATTGCTCTGCTAAGGTTGGTATCCCGCAGGAATATTAAGTATTACACCCTGTTCACGCCTAACTTATATTTAGCAACAACTTCCCCTCATACCCTAAGACTGACAATTCCCACCTGTTTCTATAGTGTACACTTTCATTTTTAGTTCATAGAAGTAAAATTATTTTGATAAACATTTTTTTTTTTAGTTGACTAAAGTTAAAAAAAATATAAGAAATATCACAAAAAAAATATTGATGTACTATATGTAAATGTAATTTAAATTTAAAACAAATGGTTGTATAGATAAAACAACAGTTGTATTTATAAGTGTTTTATCTACTGCTGATTCAAACGTGATGCCTATTTGAATAAGAAAGGAATTAAAGTGGTCCATTGATTTGCATAATTAATGAAACATAAACGATTTTTCCATTCTGCCACCATCTGCACAGTTTAACGTTAAAAAGGCATTCAAAACCCTTATTTACTCAAAAATCATTATGTGTATTACTGGCTAATTAAAACTGAAATTTATTTATTTAGGATTAATGATTGGGTACTTATTGATTTTAAGATTTAATGACTAATTTATAAACAATTTTCAAAAAACCGCAATTGCATGAGTCATATCTTCAAATCAAACTAAGGAATATAAGAAACTATATATAAACAAATAAATATCCAACAATTAAACAATATGCAATTAGATTATTACATCTTGTAGAATAATACAAGTACTGGTATTTATTTCACAGATAAATAAAATAATGTATCTTTCAGAAGTATGATATTCTTGAATATAAAAAAGAAATTTTAATGTTTTAACAATTTTAATCAAAACTGGTCAAAACCTCAACACTGTTTACTCAAAGGGCACAACTGTAGAATGAACATTGTTTAAATTAGTAATATGATTTCTATCATTTATTGAATTTAGACAGTTTTTAATGGTTAAATCACAGAAATGAGAATTATATATATATATATATATATAATATATATATGTATCACCGATAGAAACTAATACCTTTCAATCGTAGCAAGTGGTCTTCGTCAGTGCCAAAGCCCAATTGAGCGATTCAACATCTCTCAACTTATGTAAATTGAGATTCCACACTGACGAAGACTGCTTGTTAACATTGAAAGAGCTAAATATTTTTCTTCATTTCTTACTGTGGTTTGGATGTAGATTTCAATTCACGTGTTTATTGCGAAATCATATATATATATATATATATACAAAACAGTAATGAATTGTCGACCTTGGGACAGATATATAACATAAAAAGGATAAATCGGGATGTAGTCAGTTTCTTTCACTTCCAATCAAACTCTCATTGCCGACGTTTCGATTTTTTTCAATTTTTTTTTTATTCTTCAAAAAGATTTTGACTAAAATTGAAACGTCAGCAATGAGAGTTTGATTGGAAGTGGAAAAAACTGACCAAATGCCGATTTATCCCTTTTATGTTATGTATACCATATATTCATATGGTTTCTCAACCAGTGATTCTTAAAATCCAAGAATTGATTTCTTAAGGATTATTGGTCAAAAGAAATAACACTCCTGTTTATAGGCGGACGTTTCGTCAAAAATTGGTTTTCTGAAGGATAGTTTTTGAAAAATTTCGGCGTATAAAAAGTAGTGTTATGTATTTATATATATATATATATACACCAATTAACAAGAAGGTAGCACACAGATAGACAGAGGAATTACTCACTTCTGAATTTCAACCATCGTCGTCATCAGGAGGCGAAAAGTCTCGCTGGAAGGTAGAGCAACAACTGAGCACAATCAGGAGCAGCACAACCACTAGTCAGTACATCCACTACAACCACCATCCGTGAAGGGAAGAGAATGAAATGAAGAGTAAAATTAAGAAGTAAAAATAGAATAAAAATAATTATTCAAAAATAATAATGTAATAACATCAAAAAAAATAATAAGAGAATTGTTAAATGTTATTGTTAATTGCAATAACAAAAATTAAAAGATGAATAAAATAATAATAAAGAAGAAATATGTAAATTAAAAAAAAAATGTATTAAACAAAAATTAATTAAGGGTTGAGGTTGAGTCCAGGGGTAGATCGAGCAGCAAGCAAGCATATGTATGCTTCCTCAGAAGCTCTTAATATTACTTTGGTATTGGAATCCGAGATCTGATTGAGTATTTGAACTGGGATATACATTTCTATATATATATATATATATATATGTATATATATTCGTAAATGTTGGTAGCAGTCCTTCCTTGATACACACATTATTGAAAATGACACCAAATTTAGAATGCCTTAATACATAGAACTTACAAGATCGCATCTAATTGGGAAATTTTCAACAGGGACATTAACAGAACGAAGCAAGCGTTCGTCAATAATGGCTATTCAAATGAAAATTTTGATCGCATATTGAAGCAATACCTTCAGGTAAGAAGTGTAAAGCGAATCAATGAAGATAGGCAAGCTATAGTTCATAAAGTTTATTATAAGAACCAGTTTTCAGAGCAACACAAGCTAGATGAAAGAATATTGAAAGACATTATAAGAAATAATGTTAGTTGTAAAAACGATAATGAAAAGGTAACACTGGTCACTTATTATAAAAGCCCACGTGTGAGTAGCCTGTTTATTAAGAATAATAACCAGGACAAAAGTTCAACTTTAAAGGAAAGAAATCTGGTGTACGAGTATACATGTACTAATGGGGACTGTGAAACCCAAAAACACTCGTACATTGGTATGACTACCACTTCCCTATCAAGAAGGCTCACCATGCACCTAATGGCCGAAGCCCCCAAAAAACATACGCAGGACAAACATACTGTTAAATTAACAAGAGAGATGCTGGTTGCAAAATAATAAAAAAAGAGAGTAACCACCATAGACTGAAAATTTTAGAGGCTATATTAATTCAAAAATTCAAGCCACTCCTTAATATTCAGGTGGAAAATAGTAGCCGTATTTTGAAGCTGTTTAGTTCGCATCAAGGGCAGCCAGAAACCCTTGCAGGTAGCGGCGCAGGCCGGGAGGCCACTCACCCCACAGATTAACGCCCAACTATACTTAAACTTTATGGAAAAAACCCCCCCTTCTACCTTCTCTGTATATAATAAACCAGGTTTTCACATTAGATCTTATTCACGTCCTGATGATGAATGTTGATCATTCGAAACATGTCGACCATAGGAGATGTACTTTATTGTGTAGACGAAATAACAAGAGTGTTATTTAGAAAAATTGAGAAACTTGTTAAGAAACAGGTATCAGCTAAATTTGGTGTCATTTTCAATAATGTATATATATATATATATACATATATATATATATATATATATATATATATATATATATATACTTTTTCGTTGGAAATACGATCCAAAACGGACAAATATAGTTCAATATAGACAAAGAAACATAGAGAAATCAAAAGAACACACTTACAGTCTCTAATTTTTGGTTTGAACCGTCTTCAGGAGAGATAAGAGAGGGAAACCAAGCGCACTGGTGGTCTCTGGACCAGTGCGCTTGGTTTCCCTCTCTTATCTCTCCTGAAGACGGTTCAAACCGAAAATTAGAGACTGTAAGTGTGTTCTTTTGATTTCTCTATGTTTCTTTGTCTATATTGAGCTATATCTATATATATATTTATATATATAATAATCTTGACTAGTAATAGTCTTAGTCTAAATTAATTAGATGAAATAAGCAGTAATAGTTGTAGGTTAATCTCGATAATTCTGTCAAATTGGTCCAATTCTGTCAAACGGTTGACTTTGTTATTGTTTGTCATGATATTGACTTTGTTATTGTTTGTCAGGTTATTGACTTTGTTATGTATTTGGTTTCGGTTAGTGGAGAATCTCACGTCTCAGCTTTTCCTTTTCCTACCTCTCCTGAAGACGGCAAGATAGCCAAAACGATCAGAATAGTAACTGTTAGTACTCTTTTATGTTTTCTAGTGATAACTTTATATATATAAAACCAATTAAAACGAAGGTAGCACACATGTAGGCAAAGGAATAACTCACTTCTATATTTTGACCGTCCCTGTCATTATATATATGAAGTTTAAACCACAACGGAAAAAAGAAAACAATAGAAATAAATGCTCTGATTACATACATTGAAAGGCCTGAGAGCATTTATTTCTATTGTTTTCCTTTTCCATTGCGGTTTAAACTTCATTGATTTCATCACGTGTTTATTTATTGTAATTTTTCTGCATATATATATATATATATATATATATATATATATATAATATATATCAATGATCAAACCACAATAAGAAAATGGGAAAGCAAGACCTTTCAACCGTAACAAGCGGTCTTCGTCGAAGTTGGGCTTTTGACTCTGACGAAGACCGCTTGTTACGGTTGAAAGATCTTAGTCTTGCTTTCCCATTTTCTTATTGTGGTTTGATCATTGATTGTTATTTCACGTGTTTATGTGAAATCTTTATATATATATGGTATATAATATTTAGTAGGTTGTTAAATGAACAGGTCAAGAAGAGACCGAGAGTATATGTATATAGTTAATAAATGATAACTAGCTTTACTGAATTTATTCGTTTTGTTAGTGTAAGCTGACTATACATAACATGTATAACTAGAAATTCTTATCCTTTTTGACTATTTCTTCAACTTTGAATTTTAGCAAGTTTTAATGCATTTATGAAAGGGTTTTAGGTATTTATAATGCGTGGAGTGTGACTGGTGATGTAGCACCGGCTAGATGATTGGGTCATTAACACTTGTTTATGGTTAAGCAATTAGCCCGAGTGGCTGGCGGAGGTAGGAGGCGGACGTGCGGCAGGGGATACAGATAGCCTGAGAAGTGGTGCTGTAAAGACACTACGTGCTGCCCCGGAGACCTTTATCTCTCATCCAGCAAGTCCAAGCCTCCCACCCCAAGCAGCTGCTCCTCCTAAATCACTTTGCAAATATAAACACCTATCAGTCGATTTAGCCAATACGAACTTTTAACCATCCATTACACAATATACTTCAAAAATCCTCCAATCAGTTACAACGTGGCTATACTTTGAACATAATTAGTGTCTACAAAAATAATGATAATAATAATTAACCAACTTGATTTCTAGTTTACTATAAGCAAAGTATAGTGATCTTGAGATATTCAATGGTGAGATTTTGACAGATTTACATGTTTTGAGTACCCTAAGTCTTTTATTGACAATTTTTCGTTAATATCTGTTTGTGGATTTGTGAGTGTGTCCAAACGTTTCAAAGCACGCAGCAGTCCAAACCGTTTCATAGATTGAAATAATATTTTACACACAAATTTGTCTTGTATGTAGATATACCCTATTCTATGGGAAAATATTGCATGATGGAAAAGTCACTTTTATGGCCAAATTGTGGTTTTTGAAATTTTCTTTCTCTTAAACTACAAACTCTAATGAAAATCTAAAATGCTTGTAAGCATGATACAAGTCATACTATTTGGAGATCAAAATGAAATTTTACCTAAAAATAAAAATATATATACAGTTTGTTGAATGCCTTTTTATCAAAATTATATGGATGGAAATAGAATTTATGATACATATTATAATATTTCAGAGAATTTATTTTTGACACTAATCTGCCTATGACTATAGAGCAATAATTTTTTTTAAAAAGCTAAATATAAATTAGCAATTAAAAAAATTCATGAAATTTTAATTATCACCTCCTATGTGTAGTTGCGAATTACGTACAGTGAGTCTTCATACAGCTGCCTAATTTGGGTTGCATTTTCAATATATTCTTTAAAGCATATTTCGTTGGTTGATCAAAAGCAAAAGTTCTGGATCAGTTACTTGTTTGAAAAGACGTTGATATATTTCTACATTCCATATTACGCTTTAGACATTTATTTTCATTATTTTAGCATGAACATTCTTTTGTTTCCTATTTGATAGTATCATGGCTATTCTGAAAAAAAAGTTGCAGTAATGTTATAACTAGTTATGCCATATATGTAAAAAATTGTAATATTTATCCATTATAGTGATCATTCATATTATAATTATAACAAAAATAGCACAATAAAGAAATTATTGAATCAGTAACAGTAGAAACTACTGGAAAAATAAAGGAAACGAAAGAAACTGCCTGATGCCATTTATGTCACCAGAGAGCAACAAATTAACAATATTAAGGTAACAAAAATGTTACAAAGGAAAGTAGATGATAGCTAATCCAATTCGAATAGATGAAAGCAACTAACAGTGAAAATAAAGGAAGTAAGGAAAACATTAAGGGTTGAATCAATAAGGAATATTAAAGTATTTATGGAAGAAGATAAACAGAACAGCAAGGTAATTAGAGATTATATTTACATATCTACCACAAATAACTTTTGGGTCAACTTGTTTAACAATATTAATTAAAAGGACATAATATTGTCTAATCTAAGAGACCCGTAGTACTATTGAGAAAGCTTTGGAAATGATTTTTAAACAGGGCACTTTAAAAAAGTGTGTGCTTTTTCTTTTCTAATGAATTTTTATTCTCTTATTGGTTTTTTTTTCTTTAAAGTTTTCTTCATTTACCGTTTCCTTTTTTTTTCCTTATTGCTTAAACTGATCCCTAGCGGGTGATAACGTCAGCCGTTTACCAGCTTTTTGTTTGATCAGTGATTCTACATTGGAAGTCATAAATTTTGCCTAACTCAAGTGCATTTCGAGTAAGGATCGTGACATCGTACAGGCACAGGATGGATGGCTTAACATCCTCTCTGAAGGAACGATGTACCCAAATTTATTCACCTTCTGCATGAATAAATCGAGGGCCAGGTGGGGATTGAACCCCGGACTACCAACACAGAAATGAGTTCGTTAACCACTGAGATAACCTGGTCCCTTTTCATTTACCATAATTTTTGTATTTCATTCTTTCATGCAACCTAATTGTAACAGCTTTTTTCTACCTTTCGTTGTAACCTTTTTATTACCTTGCCTTTGTTAGTTTGTTACTGTCTGTTGCCTCCGAGCATTTACCTCATTTTCTGTATTTGTCTAGCAGTTATGTATAAGAATAATCATAAAATTAAAATCGCTGTTTACTAGTCCTAGAAGAATTAATAGAAATATTTCATTTAAGAAAAATCAATATATTATACTGGGAGGATTCTAAAAATTACTTCTCCACACAAAAAAGTTTAATATAAAAGCTATCAACGCGTTTTGAACACTTAGTGTTGTTTTTAGTAAATACCAAACTACAACAGATTGCACAAGTAATGAAACAATGTATTATGACTGAATTGAGCAAGATGAAAGATCATTTGGAGCGTGGGATTGGGTCCATGTTGGACGAGGATACAGAAAGTATTTGACATGGGTTAGCCTGAGAGGGAATGGCTCAAGAGCGTTGAAAATCATGGATTTGGCAGGTGCTTTTAGCTGAAAGTGAACGATAATCCAAGTTGAAATGGGATCCAGAATACCAACATAACAAACCCGTCCTCATGATTAGACAAAGCCTACAAATACGGGACTTCAATTTAATTACTGCAATCCAAACCTATGTCCATAATTAAATTAAATCACCGCAAATACATGATGTTATTAAGCAAATAATCAAAACAGTACTACAACATTTTCGGGATAATTTGAAATAATCCAAGTGTAATTTATAATAATACAAGCTTAATTTAAAATTATCCAAGTTTAATTTAATTTTGTTCAAATTGATATTTGAAATAGTTTGTCAACTTTAAAATGCATATATACCACACTGATGTTTAAATTGAAGTTGGATTATTTTAAATTAACCCGAAAAAATTTAGGCAATCAAAAAATATCTGAAACAACTGGCTCTGCTTGTTGGCACGGCATTCAATTATTTTAATTGCTGTAATCATAGGGTTTCGATTACTCTTTTTAAAAGTAATAAGCCATTTATATTATTATCCTTTAATGACTCTAAACTTCATAGCTTTTTGAATTGTAATTAAACAGGTAACTAATTACACAACAGTCGTGAGTTTTCAATAACCAGCACAAAAATCGATTATTAATACTAATTGAAAGTCATACAAAATGCACTACATTTGTTCTAAGCTTATTCAGTCTAATAGAATGGAATCTTTATTCGCTTTTAAACACCACCCGTTAAGAATAACAGTTAAAAGAAATCAATCCGAACTATTGTCCCTTAATGATCAAACCACGATAAGAAATGGGAAAACAAGACTAAGATCTTTCAACCGTAACAAGCGGTCTTCGTCAGAGTTGGGTTTTTGACTCAGACGAAGAACACTTTTTACGGTTGAAAGATCTTAGACAGTTGGGTTTTTGATTTTGACGAAGACCGCTTGTTACGGTTGAAAGATCTTAGTCTTGTTTCCCATTTCTTATTGTGGTTTGATCATTGATTGTTATTTCACGTGTTTATGTGAAATCTTTTTATTGTCCCTTAATATATGAAGATATTATTTTGGTCACTAGAATATGATAACTTTTACTATAAACAAATAAAAGAAAGTTTTGTCGCAACATTGCTTAGAATTGACTTATTTCGAGTTATCTTAACTTTTACACAATAGAAACTGAGTCCACCCATAGAAAAAGACCTGTTTGTTTGATTGTCCAAACATTTTATCACAAGCCAAATCCCCCATCATAAGTCATAGCAAGCTGAAATTTTGACAGTATGTTTGTTTATGACTAACTTAAAAGCTAAGCTTTCATTTTAATTGGAAACTCAACGTAGAAGCAAAGTTATAAACTTTTAAGCGTTATTTGGCTAGCTATACAGGTATACAATATATAGTTAAATAAAAAATAGAGGTATTTTTAGATTGCTGATACTGATCAATTAGCAAGAAGGTATTGTTAAGTGATTTTAATTTCGTTTGCGTTTATGTCAATTTCTTTTCTTTGAAAAAGTGATTCCTACTCACTCCGCGTACTAAATAAGAAGTACGCTTAGGATGAAATAAAATTTGAGTTCCTTATCCAACGCTGCAAAACGTAAAGGAAACTCCAGATCTAATGACAGTTATAGAATGTACTTATAATGGTGCTTTCTACTATTCTTTAATTTCTAATAATTTTTTGGAATGTCATGTACCTTTTCTGAATTTTTGTAAAATACCCGTCAAAGACGGGCAAATCTGGTAGTTAGGTATATATAAAAATATTAAAAAAAAAAGTATAGCAGAAAAACATATGTTTCATTCTACTGATAAATTCTTAGATATGATCATCAAAGTCAAACCTGAAGGAATTTTGAACGTAGAGTCATTTTTCACCAATGCCTGTTAAACCACTGAAATCATACGTGATTTCATCTGGTTATATATGTGGTGATATATAACTGTAATATATCACTAGAAACAATAAAATGATACCAGTTCAATTAATTACTACACGAATGCACACCAGTAGCACTTTTTTCCACTTGTGGATCAATGTATGCACCAACTGGGGGCCAGGTTAGCTCAGTGGTTGACGTGCTCGCCTCTGATCTGATAGGACCGGGGATCATTCCCACCTGGCCCTCAATTTACTCATGCAAGAGGTAAATCGCTACTCTAAATACATTGGATTTAGTCAAAATTTAGGACTCCCACTGTAGAATCAATCTTCATTGTGTGGCTTCACAAAGAGCCAATGCTCGGCCTACGTGTGTTCTCTTGTGGGACTACTACTGCAACCTAACCTAACGTATGTACCAATTAATGGCATCACTCTAGGCTCAGCACTTGGTTTGATATTTGCCAACTATTGCATGTGTCACCTTGAAAATAACACATTTTATAAAAAAGATGACATCACATCTATCATACTCGTATACTGCTGATATAGTATATGTTGATAAGTTATACCAAGAAACACAAACCAAATAAACGCATTTGAGAAATTAATAGCGTAGCACCAAATTGGGAAAATATTCATCACAAGCATTAATATAACAAAAAAAAAACAGAATTTGTTAATAACAGGTACTATAATGAAAATTTTGATCGCATTTTAAAATAGTACCGATATGTAAAAAAAATATTACAAAAAATAGACAAATAATAGTACTTAAAATTTATTATAAAAATCATTATTCAGAACAGTTTGAACCTTATGAAAGAGTATTAAAAGACATAGTAAGGAACAATGTGAGGTGCAAAACATAAATGAAAAGTAACACTGGCCACTTACTATAAAAGCCCACCTGTGAGTAGTCTATTTTTAGAAAATAATAACCAAGCGAATACCTTGCCTTTCAAGGAAACGAATCTGGTGTAGGAGTATACTGTACTAATGGGGACTGTGAAATCCAAAAACACTTACAGCCGTATGGCTCTAACACCTCCTTATCAGGAAGGCTTACCATGCACTTAATGGCAGCAACATAAAAAAAGCGTATGCTTGAGGAAAACATAGTAAAATTAACCTTACTGCAAATAAACCAATAATTAAAGAAAGAAAGTAACCACCATAAACTGTCAATTTTAGAAGCTGTACTAGTTCAAAACACTTTTAAATATTCTTGTTGAAAATAGTAGGAACATTTTAATTTTGATTTGATTTATATCAAGGACTAGAATAATCCCTTGGAAATAGTAACTCAAACTACAAAGACATTTGCCCTATATGATTAACGACCATTTTATGTTGAACTTGAAGAAAAAGATCCCCCCCCCCCCACCAGCCATGTACTCACCTTGTTTATATTAACGGAAAAAATCACACAAAAAGTTATTCAGGCTGTAAATATGAATGTTTAGAATGAAAGTTTGTTTGTCTAGACGTAATAATGAGAGTGTTCTTTAAAAAAAATTGAGATGCTTTTTTAGGTAACAGGTATCAGCTAAAATTGGTGTCATTTTTAATAATGTATGTTTTAAGGAAGGACTGCTACAAAAATTTACAAATATTAATCTTTATATGATTTCATTTATCGTTATTCTAATGTAGTGCAATAAGTTATTATGTGGTATTTACTCATTGTAGGGTAAAAATCTAATGAAATGGTCTCCACATATAAAAATTTTAATGATATAAACAACGCGTTTCGAACACGTAGTGTTCTTCCTCTGGCATTAACTAAGGATGCGTGCCTTAGTTAACACACTTAAACATGAGAAGTGAACACACTTAATCATTAAGTCTTATTCAGAGGCACGCATCCTTAGTTAATGCCTGAGGAAGAACACTACGTGTTCGAAACGCGTTGTTTATATCATTAAAATTTTTATATGAGGAGACCATTTCATTAGATTTTTACCCTACAATTTATCGTTATTCCTATTGTAGACCTATAATAAAACTTTTATGTAAACTGAAACATTGAGTTCCAAAATTCTTGTTGCAAATATAAAAATGTGTATATTCCCTTCAATTTGATTGTTGTTACCTTCAACTTGTTTTGTATATATATGAATAACTAACCATTTCCTCAACACATTCTATTTCCCTTCTTTTACTCATTTTTCTGATATTCTACTTGTCGATAAACTCTCTATTCAAAATGTTTGTCTCAGTAAGTGTTTTCATCTGCTGTTGTTGTAATCCTTTTTGCAAACATTTGTTCAAAAACTTGATGCTAATTTCATGAATTGTTAACTATTTAGAGAATTTTTCGCCTGTCTGCATTACTTTATCAGTTGTTCAGAAAATAAAAAGATTAATTAAAAAAAATTGTTCCCTTTCCGTTTATACTGATCTATCAAAAATTTTCAACTATTGCTACAAAACTAATTAGCCATTAACTTATCTAAATATCACGATATCTTTTAACTTCATAGACTATTATATATATATATATATATATATATATATATTTCTGTATGAGGGCAGCAATTCTTCACGTAAGCACATTTCATTATAAACAGCAGCTTTTGCGTTCATGACTTTTAAGCTGGTCTGCTCTAGTTTTTTAACAACTTTACAGTGGGCTGGTATTATATCCAAATCTTGTATCTAAAGGATATATTTCTGCATGAGCAGGTAAATAAAACAACTTTTGAAACGAAAATCTTTATAACAAGGAACACAAACAAAAACAATTAGATGTGTAAACAAGCTTTCGGCCTCTAACATAGGTCATCTTCAGGTTAACAAAAGGAAAAAAAAAGTTTTTTTCCTTTATGTATAAAATATATTACATAAAATATGTATTAAAATATATTATGTATAAAATATATTTATGTATATATATATATTACGTATATCACATATATATGTGATAGATAAATAACTAATCAAGATGAATCAGATCTTTCAACCGTAACAAGCGGTTATGTCAGAGTCAAAAACCCTACTCTCCTGACGAAGACCGATTCTTAGGGTTGAAAGATCTTGGTCTCTCATTTCTTATTGTGGTTTGATAATTGATTGTTATTTCAATCAATAACAATCAACTTTCAATCAATCAAATTTCATCAACGTGTTTATCGTGCAATCGTTATATATATACACACACACTCACTCACACCCCCCCCCACACCCCCCCCCCCCACACACACACACCCACACACACACACACACACACACACATATATATATATATATATTATACCTTTAGGAGGCACACATCCTTGATACATATCTAATTATTTTATTTTCTAAAATGCTAGAAAAGTTGTCTAGAAAAGTTATAAGAACAACGATGCAGGGAGAGTTTAATACAATATATATTTTGCAGCAGCTTATGCATTGACTAACCCTTTGCTAGTTGTCTCCAATTTCCAGACTACATTATGCTAGATCAACAGTAATCTCCATAATCTCCAATTCATATTGGAATGTATTGTACTGCATATTTCAATGTATTACATATTGCAGTATCCACTGCATATATATTTATATAGATTTCACTTGTTTATTGTAAAATCTTATTATATGTATAATAAGTTCACGTGGGTCTACCCTCCGAAAATAACCACGCATTCAAAAGAAAATGAAAAAATACCTAAGGCCATTCACAATAATTCGTTGTCAATGAACTACTATATTATTTGATATTCTCTCATTATTAACACGACACTTCAAAAGACCTTAAAGTAATTTTATTGTTGAACTTAATTTTATGGTATATATATATATAATATATATATATATATGCTTTTAAAAACTGGATGTCTGTTTCCACTTGATTTAATTTTGTCTTATATTTTTCCAAAATACGAAATTTTTTCTTCAACTTAAAAATTAATTCACCATAATTTCTTGTTTTATTATTGAACATGTTTCGGTGTACGTTCACCATCTTCAGCAAAACACACGATTAATTACAATTTTGTAATTGCTGAAGATGGTGAACGTACACCGAAACATGTTCAATAATAAAACAAGAAATTATGGTGAATTAATTTTTAAGTTGAGTTCTGAGTTGAAGAAAAAATTTCGTATTTTGGAAAAATATAAGACAAAATTAAATCAAGTGGAAACAGACATCCAGTTTTTAAAAGCATGTATTGAAGAAGGACTGCTCCCAACTTTTACAAATATATATATATACAAAATTCAAAAAGAAAACACAGAAATTAAACAGAAACTCACTACAATATTTTGATGGCCTCGTCATCAGCAAGATAGACGAGAATCGTTTCGAAAACTGGCAACGAATTATATGTATATATATTTCAATGTCAACAAAAAAAAAACATGGAAAAATTAAAAGTACACTCTTACAGTCTCTAATTTTTGGTTTGAACGGTCTTCAAGGCAGATAAGAGAGGAATACCAAGGTGTTCAAACCGAAAATTAGAGACTGTAAGTTCTAATTCAGACGGTCTCCAACCGTCTCTAAACCAATGCGCTTGGTTTCTCTCTCTTATCTCTCCTAAAGACGGTTGAAACCGAAAATTAGAAACTTTAAGTGAGTGATCTTAATTTCTCTATGTTTCTTTCTGTTCATTGAACTATATAAATATTATTTCACTCAAAATTCGAAGAAAATGATCCTAACTTGACGAAAATCAGCTCAAAAATGAAGAAAAGCAACACACAGAGAAAGAGAAACACTTACAAACTCAAATTTTCGGATGATCCGTCTTCAGGAAAAAATTTGAGTTTGTAAGTGTGTCTCTTTCTCTGTGTTGCTTTTCTTCGTTTTTGAGCTGATATATATATATATATATATATATATAAACGTCTATGCCACAGTAGAAAATCAGAAACAAGACTAAGATCTTTCAACTGTAACTGTATTAATATTATTATATTAATATATACATAATTTTTTTCAGTACCTTTTCTACCTGTAGGGACAACTTCTACTATCTGATGGTGACAATTGTCAAAATATAGAAATGAATTGTACCAGTTATTTGTCTATTTTTTCCATGTATTTGATGGCTGTGCTCTTTGATTGTTTCCTCAATAAAAGAGTCGTCGAACGATGTTCTTCCTAGTCAACTTTAATACTTTGATATTCTTGACAGGTCAGGACAGTCTGACCAGTGTTGATCTTGCAAACTGCAACTACTCTTCAATTGTGCAGTTTACCAGCGGTCTCTCGGGCAGTTATATAAGTGGCTGTTCTCCATTACCTCATGTATGCAGAATAATGTACAATAGTTCTTAGGACGCAGTACTATAATCACCCTCAATAAAGTAAAAAATAAATGTTCACAGTGTGGTTGAATTGTTTGCGGTGAACATTCCATTCTATCACTTCATATTTAAGAAAGTTACTATTCTGGTAATCTTGATTTTTAGTAAATACCAGCTGTGACTTCAAGAAGACTTGCGAAGAATACTTGAACTACTATTATGAGTTGTTTAATAAACAAGAAGAGAAACAAAAACAAGTATACTGAAAAGTTGCAATAAAAATAATAGTAATAACAATAATAATATAAGTAAGGAAACCTATTGCTTTGATGAAATTTTGATAATGAAGTGTTCCTTTAAAATGAAGGGTGAAACACCTAAAGGAGAGTCCCTTATAAGGCGATGATTAATAAATCAGTAGTGGACAGTGGACTGGGAGAAGAGGCTGGAGAGGTAAGGACTTGAGAAGGGCTAAGGACCGTCCCTTTGTGTGTTATAGGGCCCATTAGGCTCCCTTAAGCCCTTTTCAAACTATCAACGACCTACGAATTTACATTAGCTCCACTCTTTACTGTTTACACTTAACTTCTAACTTATTTATTGCAATCCTGAGAACATTTATCATTAGTTGGCATCTTGCCTTTGACTATGCATGTGAAAGTAAAGAATAACTATACTCTTAATTAAACTGTTTATAATTCTTATACCTATTTTGTCATTTAATTTGGCTGAGTATCTGTCCTACATACTTTACAATTAAACCATCGTGTTTAAAAAGAATAATAAAGAAAATAAAAATAACAATTATAAGTTAATGAAGATATTTGATTAAAGTTTTTTTACGAAAACAATTACAACTAGTTAATAAAAGAACATACTGTATTATTAAACTTATTGATTTATAAAATAATCTTTTTTTTTTTAATTTTGAAGTTTAACTTCTGGGCTTTGGCCTCTGCTAACTCCATCCATTTTCTTCATTCCCGAGAGACTCTGAACCAAGTTGGTCCCACTGGTTCTTTAAATTCATCTTCCCATCTTCTTCTTTGTCTTCCCACGTTTCTTTGTGTGTATATCTTCCTCTTTCCGAAGAGATAAACACCATGAGTAATCTTTAATCAATACACAAACAAATTTTCACAAACTCTTTCACTTCCATCTCTTTCTCTCTAATATATATATAAAAAAGTACACATTTTTATATAGTGTTGAAAATAAGATTTGCTGCCAGGTATTTTCTGCCAATATATTATATTGGTATACATTAAACCAAAAAGATTACTTTTAGTATTTGTGTCTTCAGAATGAAGAAAAAATATTGTCGACAGAACACTTATAAAGAACTTTTATGAGAAATTAATGAACAATAACCTAGGACTTCATAAAGTAGATGAAGTATTGATTAATGGAATAATTAAACCGATGATGACTCCTTCAATTATGAAACATTAAACTCAGTCAGGGTTAACAAACATTTTAGTGACTTTAATCAACCAGGTTACTTCTCAGGAAGAGAGTAGAAAGGAAGAAGAAGAGGTACGTGCATTCAAGACTGTGGGTGGAAGGCGACTGAGAGTTCGAGGCAGTAGTTTCAATTCCAATCCACTGTAATTGACACTATGCCATCCTTATCGAGCTTGAGTCCCTTATAAGAGATAAATAAAGTTAAAAAAGGGGACAGCAAAAAGGAGAAGATAGTAAAGAAGCATTAGAAACCAAATTATAACTTCAGTCAACAAACCGAATATAAATAAATAAAAAAAAAATAAAGCCCAACAACAAAATTTAACAAAAAATTTAAAAAAAAATATATTTAACGTTTAGGGATTAAGCCAGGTGATTAAGTCGCCAAATGACCATTTTTTTTATTTATTTATCTTCAGTTTGTTGACTGAAGTTATAATTTGGTTTTTTATGCTTCTATACCATCCTTTCCTTCTTTTTCTCCACTTATTGTATCTTTATTTTCTCTCTTCATTATCTCTATACGGTACTGGAGTTCGATAACCCTGGAATGAATCAGTCAGCAGCGCTACAACCGCCTTGCAATTGAAACCACTACCTGGAACACCACTTCTTTCCTTTTACTTTTTTCCCGAAGACAAACTTCGAGGTTCAAAATATTGACCCAAAAAATGCTCTCGTTTTTTGTGTGTTATTTTTTTCAGTTATTCAACTGTTCAGTTTGGACTGTTTAGTAATTTTATATATATATATATATATATATATATATATATTGATAAAAGCATCGACCGTGGAATAGAAACAAAGATATAGTTTATCGGGACTTGGTCAGTTCTTCAGGTTCAAATTAAACTCTCATTGCCAACGTTTCGGTTTTCAACTTCTGTCTATGAAAAAGGTTTTAAATAAAAACCGAAACGTTGGCAATGAGAGTTTAATTTGAACCTGAAGAACTGACCGAGTCCCAATAAACTATAGTTTTGTTTCTATTCCACGGTCGATACTTTTATCAATATATATATATATATATATATAAACTGGCAACAACAGTCATATGGCAGCAAATCTTATTTTTAACAATATTTATATATATTGAGAGATGAAGAGAGTGGATGTGAGAGAGAGTGTGAAAGCTTGTTTGCGTATTGATTAAAGATTACTCTCAGAATTATCACAAACTTTTGAAATGTGAGCAATTAAGCAGGATTAGTTTTGATCATGTATTGGTTTCTTTTTTATTTCTCATTATCGTTGAGATTAAATATTACATGGTTATTGAAAATTGGCAATTATCTGTTCAAATTTGATTTGCTAATTAAAAAGGAGCCGTTTAAAATGATGTAAATATAATTAAACATGTATAATGGTAAGCATTGAGAATTAGTTTCAACGCCAATCATTGTGTCAAAGAATAACTGAAAATGTATAGCCAGAGTTTGATATGATTAGACCAGTTGGATTTTCGGAAATTAATTTTCTTTCATTTGTCAATCAACAATGGCATTTAAGTTATATTTAACTTGCCATTATTATTAGTTAAATATTTGGACATTTATTTCTCTTGGGATTTCGTTACAAAGGAGATCTGGAATGATCTACATTCCAGTGTTGATTAAACATATCATTGGTAATCAATTTATATTTAAATTTGTTTCAATACACCTATCATGGAAATGTATTAGGGAGAGGAGAGAGAGAGAGAGAGAGAGAGAGAGAGAGAGAGAGAGAGAGAGAGAGAGGAGGGGCAGATTGAGTGAGTGGGAAGGAGATAGGACTAAGACAGGAGTAAAAGAGTGAAAGTGATTTGGAAAATGAGTGAGATAAAGAAGAAAGATACTGAGGGATAGTAGGACAGAGGGAGAGAGAATTGGGAGGGAGAATGGAGGGAGAGGGGAGGGAGAAAAGAGCATCGCAGTGAAAGTGGGAAGGAGGATGTTTGAGACGAGAAGAGAGATACTGAGGGATAGTAAGAAAGCAAGATAGATAGATAGAGAGAGAGAGAGAGAGAGAGAGAGAGAGAGAGAGAGAAAGAATGGGTAGGACATGGTGGATTAATAGAGAGACAGTGTGATCAATATATAGACTATAGACAACGCCTATAGCACTACTGTGGAGATCATATTATATTAATCAAAACAGTTTCAGTCTTACTTTAACTTAATAATATTTCTAATTCCCTTCTATTTATTAGCAAAGTTTGGAATAACTTGTCAAGGAGATAGGAGGTTATTTTTAATTGAAAAATATTGCCATAACACTCTTTTACTCTTTTTAATTTATTTTTTCGATCACTGTCTTCTTTTCATCATACTCTCCCCCCCCCCCCCTATCACTTACTCTCACTCACCCTATTAACACGTCTATTCTTTCTCTTCTTCTTTTCTCTTCTTTTCCCTCTACTTTACTGTCTCTCTTATCTCACATTGTATCCTATCAGATATTCAACAATTACTTATCCATTTTTACACTCACTTTCACTTCCTCTCTCACCCTCCCTCTCTCTTTTACTTCAAAGCTAAATATGTCCTACACATCTATTTGTATTCGTCTCACTTAACTCTCTCTCTCTCTCTGCTCTCTCATTCTCTCCTCCTTTCTAGTAGCTATTGATTTCTTATATATCCATTTTTATCTGTCTCTCTGTCTCCCACTTTCTCTCTCTCTATCTCTCTCCTGAGTCAAACATATATGAGAGATACAGGCTTATCCCTTCTTGTACTTTTCTCTCTCTCTCTCTCTCTATCTCTTCTCTTCACTCTATTTCTTTTTATCCAGCACCTATACGTTATCTATATATCTCTCTTTCTCTGTCTCACAATCTTTTACTCCCTTCTTATTTCTGTTTCGTCTCATCCTGACTCACTCGCTCTCTCTCACCCTCTCATTACTTATTATCTACTTATTTTTCACACTCACTCTCTCACAGTCCTCTTCACTCTACAAGAGGCACTAATCTGATTTCTTATCAGCAGTGACGACCTGATATTCTCATAAGCTCTCTGCTGCTCCACTTGATGTAAGTAGTTTATATATACACGGCTATCACCTTGTTGTTTTATAACCTTGAATATTTTTACAAGGTTATAACACATTAAAACGTACAAGCAGAGTAAACACTTCAGACAAATTCCAGGAATGCCACTCTTTGAAAGTCGAAAAACATTATTAGTACTGTACGTCCCTGTATTTTACTTCCAAAAGCCAATCAAGTTATCATTTCAATATTTTGAAATTGAAATTTCAATTTCAAAACTATTGAAAGTTGTTCTCTTAAAAGCTATAATAAATAAATATCTCAAAGATATCAACGCCAGACAAAAACAATGGTCGTTCATTTCTAAATGAGTTCCATTTGACTTGTTTTTATTTCACCGACTCCGTACAGTTGTGCCCAATCAGCGATCGAGGCACGTATTTGATGATTTGACAGACCTTTCCTCTTATTTTTATGGAATATATCTTCCAGTTGAATGTTTCTAGGTTTTATTGCTGACGTAGGGTAGACCTGCCCTTTTTTCTGTACTAATGAAGGGTCGCCTGAGGCCCACACACTTAGCTCTTCCCTTCATCTATCATTTCTAACATAAAACTTGTTTCCCTTTTATCCATATTTTTTTATGATACCAATAAGAAAAAAACTATAATTTATATTGATATCTTTTATGAATTCTATAAGCTGTAAACATAAGTGATAAAATCGATTGATTCAGGTGTGCCTGTAGTCCTTAATCAATACTTGGGCAACCTGATTTCATTGGAGGTATCCCACATTACATACAGCTTTTCACGAGGTGAAAAAGATATTTCATAATAGTTAGTTTCCTAAAAAAAAAACAGTGTACTACGATTGTAAACATGATTTTCTAGAAATTTGTGGGTTTCCATAAAGTCAAAATAACCCAGTTGTTAACGTACAATGCTAAATATAAAGTTGTGTATTGGCTGATGTTCTACTAAGAAAACCTTTTCATTGAATTGGTAATGTGTTTTAATATTACTTCAGTGATTTAAAGGTTAATGTTGTCTGGTGACTGAAGTACTCCCCTAATTTTGGGTGGTATAATAGTTACTACCTTTGTTAAGGAGGAGACGGAACAGTGGTTGGCATTTAGTGTCAACGAGTAGTTAACGTGTTCTCTAATGGCCACATTAGTCGACATGTTAATGTTCTTATCCAATGTGAGAGTTGTCTAATGATAAACCTGCATGCCTAGTTTTGTATGGTTTAGAGGTTACTATGCTTAAATTAAGAGGAAGATAGTATGGTAGTTATCAAGTTGCTAGCATGCCTGATTGTGCTCAAAGTCAATAAATTAAGTCTACAGGTTAGTTTATTTTGCTAAGATTAGAGACGCTTAGTGACTAACGTGTCGCCTAATTCTAGACGTGCCTGCCAAGAAATAAGGCACATCAAGTGACTAACGTGCTTTTCTTTGCTTACGGTCTAATAACTTCATACGCTTCTTAATACAGCAGTCTAGAGGCTAATGTGCTTGTCTAGGGTAAGCTTATCAAGAAAGAGTGTCATAGTATGGTTAACGTGTTTTCCTATGATTATAGTGGTCTACAGCTCAGTTTGCTTGGCTAAAATGAGGGAACCTCGAGGCTAACGTGTCTATCAGTACCTGAGTGGTCTAGTTGTTAGTGTGCTTGCTATGAAACAAGGTTATCAAGAGATTAACGTGTCTCCTGTGGGTTAAAGTTGCAATAAGTTAGTGTGCTTCTACAGAGCCAGGGTCAATTAGTGGCTAACGTGTTTCAGGGGTCCTAGTTAGCATGCACGTCTATTCAAGACCTGGATGTTATACTGGTTACCATGTTAGTTATTCCACTATATAGTCAAGTGGATTTGACTATTGTCACTTATTAAAAAGCTTATTCAATTCTATTAAAATGAGGATATAATCAACAGAAACTGTTTTACTATTACCTTTCTAATATTCCAACAACAATTAACTGACTAATCCAGAATATTTCTGAAACAACTATCTTATGTTGATATTTAAGGCCTGACATCAATAACCTAAGCTAACGGATGAGGCAATAAGAACTGAAATACATTAAGTTTAACTTGCATAGCTTTATCTGTATGAGTTACACCCAGACTCTGAGGCCACAGACAGAAGATATTCCAGGCACATAGTATATCATACACGTGGTATTTCACACAATATATACGACCATCCATAACTCTCAAGAGTGCAAACATTTCACAGCACAACATCACAGTATTTATGCATCCACAATTAATCAAATTCTTAAATTAATTTTTAAATGTAAGAAAAATCTTAGTTTCTTAATATTATTATATAATAAATACAACTATTTTTGATTTAATGCGATATAATTTTAGTTAGTTCAATTATTTTACATGCATAACATTGTATTTAAATTAACATGACAGTTATAATATTAAAGAATAAGTTATCAGCCCGTATTTTTCAACATACTTTCCAATCTTCCTTACTTGTCGTATTTTGCATAACAGTGTTGCCATATAAAGATAAACGACACCAAATTAGAAAAACATGCACTAAAATAAGCTAATTATTCGGTTACTAAGACACTAATATTTTTAGTTCTTCTTTTTTGTAACAGTGTAAAACAAGAGACATAATAATAAAAAAAAGTCTTCCTTCAAATAGATTGAAAAAAAAGTAGTTCGCACTAAAACTAAAAATTATACAAACTAAAGACTTCAATTATTTTCAAAATGTTTCATTTTTTATGTATTCTGAATGCATACAATCATATCAGACCAGTAATAAGAAAAACTTTTCTATAGCAGTGATATCAACTGAGATATAATATTATAGTCAAAGAAAAACCCCATTCTATGCACAGTATTACTAAATTCTAGGGAAAATACACAATAATAAAATAATCAGACACCTCTGTTACCAAGAAACTTTACTAGGAGCCTCCACAGCAGACTGATCAAACCTTCGAAATCATATATAATCATATGTATATATATACCACAATTAAAAGAAACGGTCCAGCGGACTTTTTTAAATAAAATAAATTCAAAACGAAGGAAACACACAGAAAGACACAGACATAACTCACATCGATATTTCGACCATCGACGTCATCAGCAGGTGTGAGTTATGTCTTTGTATTTCTGTGTGTTTCCTTCGTTTTGAATTAAAGTGAACCCCAGTCTCAGCATTCACGTAAAATAAAACCGAAAAGTCGACAACGAGAGTGTGATTTTAACCTAAAAAATTGACTGAATCTCGATTAGATAATAAACGGTCCATATATTATTGAATCTGTTATATATATATATATATATATATATATATATATATATATATAATATATATGTATATAACTTTAAATTACACAAAGCACGACACAGAAAAGAGAATAAAAAGATCATTTACAGAATTCGATATTTCGACCCATTGTTCGTCATCAGGAGTAGACTAGAAGAGAGGACGAAGTGAGAGAGATCTCCCCACGTCGAAGAACGGAGCGCGAATGATATATATGTATAATATATATATATATAATATAATATATATATTTGTATAGGTAAGCAGCAAATTTTCCTTTAAACAGGTTTAATTGAAGTATGCAGCAGCCGCCGAATTTACGACTGTCTCTAATTTAGTGACTGTCTCTAATTTTCTGATTATCTTCTTTCATTTTGGAGTAAGTTGCCAGAGACATTTGAACTTTGCCAGTTAGAATAAGATATCGTGATATGTTATTCTAACTGGCAAAGTTCAAATGTCTCTGGCAAAGTGAATTTGGGAATTACCCCAAAATGAAAGAAGAATAAGCGAAAATTAGAGACAGCCACTATAAAAGTCGTAAATGCAGCGGCTGCTGCATATTTCAGTTCTATATATATATATATATAACGGGTTACCTGCCGTTGCGTCCACAACATGCTTTGTTTCCCTTTCTTTTTTCTCCAGAAGACGGATTGCCCGAAGATGTCAGTTTGTAAGTCTGTTTCTTTACTCTGTGTGTACTCTTCTTTAATTTTGAACTCTTGTATATATATATATATATATATATACTGTATGATATAAAGATTTCACATAAACACGTGAAATAATAATCAATGATCAAACCACAATAAGAAAATGGGAAAACAAAACTAAGATCTTTCAACCGTAACAAGCGATCTTCGTCAGAGTTGGGTTTTTGACTCTGACGAAGACCGCTTGTTACGGTTGAAAGATCTTAGTCTTGTTTTCCCATTTTCTTATTGTGGTTTGATCATTGACTGTATGATATGTTACATAATACAGTAAGAAATAATATTACGAGAAAATAAATAATAAATTACTATAATAATAAATAATAATTATAAATTGTAAATTTATCTTCCATGAAGATTGAATGAATTCAATAATCTATTTATACAAGCAATGTTGCCTATTGAAGATAAAAAATCATTGTTTGCCCAGTTCCATTAAATTAAGAAAAAATACACTACAGCTTTCTTCTTTCTTTCTGTGAGATTTAAAGTTTAGTCTCCTTGTTGAATGGAGCTATTTTCTTTAAAATAGAACATGAAGATGGATTAAAATGTTGTTTTTTACAACAAATTGTTACCAATCTAAATATTAAAACATTAAAGTTATTAGATATTGTTTAATTTTCTTAGAAAATTTAGTTTAGAGGTATTCCTAATTGCAGACAGTGTTGACAGCGTAGTGATGTATAAACATTTGTACTAAAACACAGGGTTGTTTTTAAGAGAAAAAAGAGATTACCCTTTTTTTTCTCTTAAAAGAAAAGAAAACATTGCTTTTTAAATTACTAAAGAAGTAATTTACTTCTACTGTAAACTAGAGTAATGTAAAATATTGGCGAAATGTAAGGTTTATTTTTGTTTTATTTTCAATGCCCACATTTATAGGTTTTTACTTTTTGGTTCTATTTTAATGGTGGAAATTGTGCTCATTTATTATTTGGCACCCATTTATGTAATGGGTGTGTCACTTTGGGCTGATTCTACATTGGGAATCCTATATTTTGGCTAGCTCAATTCTATTTAGAATAGGGATCATTAGGAAGTACCTGACTTCGAAGATGGATGGCATAACGCCCACTCTAAAATGATATCGTGTTCAGGTTTTTTACCACTAGTGTAAAGAAATTGGCGCAGAGTGAGAATTGAACCCTAGATCTACCAGTCCGGAGGCGAGCATGCACACCACTGGGATACCCTGACCACTCATAACTAATAATTTGTAGTCAATCTCACATATTTAGTCTAGAGTAATGAATTGTCTAAAATGGAAAGTATGTGTTTTTCTTAACTACTCATAACTTTGGGGATACAATATTATTAAAAACAATTTTTATAGGCAGTTACGATGCGACATTCTTTTTAAAACTGTTAACCTTGTAGATGTTAGCACTGAATTGTTAGAAATTAATGTGACAGTAAATAATTATTGGTCTAATTGTAAAAGAAAAAAAAAACAAACAAACATAATACCAAAGTTTCATGGTAGATGTTCATTATACGGTGGTTTTAGTTACAAATAAAGTTTTTGCTCTGATGTAAGTCATATAATTAACTTTTAATAGGGAATGTGTTTGAAGTATTACTAAAGTATAAATAATCGAAGGCTAACAAAGGATAGAGTGAATAATAGAACAGAGTATTCACTGTGAGAAGAGCTCAAAGTCATATAGAATGTTTCAATTTTCATTAGGAAGTCTAATGGGGCTTGATCTGACTATAAGGAAGAGGAAACATCCCTTCTCGAATATCTCCGACAAAAACACAGCGTAATTAGCCGACAGGCGAAAAAAAGACCTTGCCTCTGCGGCAAAACTAGGTCAAAGACGCCCAGAAACCACCTTCAAACGACTTACTCGCCATATCACTTCTTTTACTTCAATGAATAAATAAGCACTTTTCTTTGTTCATTTCAAGTTTATATTTTTTAAAGTTTCTTTTTTATTTAATTTGTTTGTTATCTAGTATATAAATGAAAATATTAGCATGTTCTAGTTTGGCCGTCATGTCTGTTGTTAATTGAGCAATAATTATGATTGTTTACTGACTGAATGTATTTTATTGGGCAGACTCAATTAACTTAAAGTATTACTGAAAACTATCCTTAATTCCTAGACTTTACTTAATATAATGATATATTTTCAATATAACGCAATAGACAAGTTATCAGAAACACACTAAAAAAACCTTCAGGTGAAAAATTCAATGGTAATGAAGACGTTACAAGGAATTTTTTTGCGGAAACATATGTATATAAAAAAGTATTGGAAGAACACATTTTATACTATACTTTGAACATAAGTTCAGGGCAGACTTAATATCGTATAATAATGATAAAAAAAGTTGTTCAGTTTTTACTCGTTACTCGTGTAAGCTTTCACTCTTACTGTCTTAGGAGCGGAAACACAGGTTCATTTATTATTTTTCACTGATTTTAGAAATGGGGAGCTACATTACCAAGTTGATTCTACACTGGAAGTCCTTAATTCTGCCTAGCTAAGTATATCTAGAATAGAGATCTTTCACAGTGACCTGGCGTCCTACAGGCTCGGGACCGACGGCTTAGTATCCTTTTAGTAGTATGACTGAGAGGCCGTTCTTTGGAAGGACGTTTTCAGATTTTATTACCTTTCTCTTAAAAAGTAGTTATTCTTTATCAGTAATGACTTACTCTGGTGCATTGTTTACTATACATTGTTATTTGTCTTTTTAATAACAGAATTGAATGTAATTTTATTCCGCACATTTATTTGGGCTAGTTTTAATGAGTTCATTCAATCAATCTGCGTAAACCCACACTTTAGTCACACTATTTTATCACTCCTTATCTATTCCTCTCCCTCCCTCCCTTGAATCCTCACTCTATATCACAGTTCCTCTCTCTATTACTCTCTATCCCTCGTTCTTCCTTAGCTGATACCTGTTCCTGAACAATATTTTCAATTTTTCTAAATAACACTCATGTTATTTGGTCTGCCCAATAAAATATATATCCTATAGTCGACATGTTTTGGCTAATCAACATTCAGAAAAAAGTGACAAAAAATGCGACTTTTTACATATTAATACTTTTTTTTTAATTATAAAACAAACCAATTCTTTGATTATGAATTGAAAGTTGTTTACAACAAAACCTGACGATTTGATCTTTTTAATTGAAATTAGACTTCATTTGAGTCATTTCTGCACGGGTGACAGTCATGCTGAGCGTGATGAGGGCCTAGTCCAGATAAGAGGGAGTGCAGGCAGGGGGGCAGTATGCCGGCTGTGTCAAGGCATTCTCGCTTCGAATGTACTTTGAGAATGTTTATAACGTTTATTTGTGAATATATACTTATTTACATTTTTCATGCTATTATATTTATAAAAGGAAGCAGCAGTCAAAAAAACACTTAATTTTTACTTAATTGATATATTTTTTGTAAGAAATAATTTTTTGGAAATGTTTTTTCGGGGCTTGGCAGCGGGACCCTCAGGGCAAAGAAGACCTGTGCGATAGAGCCAATTATTATAACATATGCCGCACAAGTATGGTTGAATGCTCTGGACAATGAACACGTAAAAAACAAGCTGAAGCGACTCAAAGACTGATGGCACTGCGCTTATTAAAGGCTTTTGAAACATCTTGTACGAGGCAGCCATAGTTGTGGCTTATATTAACCCGATTCGTCAAACCTAAAAGACCTTAGTAGCTTGTGTGAACTTGAAAAATTAGTACAAATTGTGCAGAGGAATATGAGAAAGTAGTTGGTTGCACAGAATGGTTGTATCTTGCCACAAACTTTTATCTTTTTTAAATTATATATAAAAAGACAACAGAGATGTACTCTGTAAGAAAAATGCCATAAGATAATTTGTGTTTACTTTTTACAATATATAAATTTCTAAATAAATTTTTAAATAAATTTGTGTGCAGCAACAAACCATTTACTTGAATTTATTTCATATATAGCAAACTTGAGAATTTCAGTTGTAATATAATTAGAATATAAATGTCTGAGGTAAAATGGATAAACCAATAAAAGTATCCACAAAAATGAAGTTTTATTCAACGCGTTTCGAACACTTTGTGTTCATCATCAGGAAGACACTATAATACAAATTATATCTAATTAGTTTATTACAAGTTGATCACTAATTAACTAAGCAGAGACTTTTGTTGGTTTATCCATTTTACCTCAGAATGATTAAATACCACACAATTACGGATTGCACAACTAATGAATATAAATTTATTTGGAAAAGAAAAAAAAACATTCTATTCGAGAAAAAACTTTCAAGATAGGTTAATTGAGGATTAGGTCCAAGGATTATTACTCCTGATTATATGTCAACGTTTAGTCATAGATTTTCGGTTAAAAACAGTTTATTGTGAAAATTAGTACTGTTATAAACAAATCTCTGAAAACAAACAAATATCAACTAACAAAAAACAAAAAAAACATAATAAGCAACAAGCACAAAGAAAGTAAAAGAAAACCCAACATAGAAAGTGATTTTTTTTTTTATATAACAGATGTGTTTCAAATATGATTACTTTTATTAATTATTAAGGCTAAAAGAATACAAAAAGATTCGTAATACTGCAAAATAAATCTGCGAAGATAACTCCGCAGATCATTCAAGAAAACAGAAATCAATAACACAATAAGCAAGCATACAAGCAATGCAAATAAGCAAAATATAAGCAAATTCAAGAAAAATCAAAAAAATAAAAAGTTTTTTTTTGAGGGAAAAATTATTTATTTGTTTTCAAAAATTGTTTATAATACTACTTATTTTCTCAATAAATTGTTTTTACCTTTGAGGATGCCGAATAATCTTTGGCAAAATGTCGGCTTATAATCAGGAGTAGTCAATGTTTGGACCTAATCTTCATGAAATAAATTTTGAAATTGATTTCAATTTCAAACAACCAGTGGTCGAGAAGCTATACGAATATTATATACAGCCCTAAATCTTTTAAACTTTCAGTGTTGAAGATGTTGGAGCCGTTGAAACTTTAAGTGTCCTGTAGCCGTTGAAATTATGGATATGACTGCTTTTAATGAAGCTAATTTTTATTGGCATGGGTAACATTTTTCATTCCATGATTACTACACCGTGTCCATTATATTTGATTCAAAGAGATGGAAGAAGTGGGTTGAACTGCTAAATTCCTTTTAAATGTCCTCATAAAATACAAATGTCTTATTTAATATTTTAATAGGCTTAACAGTACAGAGCACACGGTGTCGAATTACACCCAGCAACTGTAATTATTGATGAGTGCCTCTGGTTTATGAGCTGTTCTACCTCTGTCCTGAAAATGCATGCACTTCTATACATGTAGAGCAATGCTTAACATGTTTATTTAGTAAATAATTTATGAAAATTTCATTTTATCACCATCCACTACTAGCATATATTTCAAATTCAGGGATTTCAATATTTCTTTAATAAAATTCTATGAAGAGTGCTTAGATGGGTGGTTATAGTCTTTTTAATATCAATCACTTATCAGAATGAGATTAAAAAAAATTTCTTTTGTCCTTTGATAAGAATAAAAAGCTTGATTTTTCCATTTTATTGTAATGTATTAATATATCTTTTATAGTTGTAATATCTGTACATTTTGTTCCTACTCGTACGGGAACAAGTGATTAAAACAAGAAATATTCTGTCATCTACAAAGATGACTGAACCTCTTTTACAACCTTACAAATAGTATTTTATATACTACACTAAATTCAATACTTTAGAGAATATTAATCTTATTAATTATTAACGATAAGAAATCTTGATATATTTCTTAATAAGTAATAAAAATGACCTTTTATTGTAATCATTCTCGCTTATGCCTTCTGAAGTTGTTCGTAACATATATTCAGTGTTATGACCTTACGTACATCTAAACCATGTTTCCTAAGGTGGGGCGCAGGCCTCACCAGTGGAGGACGGGCAGGACGTGCACCCATAGGCTGACTATACCAAAGACTATGGGGCAGTCACAAGGTCAGGTCATAAGAAAATGACTGCCAGTAAAATCAATTGAAAGGAATTTACTCTCATACTGATTGAAAATCTTCTCTCTCATTATGTAGAGAAACAAGTAAAATCATCATGACATACACTAGAAACAGAAGAAGAAGAAAACAACCCTGAGAAATCAATCACACCCCCACGAAAATGAAGCCCCTGCTTCGCAAAATGTAACAATGCGACCGTGACTGCCTGCAAAATATGCCTCAAAAACAACATGTGGTAAACGTTGGATGAAGAAATACGAATAATAAACGTCACTTGTAAAAAATTTAGCAACATTTCACTCATATACGTTTTAAATTTCACAGCAACATTTTAATTGTTTCAAATGAACATTTCAAATGAACAGATTACTGCCTGATTTTTAGTAAATTTATGGTCAAAATAGATTGCATAATAAAAAAAAGTATAGTTACTAAATCGATCCTTTCTTCCTTTTAATTTGTTTTTCATTTTTTATTAAATAAAGTTCGTTCATGAATAACTCAGAATGTTCCAACTCTTCTCTTAAGTGGTTCACCTGAGGTATTCGTATGAGTCTGGCATGATTAACAGCACCCTGCAAGAGTAGCCTCCTCTTAAACTCTCTGTCCCTTGCAGAAGCCCACTCGAGTACGAGAAGCGCCCTGCTCTTATAAAACTCTACTTGACCAAACGTCCAGCAATGCTATCAACTATTCCAAAACTCTGCACTAAAAGTTAAAGACAAACAAAAACCTATTACAATCTTATGATAGTAACAAATAAATATAACATTTTATACCGATTTATGTTTGTTTACAATGAGCTATTCAGCTGTTTAATGGTGTAATTAAGTTTAGTTTTCGTAAAAAGAATGATAGCTTAAGATAATCAGCTGAGGTTAGCCTAAGATAGTAATCCCATTTGATTATTATCATATAGTACCTGAAAGAGGTATCTGAAGGTATTATCAGATTCGAAAGAGAAATAAACTGTATGAATTCAACTGCCTGCACGTTGTAATCATCAGTTGTGGAACTGGAAATTGGCATATGACACGTGAGTAAATCTCAGAAAAATCTTCAGCGATTGGTAAGTATACGAGTGGTGATCAACTGGCTAGAGGTGGTTAGAGATATGGTTAGATGTATGTTTAGATGTGGTTAGAGGTATGGTTAGAAGTGGTTAGATACGTGTGGTGATCAACTGGCTAGAGGTGGTTAGAGATATGGTTAGATGTATGTTTAGATGTGGTTAGAGGTATGGTTAGAAGTGGTTAGATACGAGTGGTGATCAACTGGCTAGAGGTGGTTAGAGATATGGTTAGATGTATGTTTAGATGTGGTTAGAGGTATGGTTAGAAGTGGTTAGATACGAGTGGTGATCAACTGGCTAGAGTTGGTTAGAGGTATGGTTAGAAGTATGTTAGAGGTGGTTAGAGATATGGTTAGAAGTATGTTAGAGGTGGTTAGATGTATGTTTAGAGGTGGTTAGAGGTATGGTTAGAAGTGGTTAGAGATATGGTTAGAAGTATGTTAGAGATATGGTTAGAAGTATGTTTAGAGGTGGTTAGAAATAGCCATTGAAATTTCTAAACATGTGGTATTAAAATACATTTTATGTAGTTCGACCACCTATATTTAATTATAGAATAGATTAATACCATAGAATAGAATATGGTACATATTTTTTTTGCATTATATAAATATTGTATTATATTAAGGTACCAAAGTCGTTTCCAGAATATTTCATAAAGTAATACATACAGCTTTAATGAAATTGGGGCATTATACAAATATTTCATATACCTAAAAGGAAAAACAACAACACTAACGACTGAATACGGGACTAATATGACATTAATGTTCAACAGTACACAACCCAAATTAATGTTTATTCTTGTTATAGAAAACATGACAATATTTGAGATAATACATAGTAATGGAGCTTTCGAGCAAATTATGTTTAGGCAGCTTGGTTGTGTTTGGAGAAGCTGGCTCCCGCGGGGAGGCAGGGTGGGTGCGTGGGAGGGTGGCTCAAAGGGAGCGTGTCAAGATATTTCTCCCGTAATTGAAACGTCAAACAAAATGGAAACCATCCCATTATAATTTTTGTCAACGTCCTTATATTTGAAATATATTTACTTTAATTTTGTATCTGTTGTCTCAAGTTTTAATTTTTTTTTCTATAGCCTATGTTTAATGTTGTTAAGTATACAGGTATGTACTGTATCTTAATAATTTACTTTATTAAATGGAAAGTTTTACCTCTATTTCTCTATCAACTAAAATATGATATAAAGTTATTCACCAACTGGTTGTCATAAGGTAGACGATATTGCTAACATGATAAAGGTCACGAAAGTATCTATCACACGGAAGGACTTAGGGCAATGTATGCAGATGGATGTAGGACCAAAGACAATACATTCATATACAAGTTGTCGTCAAAAACTAAGGTGGCTTTTAATTTTTCATGTGTTCTGTAAACTCTAATTCCACCCTTGTTGTTGTTGCTGTTACACCCATTATGATCAGATGTTTACAGTTTTGACTATACAGCATGTGTTGTTTTTATGTGACAGGCTAGACGAGGTAAAGTTTGTTAGACGCGTGATTTCAACTTTCTACTGTCAAAAATAATAAAGCAGTGAGTTTTTATATTTTTTTTAAAAAAATGGCACCAAATGCTCAAAAACTCTTGAAAGTAGCTAGTGAAGTACAACTTGAACAAACTTATTAAAAATGTTAATAAGTGGTATAAGTTATTCCACAAGTATCATTTTTTCAAAAACAAACAATATTCAAGCACTTAAACAGGAGTCTAACCTTTATTAACTACGTCTGATTATTTACTATAGAAAAAAAGAGAAGGAAAAGTTGTCTTCATACATTTTGCACAAACTGACTTCTTCTCTCTCTGTTACACACACACACACACACATATATATATATATATATATATATAATTAAAGTTACAGCTAGAGAACACAAGAAAAAGGACGAACACTCACGAATCTCGATTATTTCGGCGTCTTGCCGTCTTCAGGAGAGTAGAAAGAAAGAAAATAAAATAAAAGGAGAAAGAATGAAGGAACGGAGACGTAAATGCGTCCACTGGCCGATGTAAACTTATTACAAACCTTATTACATTGGATTCCGATGTAATCCGATGTAATGTAGTTTACATCGGCCAGTGGACGCATTTACGTCTCCGTTCCTTCATTCTTTCTCCTTTTATTTTATTTTCTTTCTTTCTACTCTCCTGAAGACGGCAAGACGCCGAAATAATCGAGATTCGTGAGTGTTCGTCCTTTTTCTTGTGTTCTCTAGCTGTAACTTTAATTATTTGTCCGTTTGGACCGTCTGATTTCAATTTCAATTCAAAGTATATATATATATATATATATATATATATATATATATATATATATATATATACAGACCCTCATATAAACATGCACAAAAACTTTACAACAAAATTATAAATTAAAATTCTTACTACTTTACAAAACTTATTAAGAAACAACTTAGTTTTGCTAAATAGCAGGTAGAGTTGTAATAAAAATAAGTATAAAATTATATTCTGACTTCAATTGTTATAAAGTAAGAATTTTAAAGTTGTTAATAAGGATAGCAATGACTACTGACTTCCAAGATTGTATGACTAAAGCTTACGCAGAGTACAATTCAGTTTTTCATCTTAGTGAAAGGAATAACTTAATTTGATAGCATTTAACGTTCAAGATTATGATCCTTTTCTCAATTTCACCAAGAGGAAAAAAATAGTTTACTTGAAAAGAAAAGCCCTGTCTTTTTAATCATTTCATCCTCTCAGACATAGCACTTCTTATTTTCTTTATGTTTTTCTTTTTTTTCAATATTGTAATGACTGTTTTACATTCTATTACCTTTTCCAAAGATTTGTACTTCTGAATTTTGATATATATTAATTTTATGAAATGTATATTAATATAGAAATGGCGTTATTTTTAAAGTAAAGTAGATTTTTCATAGCATAATTGATAATTGAGTAAAAATTATCAACAGATTGACAGCAACCCCTCTAGCATGTGTCATTCTACATATTATGTAGTTACACTGTTTGATATGGGTGAGAATATTTATGATAATATTGTTGTGTTACTTTTAAAAAATGTTTACAGGTCTTTACATTTACGGGTCACAGGTTAGGAATCCAACCACTAAATTGGGAGAAAGCTCTGATTTTTATGTCTCTCTTCCTTAACGTTCAAGCAGCGAGAAGGCAGAAAGAAGATATCCAATCATAATGAAAAGCTTCTCCAGTAAAAAAAAAGAGCTTGCATAAATGTTTAATTAAACTATAGTTCAACCACATTGAAGTAATTGAGGTTCTGGAGTACTAGCCTAATGAACAATAAATCTAATGGGCACAGTGAGGAATGCCATTCAGCCAGGCACTCTGGTGTCTAAACCTATAACTTAGTCTTGTTTTTGAGGTGTATGTTGTTGCAATCCTAAATTTGGGTAGATTCTCTGTTGTCTAAGCTCATCATGTAGTGTTTGTTTGCTATAATATAATGTTGTTGCAGTTGGAAATCCAAACTTTGGTAGACTCTCTGATATCTGACCTCATCATGTAGTGTTTCCTTTCAAGTTATTGAGATTTCAAAATAATGGATGGGCATTCTTCCCGGTGTCTGAGTCCATCATGTGTTTGCTTTGATGTTCATGTGGTTACAAATCCGATGTTGGGTAGCCTCCCCTGGCGTCTGAACCCATCATGTTCTGTTTTCGTTCAGGCTGTTATAGTTGCAAATCTAAACTGAGTACACCCTCTGGTATCTGAGCCCATCATGTTGTGTTTGTTTTAAGGTTGTTGCTGTTGTGAACCCAAAGTTGGGTAAAGTTACTAGTGTCTGAGACTGTCAAGTGATGTTTGCCTTGAGATGAGTATCGTTCAGTTTGCTGTCTGTGTGCATAATTTTTGTGTCTCTTATTTCCATTACAATTATTTAGATGTTATAACACTGATGTCATTTAAGAATATAATAATAATAATTGATGATTTCACAAGTATAATGTGAATGAAACACAATCTCACTGGACTAGACCGTCACAATCAATATCATTAACAAATTGAGTCATGAAAGATAGATAATCTGATTTGAGCGACTGATGAAAATGAATTGGTGGTCAGACCCCTAATGTGGGGCCCTGACCACATCCTGATGCAGACACTCCACTCTGATGATACACAATCTGGGTAATTCTTGGAGGACAGGACGAAACAAGTCATCTAAAATCTTCATCTTCAGCAGATGTATTTTACGTTTCTGAAGAAACAATAAATCTGGGAAAATCTTTGCTTGGCCTATATTAAACTTGAATTGAAAAAAAAAAATTCTAATTCTATTTAAACCGTAAGGATTTGTTTAAGTTATTTCATTTGCCACTTTCACAATAATTCCAAATTTTCAAAATTCTAGATTTAGTAGTTCAAGAAAAAAAATGTTTTTTAAAAACAAATTTCGGCCAAAAAAGGGACTTTATCATCATTACTCTCAAAAACTATAAGGATCAAATTTGGTTAAAATATGGATTTATATCAAATATTATAGGCTGCAGTGTTGTAACAAACTTTTGGATATAAGAATGGTGTTTTTGATAATTGAATGAAACTTGTGTTTTGTTTGGGTTTTATGTTCATACTAATAGGTTTTCACCTTTCAATGCTATTCTATCAGTGGCATGAGCATTCATTTATTATTTGGCACTAAGTTCAGTAATTGATGAACCACATTACCGGGTTGACTCTAAATTGGGAAACCTAAATTTTGCCAAACTCAAGTGTATTTATATTTAACGAGTACCTGACATTGTATGTGCTTGGTACACGTCTTATTGTCTACTCCGAGGGATGACGTGTTCAGGTTTTTTTCACCTCCCACGAGACGAAATCGGGGCGTGTATGAAGATCGAACCAGATATACCAATTTAGAGACAAATATGCAAGCCACTGGGCTACCCTGGCTCCACATTGAATAACTAGTACTGAGCTTATCAACATATACGTAAATATAGTATAAGATAAAGGTAAGGTAAGAGGTCTGTAGTTACCAAACAACATGCAACCACAAGATAGAAACTCTAGCATATTTAACTCCAAAGAAGGAAACTGCTATGCCTATCCTCCCGGTAAAAAGAATGGCATCTTGCAACAAAATAACCCATTAATATAAATATCAGTAGTGAAAAAAATGGTTAATATATTGACTTTTTTAAATACAAATACTTCTTTTTAATTCCTTTCATTAAAAAAAAAGGAAATAATATTAGTGTTCACATATAAAATTTATCAAGGACTACCCATTGTTATCAAAAATTCAAAGAATGATAAAAAATGTATAAATTATTGTAATAACAAATATTATCAATTTTGAGAATGACGAAAAATGTGTACAATACTGAGATAAAAATGTCACGTAAAGCGTATAAGTCATCCTCAAGCTTACTCTGGGAGCAAAATTGTTTGCATTATTAATATCATAGGATATGTATGACAACGGGAGAGCAGGATAAGAGGAATCTTACCTGTTATTGCTCAAGTATTTAATTAAAGAAATATACCTCGAAAGGAATTTATTCCAACATCGCATTCAAAGTAACAAGTAACAATGTATTGTTACTTCGAATATAATATATTCAAAGTAACAAACATTGTATGTTACGTTGTAATATACAGTTAATTATTAATTACAAATGTAATTATTTATTATTACTTACAAATGTAATTATGTTACTACATAAAAAGATTTCACATAAACACGTGAAATAACAATCAATGATGAAACCACAATAAGAAATGGGAAAACAAGACTAAGATTTTCAACCGTAACAAGCGGTCTTCGTCAGAGTCAAAAACCCGCAACTTCAGCTGGGCCTTTGACCCCGACGAAGACCACCTGCTACGGTTGAAAGATCCTAGTCCCGCCCTCGCACCTCTTACAGTGGTTTGATCATTGACCGCTGCTTCACGCGTCTATGTGAAATCTTTATATATATATATATTTCGCGTTAAATATATATATTTATATTTATAAATATAAATACATATATTTAACGCGAAACAAACACGCGTTGTTTCGCGTGTTTGTGTGAAATCTTTATATATATATAAAGATTACACATAGACGCGTGAAGTAGCGGTCAATGATCAAACCACTGTAAGAGGTGGGAGGGCGGGACTAGGATCTTTCAACCGTAGCGGGTGGTCTTCGTAGGGGTCAAAGGCCCAGCTGAAGTTGCGGGATTTTGACTCTGACGAAGACCGCTTGTTACGGTTGAAAGATCTTAGTCTTGTTTTCCCATTTCTTATTGTGATTTGATCATTGAATGTTAAACATATGTAGTTTATGTAGTACAACTACTACATTTATGTAGTGAATATATAATTGAATATATGAATATATAATTTTTTTATAATTTGTATATAAAAAATGAACACTAAGTGCTCTTAAAATTAAAATTTTAAAAATAAAAGAGCTAATACTACTTTTCATGATGAAATTTGGTGAAAAATGGAAGAAGTTATATATAACTTTTGAATGATTCGAAAAAATATTTAAACAAAAATTTAATCAAAATATTTTGGACAGATTATAAAGACATTATCGTCTATTTATACTAAAACTACGATCAATATTCATTTGAAATATAATACAGATCTGAGTGATCTACATCGTTTGTTCTGTAAGTATTCATAACATGGAACTTACTGACAATCAACTGAGTTTTGGTTTTATTATAATGTAGATATGGAATAAACGCATTATCTTGATCTCTGTTAGAAACTTACTCGTATTATAAGTTCACAGATAATCAATTTAACGTTTTTTTATTAATTACTGTAACTATATCCATAATATATGTTAGAATATTCTTAGGTTGCAATGGGGTGCGCATATAGATCACAAGTCCCCCCCCCCCCTTCTTCTTGTGATATCACAAAAAAAAGGGCTATTCTCCTCCGTCGCTGGTGACTCAATGAACGCTTCGAAAGAACAATCATTGAGTGTCGTGTCGCTTCGAAAGAACAATGAATTTTATTAGATTTCTGATACCAGTGGTGGTAAGTACTCAAGATTGTCAAAGAAGTACTCTCCTAATGTTGCATTCCTTCTTTGAATCAGACCTGGGCATTGACAAAGAAAATGGGGAACCGACCTTCCCTGCTTTGACAAGCTCTGCAAATATCCCTTGCCTATAGACTCAACCAGGTGGCATGCTTTCCTATATAGCCAATTCAATCTATTATAGTGTGGTATAACACTATACATGTTATGTTCCTAACATGAGCAATCACATTGGCTACTATACCTCTACTCCTATAAAAAAGTTCTTTAGTCCTTCTGAAATTACAAGAAGGCCATAGTTGATTTGAAATGAGACATGTGTACTCCCTGGTCCATCTTTGGTAACACAGTAACTGATACTTTGTCGGACCCCAAGTTTACATGTAAAGAGTGGGACTCGAGGATGATATCCTGTGTTAAAAGAGGAGTGCCAGATCGGGCAAGTTCATCAGCCTTGCAGTTGTCTTTTATGTTCAACCCAAATAAAGCCAACATTAACCATCATTGACAAATCATACAATATTCTGGTAATCATTGGTTTAGAACAATTTGATAAGCTAAACTAATAATAATAATAATAATGTGTTGCCTAAGTGTATATGTCATATGTTGTGTATTTATATGTGTTGTGTGGATGTGTATGCATTTTATGAAACAAACTATAGTCACAGAATCTCATATCCAGGCTTCCTCTACCACTAGGCGAAATATAAAGCTTGTCACTAACATTACTCTTGGTCGTAGTGGTGGTGGCGTTGGGGAGTAGGTCACTTCATATGATGCAGACTTATTTATTTATTTTTTTTTTTGTTAAATATTTGCCTATACGAATATAATTAAAATCATTGTGGTTCAAATTTGTTCCTCTCTTAGTATCAAAGATACCTGACCCTTCATATATCGTTCTTTAGACTCTAATGAAGTTTATTCAATACTAACACTAACAACAAAAAGTTATGCTATTTAAACAATTAAAGTTTAGCGAAATAATATTCGTTTAATTTTTTTTTTTTTTTTTTTTTGAAGCAATGTCTCCTTGTCTTGAGAGAATATTTTGCAGAAAGTTTTAAAGTTGGTATGAGAGGATTTTGACGGTTGTCTCGACTTTTTGTCCCCCAAGAGGCGCTGCATTCTGTTTCCTTGCCTTGTAGGGCTCCCAGAGGTGTCAGCCACCTTTATTTGATCAAGTCCGATAGAGAAGAACATTTCTTGCCAACCATCTAACCTTGTCTTACATTTACTTTAGTTTAATTTAACTTTGCAGAATTATGTAATCATTTTAATATTTCAAAAGTACTTTTTTATATTTTATTAGAAATCACATCCTATCTCATCGCAATCCTTATGACTGAGAAGTACAATTCAAGAAATAGTATAATCTTATTGGAAATTTCTCTCATATGTGTTCACATTAGAAATGTTCACATTTATTATGATTTGAATTCAAAACGACTGTGAAGCCCAACTGAAGATATAGTATGATTTTGTTGAAATTCTCTCATATGAATTCAAATTTGTAATTTATTATGATTTGTATTCGTGACGATTACAGAAATAGTATGATTTTGTTGAAAGTTTCGCTCATATCTGTTCACATTGGTAATTTATTATGATTTGTATTCATGACGACTGTGAAGTCCAATTGAAGAAATAGTATGGTTTTGTTGAAATTCTCTCATATGAATTCAAATTAGTAATTTATTATGATTTGTATTCGTGACGATTGCAGAAATAGTATGATTTTGTTGGATGTTTCGCTCATATGTGTTAACATTGGTAATTTATTATGATTTGTATTCATGACGACTGTGAAGCCCAATTGAAGAAATAGTATGGTTTTGTTGAAATTCTCTCATATGTGTTCACATTAGTAATTTATTATGATTTGTATTCATGACGACTGTGAAGCCCAATTGAAGATATAGTATGATTTTGTTGAAATTCTCTCATATGTGTTCACATTAGTAATTTATTATGATTTGTATTCATGACGACTGTGAAGTACAATTGAAGAAATAGTATGATTTTGTTGAAATTCTCTCATATGTGTTCACATTAGTAATTTATTATGATTTGTATTCATGACGACTGTGAAGTACAATTGAAGAAATAGTATGGTTTTCTTGAAATTCTCTCATATGTGTTCACATTAGTAATTTATTATGATTTGTATTCATGACGACTGTGAAGTACAATTGAAGAAATAGTATGGTTTTCTTGAAATTCTCTCATATGTGTTCACATTAGTAATTTATTATGATTTGTATTCATGACGACTGTGAAGTACAATTGAAGAAATAGTATGGTTTTGTTGAAATTCTCTCATATGTGTTCACATTAGTAATTTATTATGATTTGTATTCATGACGACTGTGAAGTACAATTGAAGAAATAGTATGGTTTTGTTGAAATTCTCTCATATGTGTTCACATTAGTAATTTATTATGATTTGTATTCATGACGACTGTGAAGTACAATTGAAGAAATAGTATGGTTTTGTTGAAATTCTCTCATATGTGTTCACATTAGTAATTTATTATGATTTGTATTCATGACAACTGTGAAGTACAATTGAAGAAATAGTATGGTTTTGTTGAAATTCTCTCATATGTGTTCACATTAGTAATTTATTATGATTTGTATTCATGACGACTGTGAAGTACAATTGAAGAAATAGTATGGTTTTGTTGAAATTCTCTCATATGTGTTCACATTAGTAATTTATTATGATTTGTATTCATGACGACTGTGAGTACAATTGAAGAAATAGTATGGTTTTGTTGAAATTCTCTCATATGTGTTCACATTAGTAATTTATTATGATTTGTATTCATGACGACTGTGAAGTACAATTGAAGAAATAGTATGGTTTTGTTGAAATTCTCTCATATGTGTTCACATTAGTAATTTATTATGATTTGTATTCATGACGACTGTGAAGTACAATTGAAGAAATAGTATGGTTTTGTTGAAATTCTCTCATATGTGTTCACATTAGTAATTTATTATGATTTGTATTCATGACGACTGTGAAGTACAATTGAAGAAATAGTATGGTTTTGTTGAAAATTTCTCTCATATGTGTTCACATTAGTAATTTATAGTTTATATTCATAACAATTGAAGAAATAGTATGATTTTATTGGAAATTTCTCTCATATGGTGTTCATACAAGTACTCCATTATGACTTGTATTGATAACTGAGAAGCACAATTCAAGATATAGTATAATTTTGTATCAATACTCATGTGAATAAGCTGGATATCAGGATCAACCGACGACCACGTTGGACGGATAGACACCTCACTCCTATGATGGATGAAGCTCAACTTGGCCAATTATCAATCATCAAACTACCAAGTCATTTTGAGTCTGCCAATTCGCATAATTAACCTTAGTGAGAAGTCCCATGTTATTTCAGACAACATTAAGTAGTATATTATACTCTTTAGTTTACAATCAATCTTTCGCATGACTGCTACTATTCCGTGTAATAACAAAGACAGAAATGAAAACTTACGATATTCCATGTTTACATCATCAGAACCAATCATTAGTAATTTCTGGGATATTTTATTAGAATTTAGGTTAATTTGAGGATATGCTAATCTAGCTATTTAAAATCAATTAGATATTATTCTCTAAAAAGTTAGGGTCTTTGTACATTTTTATAGAGTAAAAAACCTGGTTTGTATCTACGTTTTAAATTTGTGATTTTCTCTGTAGACAGATATTTAATTTTTACTACAAAAGAAATAACATATAATAACATAAATGCACCGTATTTACTGAACTTTTTTATAAATTGCGACTCGTTTTAGAACTTTTCCATTGTCAAGAAAAAAAATAGAAGTTGTATTATTTATTTATTATTCTAATTAACTAGGTTGATGCTAACTTATTTTATAAAACATTTTTGATTTAAAAGATATTTATAAAACATATTATATTTTTGTGATATAGTTGGTTTTGCCTTCTCTTGACAATGGACGAGTTCTGAATTCGGTCGATGTTTAAAGAAAATTTAATGGATTAAGAGTATATTTATGATATTATTGACAATTTATGCGGTATAAAAGATATTTCAAGTAATATTATAAAATGGAATGGCATTATGATTGAATATTGAAGATTAAGCGAACAGAATTTTCGACCTAATGGTTAGTGACTTGGGGGTGTACAGAGAGGTGAGTTTTGGAGGTGCGCTGGCCCTCAGTCTAACCAGATTACCGAGGGCTAGCAGGGGGTCAGTCAAATCTAACCTAATGCCGCAGCCCCCCCAGCAAATTGCTCCGTCAAATCACCTCTCCCGCAAGTTCATTACTCGCTAGCTCCCTCTTTTACCCGTGTTAACTCCCGCTCTGAATTGTTACCCACCCCCTCCTCACAGGGGTTAATTGTTACTGCATCATCGTGTTGCCCAGCGTTAATGAAACACTTATTCGACTCAAAGCAAAAGCTGTCCTATTAAAGGTTTACTGCAGGGAACAACAATTTTAAATTGTCTACATGTTTAACAACTATTCACTCTATTAAAAATATCGCTCTATTAATTTTTAAATTATCAATGTCATTTCAGTTCACTTGGGTGGATTTTCTTTAGGGGGCTTGGTTAGCTTAGTGTCAACGTGCTTACCTCTGAACTGGTAAGTCTAGGGTTCAATATCTATTCTGACCCTCGGTTTATTCACGTGGCAGGTGAAAACTGTGAACACGTCATCCCTCGGAGAAGAAGTTAAGCCGTCAGTCCCGAGTCTGTACGATGTCAGGTACATGTTAAAGAACCCCAATCTAAATACACTTGAGTTAGACAAAATATGACTCCCAATGAAGAATCAATCTTCTTTGTGTGGTACCACAAAAACCCAATGTTTGGCCTGTGTGTGTTCTCTTGTCAGAATGCCATTGCAACCTAAACTAACCCAGGTGGATGAGGCTAGGTTGCAGTTTTCCAACTGTAAGAGTTATAACTTATGAGTAATCACCTGCCATATCTGAAGAATTAAATACATGATTCTTTGATTTCGATGTAAAAGAATTCATTGTGATATTATGTAAATATTCATACATTAATGAATAAAAACTGTATCGTCAAAATTCATTATGCATGTAGATACAAAAAAATGTCACAATGAATGAATGGCTATTACTATGCAATGCTTTATGCATTTTATTTACTATTTATGTATTGTTATAATAAAAATGTTAATATACAATGTTTTCATCAAAAGCAACATGCTTCTATAAGGAATAAAAAGAAATAAATATACCCGAATGATTCGTATTAAAAGAATAAAGCTGATTCAATGTGTTGTTTCCAGACATTGTCATATATTCTTATATAGAATGAACATATAAACAGAAGTCCCACAACAAACACACGCGACAGTCTAATTCAGACAGTCTTCACTAGCAGTAGTAAGACAAAAGGGAAAAGTTCTTAAGTGCTTTCGAATGTCATCCCATTCTTAAAACAACTCTTCTTTTTTTTTTTTTTTTAAAGAAAATCTCCTAAGAATTCCGTCATATTCATTTACTGCTTTTGTTGGTAAAATCTTAAACAAAATATAAGTAGGAATAGTTTAATGTCCAGAATAATCATTATGTCCTTATTAGAATTATAAATATAATTCTTGTAAGAAAATATTATGTTATGCAATAATTATAACTAATAAAAAGAATTATGGAGACTTGGTCATTTTTCTAACCATTTTTGGTTTGTAACCAACTCTCTGCAATTCTTTACTATAATTACTTAAATACGTCTCGACGACGGTACAACTTTTTACAATTATAGTTTTCGTATGCATCATTATTATTTCATAAGTACCGTAAGAATACCTTTATATAATTATAACGGACTTATAATATTATCTTTATATGAATTGATTACATTCAGATAAAAATTAAAACTATATCTTTAGTATGAATTTGATAAGTTCTTATAATTATAATTATGGCTTTTACATTGATTGATTCATTATGTTGTTATCATAATTGTAATAATAGTTCTTATATGAATTCATTTTATCTTAAAGAGTTATAATTACAGTTGACCAGTTCAGTCTCTGGTTGGCTTAGATACGGTTGGGTCTCCAACCGTCTCTGGACCATGTGCACTTGGTTTCCTTCTCTTATCTCTGCTGAAGACGGTTCGATCGAAGAGACTGTAAGTGTGTGCTTTTATATTCTCTATGTTTCTTTATATACATTGAACTGTATTTGTCCGTTTCCGAAAGTGTCTTCGTCGAAAAAGTATATATAAAAAAATATTTAACATAACCACGTGAAATAACAATCAATGATCAAACCACAATATGAAAATGGAAAAACAAGACTAAGATCATTCAACCGCAACAAGCGGTCTTCGTCAGAGTCAAAAACCCAACTGAAGAAACTCAGTTGGTTTTTGACTCTGACGAAGACCGCTTGTTGTGGTTAAAAGATCTTAGTCTTTTCTTCTCTTTTTATATTGTGGTTTGATCATTGATTGTTATTTCACGTATTTATGTGAAATCTCGTTATATATATATGGAGGACTTACTGAATTCAATAAACTCATAAGTATTCCAATAGTGTAAATTGCTATGAATATGGATTGTTTTGAAATAATTCTTGGTGCTATTGCACAGAATAAGTTTGATACAAATAGAGTATGAATGAATGGTAGTATAGAAGAAGTGCATTTCTTTTTCAGACTTTCTCTGACAGATTCTAGACTTGACTATTCCAAGCCGCTTACTTCAATTCAAAACGAAGTGACTGGATTTTGTCTCCAAACTTGTTTTGCATCAAAATACACCGACACGTGAGGCGTGCCTCTCTGCTATGCATAACAAACCTCTGCATTCACATCTGCTCACTCTGCCCTCCGCTCCATTCAATCAATAGAATTGCCTTCTGTACAGTAACCTAATTCTTTGTTAGCTTTCACCTATCACTTGTTATATATGCAGCGGACTTTTCCAAGAGATACTTATAAAGAAACAGTAATAAGCATTGAATACATCTTCAATCAATTTTACTATCATTAATAGTTAACAATGACACGTTTAAATCATAGTTAAATAAACGTTTAATCTGTGTGTTGTATAGTAACGCAGATGTTATTAGATTATTATTCAATTAAAAAATATTATTCTTACACTGTCAGATTTATGATTTTTTCTATTGACGTATCCAATCTAAACAAATAGATTCAATAAAATCTTATTTAATAAAACACATGCCTTTTTTTAAAAATAACGTAAAATATTGTAAATTTTTCAAATAGAATAATATTAAAAAAATGCAATAAACATAGATAATCTGTAATACATAGTACATTGTACTATATTTTTATATATATACACAATTAAAAGAAACGGTCCAGCGGACTTTTTTAAATAAAATAAATTCAAAACGAAAGTAACACACAGAAAGACACAGACATAACTCACATCCATATTTCGACCATCATCGTCATCAGGAGGTGTGAAGAGCGAAAAGTACCGCAAGAGTCACCACCCTGCCTTCTTGTGGGACTCTTCGCTCTTCACACCTTCTGATGACGACGATGGTGAAATATCGATGTGAGTTATGTCTGTGTCTTTCTGTGTGTTTCCTTCGTTTTGAATTTATTATATATATATGTTATTAAAACCTATGCCTATTTCAATTTTGACACATTTTCGAATTAATTTTTCAAATTTCCTTACCTCCGGCTATATATATATATATATATATATATATATATAAAGGTTAGGTTGTAGTAACAGTAGTAACAAGAGAAGACTTATAGACGGGAAATTCACTCTTTGTGATACCACACGATGAATAATCAACATTAGATGAATAATCTAAATTTTACTTATCTCAAGTGTAATTAGAGTAGGGATCTTTAACAAGTACCTTACATCGTACAGGCTAAGGGACCGATGATAACGCCCACTATGAGAGACGTGTTCAGATTCATTCACCCCTCAAGCGAATAAATCGAGAACCAGAGTAAGTATTGAGCCCCGGATTAACCAGTCGAGAGGCAAGCATTCCGGGTAGTCTGTGTTCTCACCATTCCCTGGATGAAAAGGACAAGTTTCCAAGAGAGATTTACTTATCCTGGTTAACTCTTCAAACAATGGCACAATAACCAATGGCTAGTAAGTAAAATGGAAATAAAAACCACAAGTTGGACAGGAATTCAGTTTATAATTAAACCAAACGTTTCAAAGATGTTATGTTCTTCATCAGGTTATATTTAAAATAGAAATTATTATAATAAATAATGATAATTGAAAACAAATAAATCTTATCAACGAACTGAGAAACCATGTTAAATACATGCCTTATCTTATTTTCTCAATCTGAACCTAAGATTTATGTTTTAAATTGTCAGTAATTATCTATAACAATTTAGATTTTAAATATCAGGAGAGGAAGTTTAAAAGTGTTGGAAGTTCCAAATTGTTGGATGTGCGAAGTTTAATTATTAACTTAATTTGTTTTGAGACTTGTTGCTTTCAATTTTTTTTTATGCCCTCTATGTGTAAATAGTACTAAATGACTGCCCAACTCTTGAATGATATATATTATTTCTATAATATAATAAAAAACAGTTTAATTGTTCATTCCTTTTGGAGCACCTGTTTTCTCAAAATACGTATGTATTCTAACGATATAATAACATAACCATCTTAGATGGTCTATTGTACAATGTCTAATGTTTCTTTATAATGATATATAGCAAAAAAATCAAAAAAACTATCATATTTTGTACGTTGTGCGATGTATTTTATATACTTTAACGATCTTAGATCATATATTGTACGATGTCTTATGTTTCTTTATGATATATAGCAAAAAAAATCAAAAAAAGTATCATATTATTTACATTGTACGTTGTATTTTGTATGCTTTACAAACTGCGATGTCCTAATCTTACTGTGGTATCTAACATAAGTGGAGAAAACCATAATATATTCTATTCTGGACAATTTGCATAATAAATCAAGAAAATTATCATGTTTTGTACATTGTACGTTATATTTTGTATACTTTATAAAGTGCGCTGTCCTAATCTTAGTGTGGTATCTCAATTAGTGGAGAAAACCATAATATCTTCTATTCTGTACAATGTATGATGATAGTTTTCATGGTGCGTCCCAAATGAATTTAGATAATGATAGACAATTGTACTATATATATGATCATTTTCCTCAATAATATTTTGAAAGTAATTATAGAAACTCATGTATTAATACTATATTACAGGATGTATGATTGTTTTTTTTTTTATCTATCCAAAATAAATGAAGAGCTCTATCGTATCTGGTAATTTCATTGATTATTGGTAAGGAGTTTGTTTGGAATTAGAGGAGGTTATTTTTCACATCAGGGATGGTTTCCACTTGTATTTGTTAGTGCGAGTGCATAGTTCTTAATCAAGCCGCTTGTGTGAGAGCAATCACAAGAGCTACCCGAGACCTGCATGTTTGTCTTATGTTCATATCCTCTCCTAGTCGAAATGAACAATTCCCTAACACCTTCACAACACCTTATTACTTCCTTATAAACTGGATTTTACTGAAGAACCTTTATTCTTTGTTAAAAGTCGAAGAAATAAATAACAATTTGATTTCTAACTGCTAAAGTTTTAAAAGTAAAATCCTCTTTTTCTAGCAACCAGTATAAATCAGTTTCTTCAGGATGATACCTTGAATGTTCTAAAAAAAAGCAAAACCATTCTTACCATTAACTAGAATCCATCCAATATCTTTTAACTGAATAAGCAGACAATTTAATGTCCACATAGTTAAAAATCAATATAACCATATACAGAGAAATATGTCCATCAGATAATATAATACCCAGGTACTTAAAAGTCAAGGTAACCATATACATGTGATCTATAAAGTAGCATGTCAATGAAATAATGAAATAATCAGATGATATAATATGCTGATATATATTAAGCTAACCATATTCAGATAATACATAGACTAACATGTCAACAGATAATGAAATAATCATATGATTTATTTTTAGTTTTATCAATAACGGAATAGATAAAAATCAAGATAACCATATGCAGGTAATATATAGAGTAACATGTCAATCAGAAAAAGGAAAAATTAGATGATATAATATTTAGATAGCTAAGAATCAATATAGTCATATTGCGATAACATGTAGAGTACATGATAATCAGAGAATGGAATAATCAGATAATATAATAACCAGATAGTTAAAATCAAGACAGTCATATTCAGATTTGATATACAGCCAATCAGATAATCAAATAATCAGATGATATAATATCACTCTAGTTAAAAATCTGAATATATATCATACCTACATTCAGATACATTGTAAAACAACTCGTTAATCAGACAATCAAATAATCTGGTTATATAATATGCGAATGATAGTAGTATTTACATATTCTGATACAATGTTTGTATTTTTACTTACATGATTCTAATTTTTTCTTGTCTGAAGTGTTTTAGAGCCAGGCATATTTAACGAGTACTTGACATAGTACAGGTTAGGGACCCAGAGCATAACGTCCTCTTTTGGGACGATGCGCTCAAATTTCTTCACATTTTAATTTAAAAAGTAGACAGTCAGAGTTTGAATCTAACCTAGATCTGCTATAGGATAATATTTGGATAACTAAACAATCAGATAATCAAGTCTTTGGATAATTAAACATTGAAATAGCCATATACACTTAATATAATATCTGATTATTGAACAAACAGATAGCTGATAAACAAATTTGGGATCATGGAATAACCAGAAAACTTGAAAAAAATTTTAGGGAAAGAGAACCGTTATCAAAAATGGAAATCGTATTATTTTATATCCTACAATGATAATTGTATGGTACTTCTGAAATGAATACAGATGATCATACGATACTTAGATACGATAGTATTTTTTAATGCTCTATCGAATATGAATAGAAAAAAACCCTGTTCATTCCATATATTATACATTTGCGCGTTAGTTTTCTTTTGAATAAAAAAATATAAAGACTTAATTTGTATAATAAATAATTTTTACAATTTACTGCTTGTAAATTATACAAACTGTAAATTATAAAAATCGTAATAAATAATAATAAAAATGATAATTGAAAATAAACGTCATATATTTTCCAAAAAAAAATTTATATATAGAAGTATTTAAATAAAATTTCATTATAAAATCCACGTTTCAAACTCGTAGTGTTCTTTTTCAGAAATCGAAGCTATACAATTAATGTAAACTGAAGAAGAACACTGCATTTCATAACTCGTGGTTTTTAAGAATATATGTGAATGTGGAGACGTTATACTTTATCATAGCAGGGATAAATACTCCACGATAACCGACTCTTAACATTTCTGGAACATACAACTCTATTTAAAGGGTTCAATACTTTCTTTTATTTTCCTGTCTTATTAAAATTCGATGCATACCTCGAGTATTATAAAAAAAAAAGAAGTAAATCAGCAAGGAATGATTGGTAAAATAATAATCAGATAACTGATATTTTTCGATAATAATTATTCTTCTTTTTCTGTAAATTAAAATGTTCCCCAGAGAACTTGAATTGATTTTTCAATCCATATTAGATTTCCTTCTTTTTCCTATAACTCCCAAGGCGCAGTCATTCATCTCTTTAACTTAATTTTTTAATTTCTTATCTAAAGAATTGAAAGTTTTCCAAACATTAATTAAATCCGCTTTTAGTAAAAAAAATATTTAACTTTTGATTGGCTACTTACATAATAATATTCAGTTATACAAATACTCCTTTAATATTAGCTGAATTAATGAGGAATTTTTCGATATTTTTAATAATAATTTTTCTTTGACTCAGCTTGATTTAAGTTTGGCTTGTAGTATTTATTGCTAATAAATAAATATAGATAACACTAATAAAGGAAAATAACAATACTGATAAAATAGTAAAAAAGTACATTATTTTGCTAAATCTTGTTTTGTGTCAAGATTAAAGTTCCTAAATGTTCCCTCTTGATACATTGAGGGTCTGTTGGAAAGCTACACTTCAACTGGATGGAAGATTGTCTAGAAGTTCAAAATGAGTTTCTTGAAGATATGGTTCAAAGAATTAACTACTGATTATAAACCGACGTTTCACTGAAAGCTTAATTCGTATTTTCAATGCTAAAAAACAATTAATTGAAAACACAAGTACTAAACACAAATATATCCGGGGTTTCATCCGAAACTATTAAAATAAGTTGATATTACAGGCAGCGGGGGCACATGGAGGGTTTTCCCATACGAGATCGGACTCGTAGTGGCTGTTGGTTCTCGCCCAAGTTAGGTAAACCCTTGTGGTCGCTGTGTGAGAAGCAGTAACTTCTCGGGAGAATGCTTGCTTAGCATATCGGGAAGCTGGAGACCACAAACCCCTACCAGTGGGAACGGGCCATGAACTCAGCTGAATGGACTGGACAACTGGTACTTGCCTGGTTGACGGGACTTGCCACTCTGACTTTTAACGGGATCTCAGAGTGGGGACGATTAGATATCACCCCGTTGGAGCCCATTTATCTTTACAAATAGAAAGATCTTAAAGGCTCCCTAAGCACATATTTACACAGACCAGGTGGCGTTAAGCCAACGAGAGATTTGCAATCTCTATATGAGTCGTTCACTAAGGTATTAAAGACTCCTCACTATGACGCCCTGATGGGGTCCGATGAATTACCAGTACCAAACCCTGGTACCGGGGTAACGGGTATTGCCCTCTCTTCGGAGGGGGACGACCGAATTCTTATGAATCCTGTGGTAGCCCTGAAAGGCATTGTAGGAAGCCAGTCCAGTTAATCTATGTGGCCTAGAAGCTAGATCTCTAAAATAATGGATGGTTTGTTAGTACGCAGCATGTCTGAAACCAAATCTTAAGTTTCTGCATACTACTTTTTGTTTGATAATTTTGACAATTAAATGACAGATCACTAAGTTATTCATTTCAATAAATTAAAAAGTTTAATTCAACATTTTTTTACAATTTTGATCCTAAATAGTAGCTCTTCTTGCATATTAAATACACACGACAAAGAGAGAACTTTATAGATTTCAATTAAAATCATGTGAACAGATTAAAAACACAAAAAAATATCAATACTGAAAATAATGGCATTACTTTTACAGGAATGAAAAAGACAAACAATAACCCAGGATAATAGGAACTGACTGAAGTTTGTGGGGCAGCTTGTTATTTTCCTATATCTGTTATTTGTACAATCTTTCGTTGTCTGCCTCACAGTGAAGTAAATACCAATTACTGCTTTCTTAGAAAATCTACTAAATCAATTAAAAACAAGATTCAATGCAACATAGCCAAGTATTAATAGCTCACTTTATTTGTTTTATACCCTTCGAAATAAAAGGAAAATTGTTATTTCAATTAAAATAATAAGTAGTATCAATAATTGAAGTATTTAGGTACTTTCAAATGAAACTCAATTATGTAATTACTTAATTCTCTTTTACCATTTTACCTTTTAACATTTACCATGATTTGGAAAATGCGAACGAACGAACAAGACTTTTTTGTTTGAAGTACAACTTGGCACTGAATTCTGTTCCAGTTCATATAGAATTATGTTTATTAGCTAAATGATTAATAATAATCAGTACGGAATAACGTGATGGATAACTTTATATCCAGTTTACTGAATAGATTGTTAGACGTCTGTTGATAACTTAAAAAAAAACAAGTATGAATTCATTATCAAGTAAACTAACTTTGACTCGTTAGATTTCACGAAATTCAAGTTTTTTCCGAATCATCTATTTCATATAAGTAAATAATTTTCACTCCTTCTTCTTCAATGAATGTATTTTTTTTTAGATCCTTTGACTTCAAGAATGCACTCTTTTTTAGCTCTTTATCTCTAACGTTGTTAGAAACTTGTACACGGAATAGAAATAGGATGAATGTGATGGAACAACTATATGTGATTAGGAATAGGATGAGAGTAATAGAACACTTATACATGGAATAGGAACAGGATGAATGTGATGGAACAACTATATGTGATTAGGAATAGCATGAGAGTAACAGAACACTTATACATGGAATAGGAACAGGATGAATGTGATGGAACAACTATATGTGATTAGGAATAGGATGAGAGTAACAGAACACTTATACATGGAATAGGAACAGGATGAATGTGATGGAACAACTATATGTGATTAGGAATAGGATGAGAGTAACAGAACACTTATACATGGAATAGGAACAGGATGAATGTGATGGAACAACTATATGTGATTAGGAATAGCATGAGAGTAACAGAACACTTATACATGGAATAGGAACAGGATGAATGTGATGGAACAACTATATGTGATTAGGAATAGGATGAGAGTAACAGAACACTTATACATGGAATAGGAACAGGATGAATGTGATGGAACAACTATATGTGATTAGGAATAGCATGAGAGTAACAGAACACTTATACATGGAATAGGAACAGGATGAATGTGATGGAACAACTATATGTGATTAGGAATAGGATGAGAGTAACAGAACACTTATACATGGAATAGGAACAGGATGAATGTGATGGAACAACTATATGTGATTAGGAATAGCATGAGAGTAACAGAACACTTATACATGGAATAGGAACAGGATGAATGTGATGGAACAACTATATGTGATTAGGAATAGCATGAGAGTAACAGAACACTTATACATGGAATAGGAACAGGATGAATGTGATGGAACAACTATATGTGATTAGGAATAGGATGAGAGTAACAGAACACTTATACATGGAATAGGAACAGGATGAATGTGATGGAACAACTATATGTGATTAGGAATAGGATGAGAGTAACAGAACACTTATACATGGAATAGGAACAGGATGAATGTGATGGAACAACTATATGTGATTAGGAATAGGATGAGAGTAACAGAACACTTATACATGGAATAGGAACAGGATGAATGTGATGGAACAACTATATGTGATTAGGAATAGGATGAGAGTAACAGAACACTTATACATGGAATAGGAACAGGATGAATGTGATGGAACAACTATATGTGATTAGGAATAGGATGAGAGTAACAGAACACTTATACATGGAATAGGAACAGGATGAATGTGATGGAACAACTATATGTGATTAGGAATAGGATGAGAGTAACAGAACACTTATACATGGAATAGGAACAGGATGAATGTGATGGAACAACTATATGTGATTAGGAATAGCATGAGAGTAACAGAACACTTATACATGGAATAGGAACAGGATGAATGTGATGGAACAACTATATGTGATTAGGAATAGGATGAGAGTAACAGAACACTTATACATGGAATAGGAACAGGATGAATGTGATGGAACAACTATATGTGATTAGGAATAGGATGAGAGTAACAGAACACTTATACATGGAATAGGAACAGGATGAATGTGATGGAACAACTATATGTGATTAGGAATAGCATGAGAGTAACAGAACACTTATACATGGAATAGGAACAGGATGAATGTATTGGAACAACTGAATGTGATTAGGCATAGGATAAGAGTAATAGAATACTTGTATACGGGATAGAAATAGAATGAATGTGATGGAACAACTATATGTGATTAGGAATAGGATGAGAGTAACAGAACACTGATACATGGAAAAGGAACAGGATGAATGTGATGGAACAACTATATGTGATTAGGCATAGGATAAGAGTAATAGAATACTTATACATGGAATAGGAACAGGATGAATGTAATCATCCATTACAATATCCAAAATATACAATATTTTGCTTAGGAATAGAATGAATCTAGAAGAAAACATAACTGTGGTTTGGATAAGGTGAATGTATGTAAAGACCACTTATATATGGTCAGAAATGGAATTAATTTAAAAGGTACTGAATGTTTATGGAAAATCCAAATTTTTCTACAGACTTATATACACAATCAGTGCATGGTGATGGTTGCTTCAGAGATAAATATTCTTATTAAAAGTAAAAGTGAATATGTATTAGTTAGTAGTGTAATTCAAATTAATTTGTATAAAGAAAAAAATATAATACAAGAATATAAATGGCCCCAAAAAAAAATCAGCAGATGTGTAGAAATCTGGGTAGTTGAACTGAGGATTGTTATTGAGGCCAGCTGTGTCTGTATTACTAGGTAGAGGATACACAGGAGTGGGGAAACGGCCGTAGACAATGGGAAGGCCAAATATCAAGCCACGGCTTTTATTAGTCAAAAGAAAACTTAATATTGGTGGTAGTAGGCCTTGCGTATTCTGTAATGAGTTCATCTAAATACTTAAGATGCACTTTAAATCTGCAACTGTATACACTTAACTTTGCTATAAATAATAACTTATCAACTTCAAAGTCAAACTAATCAAATAATTTTATTCTTAATCTTTCTACAGTGACAAGTGTTTTGAATATATATATGGTACTTACACACCATTTCACAAAAACACGTGAAATAACAATCAATGATTGTTACTCTTACTCCGTCACTCTGACGATGACCGCTTGTTACGGTTGAATGATCTTATTTTTTTCTTCCCATTTCATATTGCTGTTATATCCATATGTATAAATATTGATAAAAGTATCGACCGTGGAATAGAAACAACACTAAAGTTTATTTGGACTAGGTCAGTTCTTCAGGTTCAAATTAAACTCTCATTGATAACGTTTCGATTTTTTATTTAAAACCATTTTCATAGGCAGAAGTATAAATTTGAAAAGTATATACCTCTGCCTATGAAAAAGGTTTTAAATAAAAAACCGAAACGTTGACAATGAGAGTTTAATTTGAACCTGAAGAACTGACCTAGTCCAAATAAACTTTAGTTTTGTATATATATATATTTATATATATATATATATATATATATGTATTCACTTAATTAAACGAAACACGATCCAAACTGGACACAATACGAGTTCAAAATACAAGAAGGGTAACACACGGAGTAAGGAAACACAATTACAGACTCAAATTTTCGGGTAATCCGTCTTCAGGAGAAAAGAGAAAGGGAGACCAAGCACGTTGTAGATGCAACGGCAAGTAACCCATATAACATACCCATATAGTAAGGTTACTTGCCGTTGCGTCTACAACGTGCTTGGTCTCCCTTTCTCTTTTCTCCTGAAGACGGATTACCCGAAAATTTGAGTCTGTAAATGTGTTTTCTTACTCTGTGTGTTACTCTTCTTGAATTTTGAACTCGTACCATATATATATATATATATATATATAACCAATATAAGTCGTTGTCTGCCTGCGTAGCAAATCATTTCTATCTTCCTGATGACGAGGCCATCGAAATATAGCAGTAAGTTTCTGTTTAATTTCTGTGTGCTCTTTTTGTCTATAAAGTGTATATATATAAAGATTTCACATAAACATGTGAAATAATAATCAATGATCAAACCACAATATGAAATGGGAAAAAATACTAAGATCTTTCAACTCAATGATCAAACCACAAAATAAAATGGGAAAAAATACTAAGATCTTTCATCCATAACAAGCGGTCTTTTTCAGAATCAAAAAGTCAGTTGGGTTTTTGACACAAAGAAAGAGGAAAATAGTAGAAATAAAAGCTCTGAGGTCTTTTAATTTATGTTATCAGAGAGCAAAGAAAGTATAAACTAAGAGTTTATACTTTTTACAAACATATATAAACAATATATGTTTTGTACCACATAGCTTTGGCTATATGTGTTGGCAAAATATGTAGATAGCAATGCCAATTTTGTTAGGAAACTGAAACATACAAACTAAATGGGGTTGATGTATTTAAAACTCTATTGGTATTCAGTCCAAATAATAAAACCTTATTTATTCAGCTCCACAACTCTATCTGCAATAGTCAATTAGTTTAAAAAGCGTCAAATGACAATATAATCCAATAAAGATAAATTTTCTTACCAAAATTCAAATGTAGTTAACGCTAAGTATAATGAAGTCTTTTTATTTAAAAAATATAAAGAATGAAATTATTTTATTAATACACGTCAAACGTCAACCCTTTTCTTAACTTCATATTTTATTAAGCTTTTTGTTAATGAAATAGTTAATACATTTTTGTCAATTTTAAGAAATACTCTATTTGTTCTTTTTTTTTAGGCAACTCTGTAATGACTTACTGAATTGAATTAGTTTTTTTTCTAGTTAAATTTTAATTATTAAAAAAGTAACAATATGGAGACCAATTTTTAAAACCCAATTAACTTAAAACGTTCAACAATTAAGTTTTAATTAAAAAACCTTAACAGGAAGAATTGAAAGTGCAAAATCTGATTAGGCTTGCATGTTTTAGACAACAGAGAGCGTTTGTTCAATTTTAATACATTTTAAATATATTTTCTTTCTACTTAATTACTTCAAACATTTTTGTTATAAAGAACACAGGAAACAGTTGAAAATATATTAGCAATACAGGACTTCAAAAATTTCAACACACTATCGTGTATGTAGTAGTTCAAAGGTTCGGATTTAGAATACATTTCAGAAATTTATGTAACCCTTCACAGACAAGAATTAAACATAATATTTACTTACTAAATAAACAGAAAAAAATACAAAAAAACGTTAATTGATTTTTATCAGAAAGCAAATATATATCTTTTTTTAAAATTGCAATTTCTAAAAACATTAACAATATAGCAACCAATACTTAAAACCCATTAAATTAAAACGTTAAACAACAATTAAGTTTGAATTAACAACTTCAACAATAAGAATTGAAAGTGTACAATTTGGTAAGGCGTGCGTGTTTTAGATAACAGAGAGCCGGAGTAGCTCAGTGGTTTGCGAGTTCACCTCTGAACTGGTAGATTCAGTTCCGATTATCAAATAATCCCTACGGTTTTTAGTAAGATATCATGGGGTGAAGTCACGAAAATAAGGTTAAAAAAAGTTTTATGTTTTGTGTAGTTGTAGAATCTTAGAGACATAAGATATTATTTCTACATTTAGTCAGATGTCGTGAAAGGTAGTAATGAAAATTAACTTGAAAACAGTCGTACACTGGTCGTATAATCTGAGAGACATAGTACATTATATTCTACATGTAGTACGATATCGTAGAAAGCAGAAAATACAATAACCTTCAAAAGAGTGGTATGAAAGGTTGTATAATCTTAGAGATAGAAAATAATGTGCTGCACTTTTATACAGCTATTGTAGGGAGTAGCCACAGAAGTATACCTCTATAAAGACCTTAGGAGAGGAAATAGAAGGCACATTCTACAGGGAGCTAGACACTTATCATTATAGTCACATGTTAGGTGCATTAATGATCATTTACAATGTCAAAACGTGTTGTAAATCTACATTCTTGATATATAAGACTTTATTTAAGAAAACTTAATTGAATTCAATTATGGGAATTCATTCTAGTCAATTCTCTTAAATTCTAAAAGCAGTTACCAGAATAATGTCTTGAGACCTCTGATTACTTAATGACAGGTTATTTTTTTTTTAATTTTGGTGTTAGCCGTTTTGAGGCAATGTCTGATAAGTCGTTCTTCCTTGTTACTGTATTTTCTTTTTTTGTTTATAAATCTGAGACTCATTCTGGGGTTTCAACTATAAATTTCACAAATTCTTTGTTTGTTGTTGAACATCCCAGATCTTCATGTTTCAGTAATTCTTCTTTCTGAATATATTAAGGATATATCAGATTGAATACGAGTAGATTAATGTACTATTTTGTTGCTGTGTAATCCATTCCTATAATGGCTATAAAAAAGACAGAATTAGAAATGCCTTGGTGAACCGCTAGATCAAGTAGTTTCAATTGCAGATTCTAATATCATCTCTTATAAAGCGGCCACGGTATCTCAGTGACTTGCACACTCACCTCTGGTCTGCTAGATTCAGTTTTGATTCACACACTGACCAATTGTTTTTTTTCCGCAAGAGATGAACAAATCTGTATTTACGCTACTTACTTACCAAAGACCTTTACGGCAGATACACCTGAGTTAGGTTAAATTTAGGACTCCCAATGTCAAATCTCAATTATGTAGTATTTCAAGGACCAATCTTTGGCAATGTATGAGACGATCACTGTAACCTGACCTAACATCAAAAAAATTATCTCATAATTAAATCTATATGAAGCTACATCATGCGCAATCTGTTTTTGATTTTTAAATCAATGGATACCAAGATCCACTTTATCGTACATCTATTACAAGCTACTAAGAATAAAAGGTTATCAGGATGCTAATAACGATGCACACATATGCAGAAACAAATATAGAAACTTCATGAAGAGTGAATGAAAACAGTCATATATATAAACCTCCTTTGAATATTTCTAAAATGTTTGATATATCAGTAAATTTAATGCATCAAGGATATATAGAAGTGATGCTCATATTGCATTACTTCATCATCATGAAAAACCTTAAAAAAATAGTCTTTTAAAATTTAATTTCTAAAATTAACATAGGATACTATAGCTTTGTTATTAATAAACTAATGTACTTTAATATGCTTTGTTTCTGAGGTTCTGGGGCCAAGTCGGAGTCAGATCTGACGGAAGGAGAAATATAATAACATAATACAAGGCAACAGTTAAATTGAAATCACAGGAATAACTTTTACTTTACAGCTCTAACTTTGTAAAGAACAGAGAATAATTCACACTTTTTTTTCATTTTCTAGTTCCGCTTTTTATTAATATCACTGGTTGTTACTCACAAGCAATTCTACTTCTATATGATTTTGTATATGGTGTTATTCTATGGGTGCCAGTAGGTTAGGTTAGGTTGCAAGAGCAGTTCCACAAAGGAACACACATAGGTCAAACATTAACCCTTTGTGATACCATACAAGGAAGATTGATTCTACAATGGGAGTCCTAAATGTTGCCTCTCAAGTGTATATAGAGTAGGGACTTCAACGAGTACCTGGCATCATACAGGCTCGGGACCGACGATTTAACGTCATCTCCTAGACATATTCATTCACCTCCTGCGTGTTTAAATCGAATCCAAGAGTGGGTATCGAACCCTGGACCTACCAGTTCAGATGTTGGCACTTTGCCTCCCTTTTATTATGGCCTACAGCTCGTCGTATTCAGAGGCGGTCACCCATTCAAGTAATAACCTCGGTGATCGGACTTTAAACCGGTGTTTTCAACATGGTATGACTGTTGACTAATAAGTAGTTAAACCGATCCTTAAGTTGTACTTGCATTGAACAAGCATTAATTGATTAATTTGATTAATTTGATCTAATTGGCTGTTAAAGGGTGCTGCATACTATCATGTAATTCATAATTTACACATATAAAGTGTGCCAAAAGTAGATCTAAAGCCCTTAGAAATGTTCTATGTTACAAAATCATGTTTAAGAAAACTACTCATGTAGTTTTATTACTCATTTAATGACAAAAATTTGTTAGTTTATTAAGACCCTATATATGGCATATAGGGTCATATATAGCCTATATGACTATATATAGCATATATAGCAATGATAGCAATGCAGTGGCGATATATTGGTACTCCATCACATTATTATTGTTATTAAATTAGTACATGTTACCGTACAAATTCAAAAAAGATTTTAGTACGCCCTCTTATAGTGAGGAAGGTGTACACAGCATTACATAGTCTGCGTGAAAGAACCTATGTGTAATCATGATAAGAAACTCAAATCTTCAGTAGTATCAGCAATCACTCAAGCACTGTCAAACAACTGAGTCTGTTTATAATAATTTCCAATAGAATTTTTGAAACAAGTACAGTAGCTGGAGCTATGTCTTGCGCCAAGACTGGGTCAGTTCTTCAGGTTCAAATTAAACTCTCATTGCCAACGTTTCGGTTTTTATTCAGTGTCACGTGTTCATTAAAACTACTGTTGTTGTTGAAATCTACAGAATATTTTTCTTTGTATAATAATTTGTAATGTAATACTTAGTTTTTCTGTTTCAAAATTTATACTTCTGCCTATGAAAAAGGTTTTAAATAAAAACCGAAACGTTGGCAATGAGAATTTAATTTGAACCTGAAGAACTGACCGAGTCCCGATACATTTTCATAGGCATTACGACGATATGTTCTTTATATATCCTCATAATAAGCCATAATTACTATCTCAAATATATAAATATTGATAAAAATATCGAACGTGAAGCAGAAACAAAATAAAAGTTTTTCAGGACTGGGTCAAATTAAACATCCAGTTACGTAAACGTCCAGTAAACGTTAGCAATGAGAGTTTCATTTGAACCTGAAGAACTGTCCCAGTGCTGAAAAACTTTTATTTTATATATATCAATGATCAAACCACAATGTGAAATGGGAAAACAAGACTAAGATCTTTTCACTGTAACAAGTAGTCTTCGACAGAGTCAAAAACCCTGACTCTAACGAAGTCCGTTTGTTACGGTTGAAAGGTCTTAGTCTTGTTTTCCCATTTCATATTGTTTTTTGATCAATGATTGTCATGTCACGTGTTTATGTGAAATCTTTATATATATATATACGTTTCACGATGATTCACAAACACAGAACTAAGAAACAAACACACTTACTATCTCTAATTTTCGGTTGAACCGTTATCAGGAGAGTTGGGAAAGGGACACCAAGCGCACTTGTGAAGCGACGGTTGGGTCTCCAACCTTCACAACTGCGCTTGATGTCCCTTTCTAAACTCTCCTGATGACGCTTCAACCGAAAATTAGAGGTAGTAAGTGTGGTTGTTTCTTAGTTCTGTGTTTGTGATTCATCATGAAACGTTTATTGTCCTTTTGGATCGTTTTCCTGTTTACAATATATATATATATATCGGGTATGGTAGTTGCGCTTATAAAAGAGGTTGAAAAGGCATATTGGGCCTCGGTGGTGATTTCCTGGCTGCAACAAATGGAGCATGATGCTAGGCGGTGTAGGGTAGCATTGAGCGGCCGGGGCTTCGATTTTGTTTCAAAACGATCCATCACACGGACACAGAGGCTAACCGATATCGATTGCCGTTAGCCGGCTCTTGCAGTCGCCTTGCTAAGTATCACGTGGGGTTCACTAAAAACATGGCTTTTCCTAACTCTCCGCAGTCTTTTAAATCATTTCTCTTTCATTTCATCTAAGACACGTAATATTTAAATAGAACTAAACATCTGTCTTTAGCCGGTAATAAGGAATCAATCAGTTTAACCAGTCTTCTGATTATAAACTGGAAAAAATAATAAATAATTCTTTTTTTTTATTTTGATTGCAATTAGAGTTTTGTAATCGATATAACATAATGTTTAATTATACAGTACTTAGTACTGTTAACTCTAAAACAATTGCAGCCTAACGATTGTATTTTATGTCCCGGAGAAATGTAATGGTAACAAATAGCAGAAACCAGTAAGGAACTACAAACTTAAAAGCAATCAGTAAAACTTGTTCTTCTATATTATAATACAATATTTTGAAGGTAAGATTTACTGTTGTGCAACTTACTAGAGGAATAGAAAATTTCAAATTCTATTCTTTACAAGATTATTACTCAATCAAGAATGAAAGATTTCGGAAAATAGTAAATCAAAAGACAAGCATTACAAAGTGTCAGGCAATGGACTGCCTTCGTTGGAAGGGTTTTTTATTTTTAATTAAAACCTTATTGACGTTGTCATTTGCAGACACTTTCTTGTTTGGCACAATTTAAACTAAGCAGTGATCAAACAACATGTTTTACCCTGACTGTCGCCACCAGAACTCTGTGATTATAATATAAGAATGTGTAATCAGCTTACTGCGATTCAATTATAATCATTATGATCCCACAATGATGACATTACGGATCAAACATAGTTTATGATTCTCCGATAAGGGTATTGTGATTCTTTCATACTTATTTTGACTACATAATAAGGATATGATGATTATAATTTAATTATTGTGACTCCAAAATGATAAATTTATGATTCATTATATTTATTATGATTTTATAAACAAAACACTCTGATTGAATTATAGTTAAAATGAATAATTATAATGAAAAAAAATAAGACGTTGCAGTTTAATACTATTTTTTGCTTTCTCGATGATTATATTGCGATTCTATTATATTTGCAAGATAAGGATATTGTAATTTCACAATGAAGTCATTGCGGTTTAAAAGTCTGTTATAATTTTATAACTCCTTGATAATGACATTGTAATTCTATTATAATTATATGATAACGATATGATATGATGATTGATAGAACATTCAGATGATATGATTCCGATATAATTATTGTCATTCCACAACAATATGGTTTTGATTCAATTTTAATTATTAATATTTCATAAGAAGTACAAAACGATAATGACTGCAATATTAACAGAAGGCCACTTTGGCTTTCAGGTTACAAAAAAATATAAATATATCAATTGATTGTTTTTATCGTAAAATAAATTGCCTTGTATAGATGTTTTGCTATTTTTGATCATAATTTATTTAATTTAACTTTCACTTTGGTTCAAAATTTGTTAAAATTAAAGCATAACGTAAAAATAATATAATAATATAAAAAATGATATAGACTTCAGTCCTCACTTGTCTTCGGGGCGGCTGCTCACATCTCTACGGATGTCGATGCAGTCAAAATTTATAATGTATGTATATAATGTATGCAAAAAATGTAAACTAATATGTAAATACATGCATAAATTCAGCTGTAAGCATGATTACAACATATATATTTTTTTAAAGTGCTACTGATCCGTTGATGCGGATTTTATCACCCAAACCCTAAAATTCGGAGCCAAACTGAAAACCCTAGTGGAACACTAAATGTGAAACTTATTAGAGTGATGATGAAAACATTTACTGTAAAAATATGTACAGTCCTTAAAATTAGTTAAAGAATAAACCCTTCAGATGAAGGAAATTCTTGTCAGATCTTACTTAAAAGAAAACTCAAATGAGTGAAACAACTGAACTTTGAAAAACTGTAGGGAGATAACGGTAAAGAGCCTTCAATCACATGTGATATAGGATCACTAGACAAGGGAAACAGTTAAGACAGCTGCTTCACTATCTTATTGACAAACTGATCTAATTTCAACATTCCAGAATTGACACATTAATCACACAATCAAAATTATGTTCAATAATGTCTACTCTATAATATATTAATTAATGATAAATGCTTCATTATCATATATGTGCGGTTGATCAGAACGCATACAAATATTTTTTCCACACGGTTAATTGTGAGTTCGGCTGGTTCAGCTTTATAGGATACGAGCACGAAAGACACTTGCTACCCTGGCTGCAATTTTGAGAATATAGTGATAATTTCTTGTATTAAACATTATTCAGGTAATAAATAATATATATTTAATTTCAGGTCTCTCCACGGAAAATGAGTGAACAAACAAACAAACAATTAAACTCACAAACTTTATATATAAAGATTAACCAAATCGTTAGTAGTGTTTTAATTCAGTATTATTACAATTTTGAGTAACCATATTAAAAATAAAATAGATCAAATCAGTAAATTAAAAGTTTCGATGCAAAGTCCCTTATTACTAATTTATCTGTCACCAGTCTTCTACGTCTTCTATAGATGGAAGTAGTTAATTATTCTCTCCTCCTACTTATAAACTAGTTAGCTATATTAAGTTACCTCTCTGGCATTTTTTTATCATAAAATAACTTTTGAAATCAATTTTCTGATTTTCTGATATGACAGTTTTGGTTTTTGAAATATACCATTCACACACACACACACACACACACACACACACACACACACACACACACACACACACACACACACACACACACACACCCACACACCCACCCACACACACACACACACACACACACACACACACACACATATATATATATATATATATATATATATATATATATATATATATATATATATATATTTCCTAAATTAACACAATAATTTTCAAAAACATCAAGAAATAATTCTATCACCAAATAATGTATATTTATAGTATTCTATAATAATATATAGATAATAATATATATATAATAATATAATATAATAATAATATATAATATATAATATATTATTATATAATAATAGTATTCTATACACTATTAAATGTATAGTATAGTGTATATATATACTTTTTCGTTGGAAATATGATCCAAAACGGACAAATATAGTTCAATATAGAAAAAGGAACATAGAGAAATCAAAAGAACACACTTACTGTCTCTAATTTTTGGTTTGAACCGTCTTCAGGAGAGATAAGAGAGGGAAACCAAGTCTCTAACCGTCTGTGAACCAGTGCGCTTGGTTTCCCTCTCTTATCTCTCCTGAAGACGGTTCAAACCAAAAATTAGAGACTGTAAGAGTGTTCTTTTGATTTCTCTATGTTTCTTTTTCTATATTGAACTATATACATATACTATGATAAACGAAAAACGGTCCGGCAGGACTTATAACACTTAAAATAAATAGTGATACATAGACTGAAACATAACAAAAACTGACCACCTTTACGGTAGAAATATTGAAAAGTGAGTCTTTGTTATGTTTCAGTCTATGTGTCACTGTTTATTTTAAGTATATAAATATACAGACATACATACATACACAAAAGAGCTGCTACCAACCCGGACCTTGTTGAAGACAATTTACGGCCACCTAAAAGCCTTCTAAAGAAGAAGTTGCGAGAAGATTCTAACGAGACGTGGTCTTCCCAGTGCTCCAATAGAGCCAATAGACATCATACAAGGTTGTTCTTTCCTACTCCAAACCCCAGATCGTCAGTAACATTATCCCTGACACACAAAATATCTCAGGCACTATCTGGACACGGCGCAAATCCACATAGGTTTGAAATAGAATATTCTCCCTCCTCTAGTTGTGATCACTACACCCCACAAACATGGAAGCATATTCCCTTGGACTGCCCCCAATTTGAAAGAGAAAGAATACCAATAAAACAAAAAATAATATTTAGTTCAAACTATACGTGGCCACTCTCAATTGACAAATTTTGTGTCCACAGAACTCAGAAATGATTTCACAATGTTCATTAATAACATAGATTTCCACCAATTTTAATGTGAACTCTGATAAGTTATTGTAAAATTCCTCTAATGTAAATAAATAGAGCATGCAGTTGGAATTGCTCGAAAAAAAAATAACAAAAATCACACACACATACAGAAACAGAGAAAGAGAGACAAATATGAATGACGTATGGGATATATAAGAGCTGAAGTAAAAAGATATGGTGAGGGAGTGAATGATTAAGAGAGACTAACATGAGAGAAATAAAGATAGATACATAAAGGATTACAGTTTTGGAGCATGAGAGATAGAGGGAGAGAGAGGCGTTATCTGATTCTTAAAAACTTTATTTCACTCCTAACATTGCTATTACAGTTTTCAATCTATCGCAATACATTCATTGCTCTATATATTAGATAAAAAATGAATAAACATAACAATGATGTATAAATTTTACAACATAAGCCACTTTAAGCTGAAAGTGCATGGAGAGAGAGGGTGCAGATATTATTACATTTTGTCCTATATTTTTAATGCTTAGAAAAGATAGACTGAAGTACTGGTAAAGTTATAAGAAAGCAGTAGATGCATTGTAAGGATTTACGACTCAATCGAAAGCTAATCACGGTTATATGGTCGCGTGACAGGTGCCAGCAGGCAGGCATTCGTGCTCCCAGCGACTTTAAGTGACGGTCCAACACTCATCCATTAGTGACCACTGACCGAGTGCTCTTGCTCTGATAACACCAAAAGCAACAGTTTTCAATTCTGGCCATAACTTCTATGCCCAGATGTTCTAAATAAAAACCGCTACCCTATCTTATATGCTAAAATAAGTTATTTCTTTGTCAATGATTGTCCATTACGAATGGAAGTCGGATAGCAAGGGGTCGAACAGAAATGCTAAATAGTACACTTAAATAGAAAACTTAATATTCTAAGAGATCGATAATACCTTACAGAAAACGATATGGAGTACATATCCATACCAGACAGACAAACAACACTAGACAGACAAACTAATGCATACTACTCTAAGAGATGTGCAATACATTAAAGAAATCACTACAGAATATACAACACCAGACTGACAACCAAATACATACTGCTCTAAGAGATAGACAGTACGATACAGAAAACGATATAAAATATACAACACCAGACAGACAAGGTAATATATACTATTATAAGAGATTGGAATACCTCACAGAAATCACTACAGAATATACAACACCAGACTGACAACCAAATACATACTGCTCTAAGAGATAGACAGTACCATACGGAAAACGATATAAAATATACAACACCAGACAGACAAGGTAATATATACTATATTATAAGAGATTGGAATACCTTACAGAAATCACTAGAGAATATACAACACCAGACTAAAAACCTAATACATAGTACTCTAAGGGTTAGACGATACCCTTAGAGGGGGTATCCTCTAACCAGACAGACAACCAAATACACACTACTCTAAGAGAAAGAGAGTACAATAAGTAAAACGATATAGAATATACAACACCAGACCGACATGCTAATACCTCTAACTCTAAGAGATGGGCAATAGTTAACAAACAACACTAATTGCTGTGGTCAACTTAAAGAAGTATAACATATATAATATATTAAACAATTAGAATAAATGAACACGTAGAAATAACACACAGTCACTTCAATATTTCGATCTCGTCGTCGTCGGGAGAAGAAGAAGAAGATGAGTTTTGGTCGCCTGGCAAACAGATACTTCTCCTGATGATGACAAGGTCAAAATATTGAAGTGAGTTTTGTGTTGTTTCTTCTATTCATTTGATATTTTGTCCTAACGGACTGTTTCATTTTGAATATATAATATATTGTAATCTAATGAAATGTAATTGCCTCAAAGAGACAACACTAATAGATGATTAATACTTGATATAAAGCTACAACAAAGAGATGACGGAGACAACTACACGGGCTATAGAAGGATTAGCACACATCACTATTCATATATAACACCTAAAGACGACATCCATCTTCACCTTTTTGATGATGAAGGAGACCGGAATATCGTAACGAGATATTCTTTTTTTTTTCTGTTATTTTTTTCACTGTGTTTTATTCTACTTAACTCATTAAATATTTGACAATATTCGGTCTTAGATATACAGTGTGTTCCAAAATTGTTAACCCCATTCTAAATACCCATATCTCGAAAACCACTTGCTGGATCATAATGAAACTAAATACATTTTATGTTGAAAGTCATAAGTTAAATTTACAAAGGAAAGTACAAATATTTGTTGGTTCTATGACAGATTTTCATAAATGTTCAATATGAGCGCCTGTGACTCTGCACACGTCGAGTCGGTATTCGAGCTCGTGCCAAACTCGCTGTAGCATGTCTTCGGTAACAGTTTCCAGTGCAGCTGTAATTCCCTATTTCATTTTTTCAATGTTAGCTGGATAGGCAGGTACGAAGACTAGTCCTTTGACATAACCCCAATGGAAAAAAATCACACGGAAAAAGTCGGGTGATCGTGGCGGCCATTTCAGAAGCAAATCGTCTTCTACACTACCTCGACCAATCCATCTCTCTAGCAGACCTCATTAAGGTAGGCTCGTACAGTGAGCTTCCAGTGAGATGGTGCCCCATCCTACTGAAAAATCAAACTTTTGTTTCATTTTCTATGAGTTGATCAATTAGCCGACTTTGAAGCATTTGAAGAGAAACATCTCCGTTCACATTTCCTTCGAAGAAAAATAGCCCATAAACTTTGTTCTTGGATATTGCACAAAACAAATTAACTTTTGGTGTAGTCCCTCTCAAGTTAAATTGTGCCATGAGGATTTTCTTCGCTCCAAATGCGAACATTATGTTTATTAACTTTGCCACTCGTGTGAAACGTGGTTTCATCATTAAAAACTAGCCGATCATCTAAATCGTCTTCTTCGAGTTTGTCTTGCATTTTAACACAAAATTATTTACACACAAAAACTTGAAACGTTTCTACACAAGCTGTGAAAATTTGGGGATTCCAAGGAAAATTGTCAATATTATTGGCCAACAAAATGGGGTCAACCATTTATGAACACCCTGTACATACTCGACTAGAGAGTCAGAGTGACTGTACAAGAAGACAGACAGCATGGTGACAGGAGAGCCACTGACTCCACAGCTCTTTGCCAAACCAATCTACTGAGCTGATTATACAGCTCCACTACCCAGCTTAATAAGAATTCAATTAACAGTCTGCAGTACCAGACGTCACTGCTCTAATAACAGAGCTACCAAATTTGTTTGGCTATATTTTTTTGTTCAATAACAGAAATTAAAAATAAATATCAGATCGAGGCCATAATTGTTTCTCAGCAATCAAATAATTCAAATTAAAACAATTCTATTTTAATAACTAAAAGAAAAAAAATATTGTTTACTTTTCATTTAAACGAGTTTTTATTTTTTTATTTTTCAAGCATAGATTATTTTATTTTATGTTTTTTTTTTAATTAAAAGTGGAAACTTCAATTTTATTTCAAGAAATTAACCAGTTGATTTTAATCTAAGCTCATTATAAGATGCCTTCACATATAACGTGATTAATAAATTCATTTTTTCTTATTATATGTCTCTTAAAAGATATGTGGAAACATAATAAAAAGTAATTAGCAATGAATAATTACGATAAAGAAAGATTTAATATTGTATTATTAATATGAAAATCGAATTAAGAAAATGAATAGTGTTTGACAAAATAAATTTTCGATTCTGCTATTATGAAATAATGAAGTTAAGGTTTTAAAGGTGAAATTTGGGGGAAAACACCGTATGTTTTGTAATCATTCTTTGATTTTTTGGAGTTTTGATTTAATGAAATGCATGAGTTCGAGGTGCGGTCAAAGAGTGAGGCTACTTTTCATTTTTCTGAAATTTATTCATCCAAAATTATGTTATTCCCTTCAATATAATCTCCTCTGATACAATGGACTTGTACGTGACCTTTTTCCAGTCATCAAAACACTTCTGGAATGCTTTTTTTTGGGTATTTCCTTGAGCTCTTTCAGCAATGCAGGCTTAATCTCCTCAATTGCCGCAAATCTTTGTCTTTTCAGAAGCTTTTTCAATTTTAGAAATAGGAAAAAGTGTGCAGGGAACTAAGTATGGTGAATACAGTGGCTGAGAAATATGGCATTGTTTGTGGGCAAAAAACTACTCACTGGTAACGATGTCTACGAAGTTTCATTACATCTGTCACTCGTGCCAAACCCGGAAAATCCTTTAAAATTGATTGGCATGAGCCAAACCGATATGTAAAGATCATCAGTTACTTTTCTAACCTTGATTCCACGATTCTCAACACAATTTCTTCGACTTCCTCAATATTTACGTCGGTTTTTTGACGTTCTGTAGCGTCCGGCATGAGGTTCATTGTTAACACTATCTTAGCTCTCTTGAAATAACTTATAGCACTTATAAATATTTTTTCTGCTCAAAGTTAACTCGTTGTACCCCACTCTCAACATTTCAAGAGTTTTTGAGCACTTTATATTATTATTTACACAAAAATTAATACAAACTTTCTGCTACACGATTTTCATAAGCCAGAAAATCGCTCAGCAAGGAAACACAAGTTTAACATATATCTCTCTCATATTAAAAACAACACATGCTATATAGTGAAAACTGTGAACATATGATTGACATATGATATAACCAACCGAACAATATACATTTTGAAATTAGTTTATACTGAGCGCACGATATTTAAAAAGTCACCGTAATTTTTCATCACACTGTATATAATAATCACACGGACTACTATTGACCAGATCTGATACAACCAGATCATATTCTTGTTGTATTATAAATATACATTCCTTTCATTAATGTTATTCTATGTTAGGTAAATAAATTGAATTGATTTCAATTTACAAGTTTTGTTTGTCTTAAATATATTTCATTGGGTACATAACTTGAATTGGTGTTTTATTTATTCATGTAATAAAGTAAATGACTTTTATTTTACTTTGAAATGATTTTTATTTTGCTAAATATACTTACTGTGTATCTATATTGAGTCATGTTAAGAATACTATATCAAAAGCTTGGGCCATATAAGATCTGTTTCCGTGCATTAATAAAAAGAAACAACAATGAAAATTATCCCTGTCAATCATGTTCAGTGAATTTATTTCAATAATTATTGCTATATCTCAGTGACACAAAGGGTCACGGGTAGTCTAGTAAATTTAGTAAAATATTAGGACGGTAGATTTTAGTCTGTAAAACTGTTTATAAAAAAAAATTTAGCATTCTCAATATAGAGTATAGAGTATTCATTGCGTGGTGGGAAAATTCTTTTATTTATGCGTTTTATTTATCCATTTATTCGTTTTCTCGTGGATTGGTCACTGTAACTTAACCTAATCACTCTACAACCTACAAGTTCAACAATTTTTTATAAAATTTATCAGACATGACATTTTTTTATTGTTGAAATATGTGCTACAATTCTTTTTGCAATACTTTAGCATACAAGTGTATTTTATTATACTTTTAACAAAACACATACTCAGATTTCTCGCTTATCCCGTTGATCTACAGAATTGAAACATTTAGTAATGCATTGATATTTGGAACATTTAACAACAGCATACATTTTAGATTATCAAAGACAGCAATATGATGCTAAAAAGAACATAAACGTGGCACCTTTTAGATATGAAATCTATCTAAAGAGTTAATAAGAGTTCGTTAAAATAAATTTGTTTATAAAATCAGAGTAATAATCAGTTGATAATTAACAAATTACAAATCACTCATTGTTTAAATTAAAATGTACCACAACATATTTGAAATCCAATGAAATAATAATTTATACCATCTGGTTTTAATGAAGTACGTTATTATCTGTCATGCGATACCCAAAACAAATTGGCGATATAATTAGCAGGGCAAACTCTACTTCAGGCATTGGTAATCCATTAAATGATTGGCTCATTTCATTCATTATATTTAATGATTTGATTAACAATGTATTCGATGAATTTTACGAATTTCTTACCAGATAAAATTACAACCGATATAATTTGCTAAATCATAGGATTTAAATTAACGGTTGATTCATAGTTATTCAATGGAAATTACCTTCTGAATGCTCTCCAATATTGCTAAAAGAAATACAGTGGTACCTCGGTTTTCGACCTCCACACTATTCGATCAATTCGGTTTTCGACAAAGAAATTCGAGGTAAAAATGCTTCCGAATTCGAACAGATTTCGGTGTTCGAACACTCGGGCTGGGAACCGAAAATAGCCGAGTGGAGCAGAAACGTACGCAGCGCACCCTGTATGCCATCATACCTCTGTTCAAAAGCTATGTAAATGATACAAAATGGTTTATATTACTTCTTTTTTATGTTTATTCTATATTATGTACACATTTAGGTCTTTAATGTTGTTTAGATACACGTTTTATTAATTTTTTAGGTATTTTTCTTTGGGTGAAACGGATTAAAATACTTACCATTGTTTCTTATGGGAAAGAATGTTTCAGTTCTCAAACAAATCGGTTTTCGACCAACAAACTCGAACGAATTATGGTCGACAACCGAGGTACCACTGTATAACAACAGTATTTTCATTAGAATTTAGGTAATGTAATAAAGATGTAAATAAAAAGTAAATAATAAAAATGTTGTAAAAATAGAATCTATCATAAGGTGTCAACAACAGTTGCTCTGCTGGTTTAAAAGTGGTTTGCGATGCGGCATTGAATGATATCATCTCCACAGCATAACTCATGATTTTATAGGAAAGCTGTTTAACGGGATTAAATAATTTATCAGTCAGAAAATTTGCAGAGGTTGAGGTGGTTAGAAGTGAATCATCATATATCCAGATACTGGATTTAAAGATAGGGTTTCTCCAAGGGGCAGTGTTGAGGGGTCAGCTTTTTAAAATGATGCGTAACGATGTCATATATTCTATACATTCGGAGTATTCCTTTTACAATGAAATGGCTAGTAAACCACACTTTCAAGATTACGGAGATAAATAGGGAAAATACAGAAACGTCTAGCAGAACCTAGAAGGGGAATATCTCAGACCATGTTTATTACCAAGTTTAAGCATCTTAAATCATAACATTACTTCGCTATATTAGCTCTGTTAAATAATAATCATGATTTATTGTTATTAACACAAAGATTGTTAATAATAGTAAAGAATAATCAAACATCTTACATAGCAAATGTTACGTTTGCTGGTTCAAACATCATATTATTATTATTACTGCCACAAAAGTTATTAATAACAAGTTAAGAATAAGGAAATACATTACCTAACAAATTTCTTCATTTTCTCGACAGGTTTTTTTTTATTGTTTAAACCAATCCCCTAGTGGGTGATAACGTTAGTCGTTTACCGGCTTTTTATTTGATCCGTGATTCTACAGATTCTAAATTTTGCCTAATTGAAGTGCATTTCGAGTAGGGATCATTAACAAGTACCTGTCATCGTAAAGGCTTGGGACCGACTTAACGTCCTCTCTGAGTGACGACGTACTCAGATTTATTCAACGTACTACCACCCCAGAGGCGATTACGTTTATCACTGAGCTAACCTGGCCTTTTCTCGACAAGTTAGATTTTTGTTTAATTCCACAGTAAAAGTATTCTTAGATTCATCTATCTATGCAACTGTCATAATAATATTGACTACAGTAGTTTAGGTTAGGTCTCACAAGACAACACACATATACCGAACATCGGTACTTTGTGATACAACACAAAGAAACTAATCCTACATTAAGAGTCCATTTTGCCTAACTCAAGTGTATTTATAGCAGCAATTTTTAACACGCACGTGTCATTATACACGCTCGGTCTAACGTCCTCTGCGAGTGACAAAATGCTCAGATATATTCTCCTCTCATGTGAATAAATCGAGGACCAGAATGGGTTTTGAACCCCAGACCTACCAGTTCAGAGGTGAGCACGTTGCCACTAAGCTAACCTGGCACCCTAATATACTAGTTTGCATTTCACTAATGAAGTTGATCAACATTGGGCACGATTGATACTTATATGGGTGTCACGATATGTTGTTGGGATCCACAAAGTTCAAATAAAAACCTGACCAAAAGTGAACTACACCATCAACCTTTGTACCGTCCAATCAGCATTAAGCATCTATATGGGTATATCTTAAAGAAACAATCATTAAATTATTCTGTAGAAAATGTAGAAGATTTTAAAATCAAGTTAGAAAACAAATTATTAAAATAATATTACTCATTCATCCCTAATTTTTCATAAAAACATTAAAATAACTAATTAGTTTTCATCATTATATTATTTCCTAATAAATAAATTCTATAAAAATGTTATACAACTGAGAAGAAAGTAAAGAAAGTAGTGTTATTAACGAAAAGGAATTCAGTAATAAGTGAAAGGACCACAAGAGTTGGACCTCTGGATCAATATTGAGGGCCTCAGTAATTACGAAGAAGGTCAAAACTTATTCAAGGGAATAAAAACTTATGATTGGTTTATTACTTACGTTTCTCTCAAGCAGTTCAAGATTTAACTGAGAAATAGTCAAAAATATCGCGATGCCTTTTTTATTTTTACTTTTTCCTTTAATTTGATGAAAATAAACACAATTTTAGATACTTTATACTTTCTTGTTATATTCTTGTTGTAATTGGAATAACTGGGTGAATATTTAATTTTTTTTTCCTTGGTTGTCAATAGTAAATATTTTATAGAATCAGAAATATTTTTACAATTACCATAGCAACAACGAATCTCTGACTTGGCATATTTTCTTTTTTCTCAAAACATAGAAATACATGGTGTTCATTACAATAGTGCATCATTTTTCTTTAGACATCCGCTAAAATAAATACTAACAGAAAGCACCACAAAAAAAGGAAACCACTGCTTATCTGCCAGCCCTTCAAACAAGAAGGTTATTACAAGAAACGTTTTAAATTCTGATAAATGACATCGAGCTTAACAGTAGACCTAATCAGCATGTTGTAAAATATAGGTCTTTTCAATACTAACAGACGGCACGAATTATAATATCTAGATCTATTCAGCGGGGTTATAGCAAAAAATATTTTCAATACTACGCATAACACTAGTATTAAATAGCAGGCTTTGAAGATACATTATTTCAATACTGACAAATGACAAGTAATATAACATTAGTTCTGATCAACAGACTGCTGATGATTGATGTTACTCCAACATTTGAAGAGTAATATTGTTATTTATCACAGATAGTAATTATGAATTACAATATAACAAGATTTCACATAAACACGTGAAATAACAATCAATCATCAAACCACAATATGACATGGGAAAAAAGAAGGCTAAGATCTTTCAACCGGAACAAGAAACTTTCTTCTAACGGTTGAAAGATCTTAGTTCCCCCCTCCCCCCGTTATCATATTGTCGTTTGATTATTGAATTACAATATGTTTAACCTATGACGAGATACTAGACGACATTTATTCTTTTTGTTATCAACTAGAGCGGATTTCTTAGGGTAGCAATAACTCTGCTGTTATTACAACCAGTACTTCTGTTGATGCTTTCAGTGCTAATTATTTTTTAAACAAATATCCTTTTTCTCATCTCATCTCTCTCTGTTTAATCCAATTAGTTTTAATATATATATTTTACTTTCTTTGTTAGAAAATTTCAGTCAATGCAAACAAGAGTCCTTTAAAAGTTAGTTATTATCATTATTAAATTATTATATTGAAGAATAACATATGTACACACCACATCCTGTTCATATTTAATCTCAAGTAAAAATTATAAATCAAAAATATTTTAATATAAACCCTATAAAGAGTTTTTTTTTATACGCACACATACATACATACACACACATACGCACACACACCACACACACACACACACACACACACACACACACACACACACACACACACACACACACACACACACACACACACACAAATCAATCAATTTCCAAAACTTATTTAATTAGGCTGAGGGGATTTCTAACGGAAAATACTTTCCAATCAAAGGCGGTATGTCATCCATGCCGAAGGATGGATGATACATGAGTTACTGTATTAAGAACGGAGCCTCAAGGGTACCAGGCGACCCCTTTGAGTAAATAACCTTACTCCGGTATGTGGTGCTCTGCCGGAGAGGACAAAATACCAATGATAGAGTTTTATGGATTTTCCTCTCTATGATCCTAAGGAGAAGGAAGTCCGGAGACTATCCTCCAGAAGCGCAGAGGGTCCAAAAGCACTACCCAGTGGGAGCCAACCTCCCACAAATGCACCTAAAGATCCGAAGAAGACTGTCCCGAAGAAGGAGAAATGAAGTCACTTTCTCCCGAAGAATAGGGAGCCTGAGTGGGCATTTCAATTATGGTTTGTGAAGATTCTGCAAAGATGAGGAAGAAACACCACTGCATCTGCTAGCTGACTGTCAGGCAACTTTGCTACACAGAGGAAGGTTCTTTAGGACACTCAACAAAACCATAGAAAAACTTTTATCGCTGAACCCAGCAAAAAACGCTGAGCTACTTGGAGGCGTTGAAGCTAACTGCTGGGGTACTTTAGTACAGAAGGGGAGAACTACAACGGTTTTTTTTTATAAGACGCAGTGTTTAGTCACCCTCAAATAATAATAATAAAAAAAAATGAAAAATAGGAACTCATGGTTATACCAACCATTATTTTTGTTAGCAACTTGACTCAAAAAATGTATACACGAATAAAATATTCCTATTTCCCTATATTAAATATCGTGTATTCCTATTTTAGTAATACAGTGGGTAGTAAACATCATAAAAATATATAATTCCTTCTTACCTCGGTCTGATAACCATAGCAGCTATTTAAGGTAAAAATCTGCTAATGTTTCACTATAACCGTAATCGTAAATAGATATATTACGAATTAAATGGATATTTTCCAACAAAAGAAAATAATGTTTAAAAATGAAAAAAATATTGTAGGTATAATATAGTTAAGGAGTTAGAGGGTCTATTGAAGTAGCACTACCGTTACTATAGTGATAGAGATATAAAAAAAAATTCAGTAAAGGTTGGTAAATACAGATTGCATTGTAGTGTGATAGCATTGTGGCCGGATTGTGAGCATTTTATTAAAATAAACCTCACAATACCTGCTTACTCTGGCTGATTGGATATAGTCCTGAATGATTTTTCTTTTGAGATATATATATATAACATTCCTGAGACCAACAATAAAATGGTATAAGAGAGAAGAGAAAAGTAAAAAAAAAAAAAATGAATCTTATTCCAGTCGAGTGCGTAATGGTTTTTCAATGAAGGAGAATGTAAGGTTTGTTGCGTTTAAAAGAAGGTTGTTGAGAGGGTGGAGGGGTTTGGTGGCTTGGGGGCTGAGGGGTCGTGTGGTATGGGAAGGGGTTGAGTGCAGGACAATAGAGGTCTCGTAGAAGAGAACCCAACCTAGCCAGCACAACCACCTCTCTCTATTTCCTCCACACAATAGAATCCCGTGTTCTCCGTCCATTCTCTTGGTTACAATAAAAAAAAAAAAAATGATCCAACTTTTCAATTACCGGACAAAGGAATATTTAAATAAATCGTTCTCAATTATAGTAGGAAACATGTTTAATCAAGTTGGATGAAACCGTCATACAAAGTCGCTTACAAATTACATTCTTTTGTCTACATTTCAAGTGACTCTTAATGTAGGCTCTTTCTCTAAAAAAAGAAAATAAAAAAAAAATGTTACTATTAAATATTCAACTGTGAAGCAGTCATTAAATCCTGATAACTTTATATCAAATTTTTATATATTTCTTGTAAAAATATTTCTTCAGTCATTATAATAGTTACTAACTTTTTCCCAAGTTAATAGTAGTAAAGTTAAAAGTGAATTGCTTTCGCTTCTTAGTTTAATTCTAGGGAAGGGAAGTGTGGCTCATTTATCTCTTGGCACCCACTGGAGTTATGGTTCAGCCCCATTACCGTATGGCTTATATATTTGGTATCCTAAATTTTACTTAACTCAGGTGTGAATAAGAGTAGACCTTGTCAGAGAGGTGCTGATGATCTCAGGTGGTACATGACCTGAGAAACACAGTGAAATTGTGAAAAGACACTTCCAGAAATTAGTGAATAATATAGATTTAGACATATACAAGTTACATTTTTCCTTCATTTTTACGCTAGACTGCTATTAGATGCATAAATCAAATAACTATTATAACTAGTTTAATTTGTGTCTAATTTATTGTTAAAAAAAAAAGTTTGTTACTCTTAATTTAAGTGTTTACAAATATTACTTCACGTTACAGGTAAAGTTAAAATAAGATATACTGTATATAATTAGATATAAGGTATATTCAGATTGTGATAAATGTGTAATCTATAAGGGAACACATTGTAAATTTACGACTCTGATGCAGGGTTACTATGTTGGGGGAGACAAAAGACTCAAGTTTATTAAAAGTAAATATCCGTAAGGAGTTTCTGACATCAGGAAGCTCGTTATCGATGGTTTAATGGTCTCTGATGGATGGCATGCTAACATTTTTTTTGTGGTGTAGTGATACTATAGATCATGAGTAGTGCTAACTAACGAATGTGTTCGACTAAGCAGACATTGCACCAATGGCTGGCGACATAGTTGTAGCTGTAGAAATATAGAATAAATTTGATTAATGAAATTGACATGGAACCGGTTCATAGTGATATATACGAGTAGTATATCAGTGAAAAAAATTGAGGGTCAGAGTGAGAATCTAACCAGGATCATCCTGTACAGAAGCAAGCGCGCAAACCACTAGGCTACCCATCTCCAATTCAGATTCACAGAATAAATTAGATATACAGTAAAACATCGCAGTGCGAGCTCTAATTTGTTCCAAGACAGAGCTCGTATTGCGATTTACTCGTATTCAATGTGAAGAAATTTTTTATATTGAAATTAATATAAAAATAAAGTATCCGTTCCATCCCCAAAATGCATGTTTTTTTTAACACAAAAGGTGCAATTCGATAAAACAAAGATATTCTGTATATGTAATATGAATAATGCATGCAAGATATAATGATATTTTATTAATCTGCTAAACTTAAAATGAAGACCATCTAGGCATGAGGAAGATGGTCGCTTGAACTAAAAATTGTTACTCGGCATATGAGACAAAAATTCTTACAAATGATTGCTCGTAAAGCGAATTGGTCGTACAAGGAGCCATTCGTTATACGATGTTTTACTGTATTCTTAAAATATGAAGTAGGCAAATATCGTAAATATTACCTTGGCTCAATCTTTAGTACCAAAGAAGATGTTAGATATAGTATACAAATATATCGTATATCGTAAATCTCATCCCTTTTTATACCCCTAATAATAAGAAATCAGTTAGTTTTATTCTTAAAATATAATCATCATGTCTCGTAAATGTCATCATTTTATCAACGTTTAGTACCATCAGCTAAGTAAAATGTATTTTTGAATAAAGACATTTTGTATTTCCCCATATATATAGGGTGTCAATGATGGCATTGTGAAGTCTAGATAGAATCCTAGGAAATGTTTTGGCAAAGATCCAAATGAACTTGAAGTTCCACAACTCAGGTACTTCTTAAAAAATAATGATAATTTGAGGATCTTTTGTCGCTAAATTAAGCCCTGGCCTGATAACGCTCTACAAGAATAAGTTTAGAAAATTAATTTACATGTAGATAAACTCTTCCTATTCGATTAAAAGGAATCACAGGAAGGTCGATTATCAAAAAATAAATGAATCTATGGTTGCAATTTAATTCTATAATATGATGAATCTTTTTCTTGTTGATTTGGGTGACTTGCAGAAGAGCAAGTTTAGAGTCTCACCGCGGTTTAGAGTCTAGAGCGGATTATATAAGAAGTTTTCGCAATGATTATAGGAGTAAACTTCCTTCTCAATGCCTCGACGACACTAACGTGAGGCCTTCAAGGCTGGGCTGGAGAAAACCATTCTGCCTGAGTTGCCCTTTAGTGGGAACATCTTCGATGGGATAAACGACAAATGACGTATTCAACACTTCATATGAATATAGTTAATGGGTTAGTTCCACTGAGGTTAGTAATATTAGAATTAGTAATAATACAATCCGTCATACCTCGTAAAGTCTCTGAAAAGCTCGACCGGTTTCGGGTCCGTCTGGATCCCATCTTCAAGAGCACCTAACTGACTGTGAATGTTATTTTCCTATAACCTACCTATATATATCATCTACATTGTGTAATCAGTGTTGTCTGTGTAGTTAATTTTTTTCATATTTCTTTAATTGCTTAATTAAAAAAAATTGCTAAGGAAAAAACTTAGCAATTAAAGAAATATGAAAAAAAAATTTAACTACACAGACAACACTGATTACACAATGTAGATGATATATATAGGTAGGTTATAAGAAAATAACATTCACAGTCAGTTAGGTGCTCTTGAAGATGGTATCCAGACGGACCCGAAACCGGTCGAGCTTTTCAGAGACTTTACGAGGTATGACGGATTGTATTATTACTAATTCTAAAACTTCATACGAAGTTTCGAACAAACTGGCAAAACTGTGACCAATAAACTAACTGGTGACAGCAACAAAGTTCATTTCATTAAAATTAATTGTTAAATAAAATCAAACAAGAAATAGAAACTAAAGTCTTATTATTATCAATTTTCATTTCTTTTCTAGCTATAGTATTTCATATTTCAATAAAATATATTTCTTTATTTCACCAGTTTCTTGTTTATTCTAACAACAAAAGTTGAAATCTTTGGAGCAATTATTGTTTTCCCCATGGATATAAATAATCTCATTTTATACATTTTTTTTTTTAGTTTTTATTTATATTGAAAAATACCAATTCCTTGGAAGTACAGTCAGAAACTTTTGTTCGTAGAATAATATAAAGAAATGTGGATGTAATGAAATATGTTTTACGTTAAATCATATTGTTTATACACTATCACAAAAAAAAATTTTCCTTATGTCATACATATGAGAATATGAAAAAGAGTTATAATCATGAAAAGTATATTAAAAATATCTATTAAGGCACAATAATTGCAGAAGTTGTTTTCAATATAATTCTTTTCTTAATTTAGATTTATTTCCAATCCTCTAATTATATAAAATATTATAAGCATTCCGACAACTAAATAATCATAACTATGTTGTTTTTCAAATTGAACAAAAGAAAGTCCCTAATTTGGTATCTCTCGTTTTGCCGTATTTTCAACAAGTTCCTTCAAGCATGCACTAATTACTGAGAATTTTCGTTTTAACAAACCCCTAATTGGGAGTCAGTCTACCAGTTGCTTTCAAGTTGACAACAAATTAAATCTTCCTTCAATATTTGGATTTTATTAAAATAAGTAAGAAATAAAGACAAAAAAATATTGTTAGTAACACGAAAATTATAAATCAGTTTATTTATTTGAAAATGTAAGAAAACCATTTTTTTTAATTATTAAAACTGTTATGTGTTTGAAGCTTATATAGGGACTTCGTAACAATCAAAACTTATATGTGTGCTATTTCCCTTAATGATGTATAATTAATAATTTAAACTTTATTTTAATAAATATATATATTTAAAGAACACTCCATTTCTGTTCTACTTAAAACGGGTTATTTGACGCTTAGCGTTATTAGTGATGCATTTTCTTTCTTTCCCTCTCCTCCCTCCTTCTCAATTCTTCCCCTTTACTCTCTCTCTCTCTCCCTCCCTCTCTCATTCTATCTGACCTTTTATTGCTCCTACCTATCGCTTTCTTTTTCGTATCTTCCATATCACCCTATCTCTGTCACTGCCTCGCTTTAAAACTCACTTTATTCCATCCCTACTTCTTCATCCTCATCTTGAAATCTATAACTTCTTTTCTATTTTTTTACTTTTATCTATCACCTTTAATATTCATTTCTCTCTTTGCTTCAACTTTCCTTCCCATAGTTTTTCTTAAAAAGCATAATGATTTCAGTCTTATTTCCATTTGCTCCTCTCCTTTTCTATCAATCCTCCATTTAACTTACCTTTAACTTTAAGGTAAGCTTAACTTACTTTCTTACCTTTCCACTTACTCCTCTCGTTTTTTATCTGTTCTCCATTTACCTTACTTACTTTTCTCCTTTTTTATCCGTCCTCCATTTACCTTTCTTTTCATTTATTTCTCTCTCCTTTCCTTCTCTAATATTTATAGTTTCCCACACCTATATTCTTATCTTTTCTGCTCTAACCTCCATCCTTTCTTCCCGTTTATTAATTTTCTTGATTCATCCCATCCTTACCATCAATTTTCTTCCCCTTTCTTTAATAATATCTATTTTCACACTCTCCTTTTCATCGTTCATCTATCTATTCTCCTTTTCATTTGCCTTATACTCACCTTCTCACTCTCACTTGCTCTCTTCTTCGTTTACGATATTTTTCTTTACCTATTTCTTTTCTGGCTGTGACTACAAACAAAACGTGTATCCAAATTGTCCAGAATAAGTGTACCGTCATATATCCAAAACTATTTTATAATGAACCAATACTCTCTCTAAGTGTCAAAAGTGCCTTTTCTGGGAGATTTCTCCTGCTGTGGGGAGGCAGACCCCCGTTGGCGTGCTCGCCGCGATGGCAGGAAGCGGGTTACGCTAATACGTAGACTGGCTAGCAGACGAAAAACTTTGAGTCGACTGACCTCAGCTGTGAGATACCAAACTTTTTAAATTCATCAGGAAAACATTTCTGCAAATTTATTTAAAGGCAAATCAAGTACCTCATTAGAATCGACTTAAAAGCCAATAAGTGTTTAAGCAAAGGTGAAAATGGTGGCTCCTAATCCATTTAAACAAATAGAAGCTATCAAGCCCTCATATACACTGACTTAAATACACAAGAAAGCAAAATCCTGTAAAACCCTTGCACAAGGACGTCATAAAAGAATTAAATCGTTGAAACAATGAACTACAATGCCTAATGTTGTTACTGAAAACAATAGCAACTCTGAGCTAATTAGGCGCTGTCATAGTCTTGTTTCTTTCCTAAGTATCCAAATATCCATTGCAACTTTACTACAAACCAAGAACTAAAACCAAATCATAATTAATCAATAAATCACCTAAAACTGAAAAAAAAGTAACAGGAAGCCAATGTTTCTTGAAAAAATGAAGGTTATTACACAAAATAAGTAATCGAAATATTTAATTGAACAATGCCCGTTTAAGTATTTATGGAAACAACAAATAGAATATCACATTATGATTAAATTATACCCACTGTTTACCATGCTGTCAGTATCAGGCAATTTTTGTTACATTTCAAAAGAACAATAAAATAAAATATATTTAAAATTTTTTGTGAAATTAAAATACGGTAAAAAATAAGTTAATTTTTGGTTTAAAAGATATATAAGATGATTGTAAACAAACACTTTAACCAAAGAGTCTCTTATGAGAGGAAAACAGAAAATGAGAGGGAGAAAAAAAAAGAGATAGAAAGAGAAGATTGTTTGGTGTGGGTGGAGGTGGTTGTTTTCAGTTAAGGTGAGAGGTTTTGCGGGCGATGTCAGAGAGTGGAGTTACATTGAATTCCCTTGGACACCCTGCTATACAAGGAGAGCTAAGGTCATTAATTAAAAACCTTCTTCCTGTTGAATATCTGATTTAAAGTCCTCTGAAAGTCCTATCATTGCAATTGTGCTTCTTTATTGATTTCTGCAACCCTTTTTTCAGAGAAGATAGAAAAAAACAAATATATTTTTAAGCACTCTTCTTAGGTGTTTCAATAAAGTTTACCGTTTTTAATTCAAACCGGATGTCAATATTTTCATTTCTTTTTATCACAAATTGACATAACATTATGCTTAATACATATATTATATAAAAAAAATTGGTAATTAAATATGCATTGTAATAATTATAGTAAATTTTGCAATAAACACTTAGAATAACAATCAACGTCTAAACCACAATATGAAATGAGAAAAAAGATTAAGACCTTTCAACCGTACAAGCTGTCTTTCTCAGAGTTAAATCCCTCTGAGGGATAAAATAAAATAAAATGGTGTTAAAATAATCAACTAATAAAATCTAGGCACCATTGGGATAGTAGGTAGGTTATATAAACAGATAGGTAGGATTCATTAGATCAGTTCGTGTTGAAGATGGGTGACACCCGAAACCGGTCCGAGAGCTACGGCAATAATGTACGAGGTAAGACGGTATATTATGTGTTTAATATTAATAAATCCCAAATGTTGTGATTTGTCTCTGACGGGAGACCCCTTGTTACGGTTGAAAGGTCTTAGTTTATTTTCTCATTTTTTTGTGTTGTGGTTATGACATTGTTGTAAATATATAATTATTTATAACAATTAATAACCAAGGTAAGATTAATATACGAGTACAATGTAGATTTACAGTTACCCAGAACTTTTCTATGGCTTTTTTTACTATAGAAAAAGTTTACCAAGTATTTACTACTTTACCAAATAGTACCCTACTTGGTGGGAGTTTATTGCAATATTTTCACATGCTCCATTTCTTATATTACATGTGTATAATATTGATATATTGTCATTGATTCCAATAGTATTAAAGTAAATTAAAATACATATGTATAATATATATTAATTATACCACGTTATATGACATCTATGGTATTTAAGAATTTGTAAAAACAATGATATAAATTTGTTGACAGTTCAGTTTTGCTTGCTGGCCAGTTTAATCCTTGTAACATTGTAGTTTTCCGAAGATGCAATTGAGGAGAGCACAATGGAAGAGAAGGTTTTCCGGGATTTTGGACACAGATTATCTCAGTTGCATGAAGCTGAGAAATTAATTTTAAACCGATTGAAGTAAATTTTTAATTTACCATGTCTGGTTAGAAACATAGTTAATCGGTAGTTGTTCAAATCAAGGTGTTTATTTGATAATCTGCTGAGTACCGTAGGAAAATATTGCTTAGTGTGAGATGCCTTTGGAGTTGCCATCCATTCCTCTTCCCGCACACGTAACAATCCTACTTTTCCATGATATATAGTGATAGATATATATATATTTTTTTATTTTCAATAGATGCTAAGAGTGAATGATGGCAAGCAATTACAATTGAAACTGACGGTAAGAGGTTACACCCCACGCCACCTCCCACACTCATTGTATATTTATTTTGATTGGATTTGTGTGGGTGGGAGGGTTTAGATTTCTTAAGTGGTTGTTTTCCGATTGTAGAAACTAAGAAAGGCACAACAGGATAGCATATTTCCTTAGGTGGCGCGTAAGGGACCAGGCTAGCTCAGTGGCAATGTGCTAACCTCTGAACTGGTAGGTCCAGGATTCAATACCAACTCTGGCCCTCCATTTATCCAAGTGCAAGGAGAATAATCTGAGAACGTCGTCCCTCGAAAAGAATGTTAAGTCGTCGGTCCCGAGCCTATACGATGTCAGGTACTCGTTAGACATCCCATGTCTTAATACAATTAGTTAGGCAAAATTTAGGACGAACAATGTGAAATCAATCTTCATTGTGAGGTATTACAAAGGGCCAATTTTCGGTATATGTGTGTGTCCCTTGTGAAGGATTAACACTACATCCTAACCTAACCTAGCTGAGAATGATGATAAGCAATTAACATACAAAATTGTCCAAATAAAGTAGATATAAACGCAGTATTGTAAGTTGGCAAATATCGTGGCGGTAAGAGGTTATCCCCCAGACCTGATGTGCCTTCGCTTTGATGTGAGTTGGAGGGAGGAGAGGGCTTAAATTACATAAGTGGTAGTTTCCTCATTGTAGGAATCGATAAAGGCACAAAGGGCGGCATGTTTTCTTAGGTGGTGCCTGCGGATGGTGACTCCGCATGATCGTGAGTTAGTTTTTATCCTATCCCTGCCTATCAAACTTATGCCTCTACCTTTTACAGAACATTTTTCAAAACATGTTAGTATGATGTATTTCCCAAGTCAGTCCCCATGGTTAGAAAATGGTTCCTTCACTTAAAGCCTATTCGCTCCTACCTCTTTTATTTTTCCCGCTAGTGCCGGTCGTTTTGGAAGCGCTTTTCCCACTCTTCAGTAGGAACAGTCTGCTTTCGTTGCCTATCTACGATTGTTTTTTTTTGTAGCAGATGCTGCTAGTCTTGGGTTGGTGTTGATGGAATCATGATATGCTTGGAGAGTCGTATACTGATTAATATTTGATTGTTTCTTCTTCCTTGTTTGGCATTCTTTTCTCACTTATCCATTCATTTCTATACTTCCCAACTTTCTATTCCCCTTTAATCTTCCTCTTTTATTTTTAATGTTTATCTGTAATTCTTTGTGATTCCTTTCATCAAGTAGCCATGAGCCTTTAGAAGCTGTGAGACTATATTTTTACCTCTTTTGACCCTCTGGTCCACAATCTTGATTATTACATGCCACCCTTACATCACAACACTTACATGTCTTAATTGTCCCGTTTGTTGGGTTGCGGTTAGTTTCTTGTGAAGTGGTGAAAGGGCTAAAAAGCATCAACCTTCCCTACTCCATCATGGTGTGACCCAAATGCTAAGACACATCATTATATAAAAACAGCTTCTAGCTCAGTGGTTTCCAATCTTTTTTCCTCCCGGTACCCCTAAAGAAATTTTACTAAAACTTCGCACCCCTTTATTTATAAATGTATATTTATACATCAAAACAAGTATAATAAAAACCCAAAACATGCAATACACAGAACGATTACAAATGACTTGTTTTCAAACAAGCTCAATGAATATCTAAATCATGAGGACTATGAAACACATTTTAACAATAATATCAATTTCATAATAATAGTAATAAAAAAATTATTTAATTTTTAATAATATAAAAAATATTATTTTTTTTCTCACTCACCAGAGGTTGTCAGCACACCAAGTTGAAACCCCTGTTTTAGATGATTATAATTCTCAATAACTGTAACCCTACTTGAGTTTCGCGTATAATTTCAAATTATACAAACGCCATTAAACCTATATGTATTAAGGATTTAGGGTAAACTAACTAACCCGGCGAACTTTGTACCACTTTGTATCAATCAATGTTATGTTAACTTTAGGTAAACTTTATTTACTACGAGGCTCAGTCCTAATTAATTTATCGCTCATAATTTTAATCCTTTGCTTTGAGGCCATTTTTTTTTCTTTTTATTTAAGACGTAGAAAACGAATTGCTCTTTTTTCGGGATGCATAACAGCACAAAAATGGTGTTCAAAAATCAATAAAAATTTTGACAGGAATAATAATTTCGAATAAATTATTTATATATAAATAAAAATGTCCGATTATTATTTATGGAGAAAACAATTTTTATTGAAGTTTCAAAATACTCGTTTTAAAAAATAATTAAAAATAAATGAATTCAGATATAGAATCAGAAATTTCTATTGAAATAATTTTGTGACCTAATAAAACTACGTTTTATAAACCACAAGTAAAGGTATGAACATGAAAATATGGACTATTTAATTTACCGTGTTCTGTAAAATTCTACTGAGCATATATGTGCTGTCATAATGACGTATTCATTGCACAATGAATTATAATGCTGGTTAATTATGATGAGTTTGATTTGTAGCTGTAATTTATGCCCAATTATCAATTTCATAGAGCTCATCCAGTAAGTAGCAATCAGGGGTCAGGTGAGCTGAGTGGTTAACGTACGCCTCTGGCCTGGTAGTCCAGGGTTCCATCCCCACCTGGCCTGTATTTATTCACGTGTGATGCGATTAATCAGAGAACATCGTCCCTCGAAGAGAATGTTAAGTCGTTGGTCCCGAGCCTGTTCGATGTCAGGTACTCGTTAGACATCCTTACTCTTAATACATTTAATATAGACAAAATTTAGGACTCTCGGTGTAGAATCTGTAGAATCACCGATCAAACAAAAAGTTGGTAAACGGCTGACGTTATCACCCTCTAGGGGATCGGTTTAAACAATAAAATAAAAAAAGTAAAAATCAAGATAGACGCAGAGGTATCGTTCAAGAAGATATTCTCTTTTGCAGAATAGTATAGATACCAGACGTCAGTTTTTCCCATCTTTCTAATCATTCAGGAATAAAATAATTATAGAGAATTCAATCATTGAATTCTCACAAATATTGATCAAATAATTATATTTTCAACTTATAAGCTATGAGTTCATAAGAAAAGTTTTTGTTTCTGGAAATAAAACTAGCTAGAACAATTTTTGTTCCTTTCTCAAAAAGGTTGAACATAGGTTTGAAAGACAACTTTCTTAAAAATATATATTCACATCCAAACAATGGTAAGAAATTCAGTAATAAGGATACGATGATTCGACAAAAACAACTGGTTTTTGAAAGAGTCTCGTTCAAACTCTTCATTACATCATACAAACTCTTATGAAGAACTTTGTAGTGGTTGAAAATCTTAGAAAGATTTATCTTACTGTTTTTTAAAATTCATGTTTAGTTCAGTTGTTTATTTTTAAATTTCTCTATAGAAAATTAATTTTATATGATCAATTCTGTATATGGAATATTGCAACATAGAAACATAAATAAATATATAAAATATATTCTTATATTTAGAGTAAATAAAAATTCTGTTTTAAATAACAAAATTTTTTTGTATAAAAAATGAAATATTGACTTGGGAAAAAGAAAAAGGCATTAAAAACAGGCTTTAAGATTACTACCAACTGTTATGAAAAACCAACCAAAAAAATGTATTAATGCTAAGGAAGTTAAAGTTTAATATATTTCTCATTTCGGTTATAATATAGGAGTATAATTTATTTAAAATCGCTTTAGGGAAATGGAAAGACAAAACAAAATAACTGAAGGAATAATGGAAAGTATGCTTTTTTTTTTACTTATACAGGGAGATTAGCTTTTTATTTTGTTTTTTTTTAAAAAAAAAAAGATAAATTTGACAATATAGAGGAGCAGGGAAAATAATTCCATTGAAAACTTGAAGTAGTCTTGAAGGAAAAAGGTGCGCTCTTTTTCAAACAATATGTGAATTTGAGAGAGTGCAATAGAGTTGGTAAACAGAGATGAAAGGATATTGTATTTCGGTAAGAAGGTTATTCTAACTGGGGAGGTGGTTGGGGAGGGAGTCAAAAACACAGGAGGCTTGGTATTATCTTTAAACAGAGAAGCGAACAGGAGCCAGCTTATTCACTGAAAGATGGAACCAAATGACTTTCAAATCAATCTTGTTCCTGGAATCTCTTATCTTCCGATCATTCAAACCTTTCAGCATAATCCTAAATGTGTTTCAGGATTGCCTTTAAAGTAACTAGCTCACTGCACGAATCATATTTTTCTTTCACTTAAGTTGTTGAGTCAAATACCATATAAATAGCAAAGATAAATTTTATATAATAGTAAAATGTTGATAAAATTTTTGACACATATCTAAATTAACAATAAATTCTTGTAAATATTAGAAGATTTGGTACTCCCCAATCTGTAAGGACTAACTGGTTAACAGCATCATCCACTATAGAAAAGTTCTTTTTCTGTTCTTTTTGTCGCGTGTTTGGGTTAGGTATCCGCTATTTTTTTCCTTGCAGTTCACCAAAGTTGTTAGTATGTAGTATGTTAGTTGATGCTTAATAACTATTTATTCACCAGAGGAGTATAAAAAGGACATGCAACGTCGTAATATATACCAATGCAGGACAGATACTTTTGAAGGTAGTCATGCTTTGTGGGAACACGGAATGCAACAACCACCTCAGATCTTGAAATATGTTGTGGTAAAAAGTTTCTGGCGAATAAACCTTTAACGGTGTCTAGTCATTAGGAATCAGGCACCAAAGAGCCTGTCCATGACATCTCCCTTAGCAGCAAAGGAGCTTTGTTAATTATCTAATTAACTTTGATTACAGTCAAACAAATTATGACTCCTAAAGGAGGTAAACTCTCTATGATCTTAGATCGATTATATTACAACGACACTATGGAAACAGAATTGGCTGGAGTCTATACGCATCGCTGGGTATATAGTCCCTCAGAGAGTACATTAAACCGTCGATCGCGAGCTTGTACGATGTCCGTTACTCACCAAAGATCACTAATCTATATGAACTGGAATTAGGCTAAATTTAAGCCTCACAATGTAGAATCGAAAGAGAGATTTGAAAAGTGAGATTATACTTCAAATTAGAAAAGAGGTATACTTTTCTAACAAACCCTCATTTTATCCTTGAAAAAAAAAACACGCCGGCTACGTTTAATACGGGTTTTGGACTTTATTTTTTTCATGTTATTTCAAATTCAAATCGGTTACCCCACAATTTTTACAATTGTAAAAT